>WAAD01031565.1:637-104984 GCA_013389945.1 Fregata magnificens
ACTGTGCCCTTGTGGCCAAGAAGGCCAACGGGATCCTGGGGTGCGTCAAAAGGAGCGTGGCCAGCAGGTCGAAGGAGGTTATCCTCCCCCTCTACTCTGCCCTAGCGAGGCCACATCTGGAGTACTGTGTCCCATTCTGGGCTCCCCAGTTCAAGAAGGACAGGGAACTGCGGGAGCAAGTCCCGGGGAGAGCCACAAAGATGATCAGGGGACTGGAGCACCTCTGTTATGAGGAAAGGCTGGGAGACCTGGGTTTGTTCAGCCTGGAGAAGAGAAGACTGAGAGGGGATCTTGTTACTGCTCACAAATATCTGAAGGGTGGGTGTCAAGAGGATGGGGCCAGACTCTTCTCAGTGGTGCCCAATGACAGGACAAGGGGCAATGGGCACAAATTGGAACACAGGAAGTTCCACCTGAACATGAGAAGAAACTTCTTTACTGTGAGGGTGACAGAGCACTGGAACAGGCTGCCCAGAGAGGTTGTGGAGTCTCCTTGTCTGGAAATATTCAAAACGTGCCTGGATGCAGTCCTGTGTACCCTGCTGTAGGTGTACCTGCTCAAGCAGGGGGGTTGGACAAGATGATCTCCAGAGGTCCCTTCCAACCCCAGCCATTCTGTGATTCTATAGCCTGGTCCAGGCTGCAGCACAAGGGTGTTGGTTCGTGCTGTGGGTGGGTGAAAGGAACTTTCTGGGGACAGTGGTCTCTTGATGATGTATCTTTTTATTTCAACAGTATTGTGACAATATAATTAAAAACTATAAATGGAAGATGATGGTAATCAGTCTTGCTGGGGCATCAGAGCTCTTGGGAAACTGCGTGATAGCTCCATGCAGACATATTGTTGAGCTGTTTTGTCTTTTTACAGATGTTATGAGTTAGATAATGTGATTAGAGTGAATGAGGGGAGGAAAAAAACATGCGAAATAACTCCTTTCCTGTTCTGTGCTTGAATGACTCACTTGTCAATTTTACTCTTGAAGCACTCCTCAACCTGGTGTTATATGCTGGAGAGTGAGGAAGGACAGTACAACTGGGGCGTGCTCTGGGCAGGATTGCTTTCTGTTGCAGCATGGGCAGCGCATACCATCAGGCAGGACATTATGTATCTGTATTTGGGGCAGAAAGGGTGGGTGAGATCCCGGTCTCCAGGACCTTCCTGTGCAGACACTGGTCTGAATCTCTCCTGTGTTCTTTGTGAAAATGGTCATGGTTTGCAACACCGCTGGGTGGGTGTTTTCAATTTGATGTAGGAAGCGCTCAGCTGTAGAGACTTACGGTTGCACTGTGAGAGAAACATAAGGATTTACCAGTTTTGAGCATTTTCTTTCCAATGATGTGGTGTTTGTTTTTTTTTTTTTTTTTAAGGAAGGGGAGGATGTAGTTAAAATGAAAAATTAGTAGTGAAAAAAATAAAGTGATCCTTAAAATTGCAGAGAATGAAATTCTCTGAAATTTCCTTTCTAGAATGACAGTATAGGAAACGGTTTAACTTCTGTTTAGGCTGTTGCTTTACGTTAGCCTTGATACATGATATGGCAGTGTCCAGACGCTGATAAGAGATGGAAATAAAATAACAGGAAAGACATTGGCTATGTTGACACAAATATCAAGTAGCCTGAATAAGCAGCCAAGAAACTTCATCTAGTTTGATGTGAAGCCAAATATGTATGGAATCTGTAATTGGGTTTCTCTCATTCTGAGGCAGAGTGAGAGCCACGGGGTCATTTCATCTCATTCTGTGTAACAGGGAATTAGGGGAACCACCACAAAAATTACCAGTATATCTTGATTTGGGAACACATGGATTAGTCCAGTCTGCTTTTAACTATTCACTCCTGAAGCTAGGTAGTGGGGACCCACCATTCAGTACGAGAAAAGAAAATAAGGTGGTATTTACTATCAAAATAAGAACAATACACACAACTACTAAAATGAAAGAAACAGCCCACAAAATATGCTTTTGCATGGGACAGATACTCACAGTAATAACACAGAATATATATGTGTGTGTGTATATATATTTTGGGTTTTTTTTCCAGAAAAAGATTTGTATTTTGAGCAATAGTATTCAAGTTAGATCTTAGGAAAAGGTTTCTGCTGTCAGACGATGTATTGCAGATCTGCGGATGCTGTTCTGCCTTCCCAGAGCATCGCTGTGACTGTTGGCTTGGGAGATCCACGACTCGGCTCAGCCTTTAGTTATGGCATTGCGATTAGCACCTTCTACGATGCATAAAATTTGCCGGGGTTGGGTGCCTGGTGGATTCCTGTTTCTGGCTTTCTTTTTTACTCCTTGTGCTGTATCCTTTTCTTGTACCATATTTGCACTTCTTTTTATAGCAGCAGCTGTTAGGGCTGCTTGGAAAGGTGCACAAAGTGGTACAAGGGCAACCGCCTGACTCGTTTCCCAGTGAGTGCTGCTCCCACAGATGACAGCTCAGAGCAAAGCTGTGAAATGTTCGCCTGGACTCATCAGCAGTTGAGAGATCACAGGCTTCCTCGAGATCTGCCCCCTCCTGCCTCTGCAGCCTTCTGCAGACCTGATGCTCTCGCGGAGACGAGGAAGCAGTGAAGGGAGCCTGAACTGGCAGCCCAGTTTCCCTTTGCTGGGTCATGTGCCAGGGTTGGGCGCAAAGCTGACATTGTCACCACCTCCACTCCTTTTGTGCTCCGAGAGAAGAGCTGTCTCAGCTGTATTGCTTGCTTTCCATTCGAAGTGTTAATCGAAGCTTTCAAACTCCACGTGCCAAGAGTCATCTTGGAGCATCATTCCCACCTGGCTTTGACCAAGTGCTTGCTCAAAGGGTCTCACTTGGCCTCTGCAGTTGTGGCTGCTTTGCATGTGTGTGCTCAACCCAAGTATGACATTTTGTAGCTATTGCAAGAGCACCGTGGAATTCAGCTCACCTTCCTGAAAAACTTCACCAGTTTTCAAAGTATTGTATATAAGACAACCCTCTTCACTGAAGCCTCTTAAGTTCTTTGTAGCCATCTGGGTACTTAGTATCTGTTGTGCAAGCGCTGTGTTGCCTCTACGTGTTGTACTTGCTTTTGTTCTCTGTCGGTGCCCTCGGGTTGCTGACAACAGCCTTGAAACCCATTTCAGGTAGGCACAGGCAGACAAAGCTGGTCTTCTGCCCTAATCTGAAGTGGGGATTTCAGGGGAACTTTGTTAAAGACACCATTTCCCCCCGTTCCCCAAGCATTCACCTACAGATGCCAGTTGTACATTTTCAGGTTCAAAAATGTGGTTTACTCATATTCAAGGAAAAAACCACTTGTTGGATAAACTCAGTTTTCTCTTTACAAGAACCCAATTTCACCACAAATTGTGTTATTCTGCACAGAGAGGGGAGCTTTGAAGTTTTGATGCTGTTTGCTGGGTTGGAAAAGGCTTGCTGCAGTGCCACGCCAAGAGAGAAGCAGAAAATGCAGTTACTTGGCAACTTGTCTCTATACATCATTGAACCCCACCGAATTCCTGAAGCTTGTAAACACTCATACACTTCTGCCAAGCAATAGCTCTTTTGCGCTGTTTCTCCCAGGTTTATCAATGTATACTTTTCCTTGCTGCTTTCTTTTTCCTCTTTTTTTTTTTTTAAGAATTTGGGCTTCAATATGGAGATTTGGCTACGTGTAAATGTGCTAACGAAATTACTGATGCTGGTCAGGATAGGGTGCAGGAGCTATACAGTAGTTCTGTTGCACAAGAGAAAAATCACTTTTGAGTGAGGTGCATGAGGTGACAGATGAATAAGAATTACATGCGATGTAAAAATCACTACAGTATTAAGAAAAATTCAAGTCATTTTAAAGCAGCTTTAATGGGTTTTTCAGACAGTCTTAGAGCATGTTAGATATTAAGTTGGTGTGCAGTTTAAAATACGCTTTACTCTTTATCCCAGAAAATAAATTCTTGCATATGACGAAAATTTTGTCTTCTAAGTAGCCATTATATAATGCATGGTATTATTTTACACCTTTGAATTATAATATTAACTGCTATTTTATACCTAAATACTACTTTACATCCAAAAGACTAAGTTGTGCGTCACTTAATGAATATAGCTGTCTGTGGGTATTGAGGACATTTCTAACTACAACATAGATGACAATGATGATGAAGGTTAAACCCTGTTAGTTAAGGTTAAACCATGTTAGTTTTGAATCCCAGTTAACGGATTCAAAACCATCTATAATATGTTTATAGTTGTGGGTTTCTGCCTCATTACCTGCCACTGTCTGTCCTGTTGAGCAAAGGAGAGCTGTAACATCATGAGTGTCCATGTTATCTGTCATCCTCAGGTAACGAGCATCTGGAAGAGTTGCGGTCAGGAAGCTGTTTGCCTCCCACAAATGAGATAAACTGGGTTATTTTTAAAGGAAGTTCAAGCAGCCGGGCGCTGAGTTAAGGCTGTGCCCAAGTGCAGCACTCCTGGTTTTCAGTATGTTCCCTTTTTCCTTTGGCTATAAACAGATTTAGACTTCCTTGGTAAAGCAGTCTTGGAGGAGCAAAGGATTTTAAATTAAACTGAACTTTTTTGTACTTTAAGCTATTGCAAACCAGATCTTAATGTGTATGCTAATTTTAAGACATTCATTTTCACAAGCAGCAGATATTTAGTCTTACACGTGCCAGATGGGTTTGCTGCTGGCATCACTTGTGAGATTATGGTCAAAACAAGGGCAAATCAGCTATAAAATTCCAAGACCTTACTGAATAATTTTGCATTCTCCTTCCCAAGGACCAGCTAGTTGTCGTATTGCCTTATTTTTCTTGCTGTCAGCATGGCTGGAAAAGCTGCTTCAGGCATCTGAGATAGGCTCACAACGAGAGGAAAAATCTTGCAGTGAAGGACCTCTCCCACCACAGGTTTAGTTTCGTATTGTGCAGTGGCACATGACTGCACAGGCATTCTGCTCTGATATGCATGTTCTGATTAAAAACTGACTTAAAACAATAAACATGTGCAACTGCCTATAGAAGACTCACTTATGCTAATGTAAAGGTACCTTCAGTTATTGTCTTAAAGATTTGGGGGAAGCCGACTAATAAAACTGGAAGCGAATATGGGGAATAGATGTGTATAGTGGGAATCTTTTAAAAAAAGATTTCCATATTTTTTTAAAAATAAGGTTGCTTTTTTTGTGGTGGGTTTTTTGGTTGGGTTTTTTTTTTTTTTTTGTTTGTTTGTTTGTTTTTTAAAAAAGTCTTTGTAGAGCATTGCCAAACTGTTATGTAGGCTTTGTCCAAATCTACCTCTGTGCCCTCTCTGGAAGCAGAGGATGGTGCACATCACTGCTCTTCTGCCGTTGCTGCCTACGTCTGTATGCAGAAGCATTGAGTTTAGGGTGAGCAGCATTGGCATCTGTTTTTATTGACAGCCCAGGGCTAATATTTTCAGCATACCATGATGCTAAGCTTTTAAAAGCTGTCTTTATTGAAGTTTTAGGCACTATTAATGAAAAAATTATGCAGGATGTTTCCTGTGAAAGGTTGAGGGTGTGCAAACCTTGAAAGTATTTTCTGGGAGAAAACACTAAATTTGTGATTTCATTTTAATCCAGTGATAATCTGCCTGTGTCCCTACTTGTGAGGCTCTCCAGGGATGGGTACGGTAGTGGTCGCATGCAGGTCGCTACCAGCTGCAGGAGATGGCAATGGTGGACAGACATCTCCCGAGGGTGCTCCCTGTTGAGCACTGACTGTCCCCAACACGGGCCATGACCTTCAGGCGGTCCCATGCCAGCCTTTCCAAGGGAATTAGTAATCGTACCCTGACCCAGTGCGGGGCTGAGGGGAATGAAGGACAGGCACCACTAAATGCCTTTGTACAGCTCTCGTGCAAACTTTCGATGGTACCTTTTTCCATTAACCATGAGTATTTACACTGGGATGATACAAAATCAAACTGCTGCTGGTTATGACATCTTCACAATTGTGTATGATACCAGGGATTTCAGAAACAACACTTTCCTTAAGCATAAATCAAGGCAGATGGTCAAACTGAGTGACCTATAAAATATAACAAGTTTGCTCACCAGAAATGTACAGTACAAACAAATGTACTGTCACCTAAAAATACTGAGATGGCATTTCTGACAAAGTGATGATTGTACAAGGAAGTCAAAGTTTGGGTAAGGCCAAGAACAAATTTTGCTACCTCTAAATACACACTGGTGATGAAGCTGACTGTAAGTTATTTCAGCCTAATGTTTCTTCCTCCCTGTAATTTTGTATCTAGTTCTGTTTTACCTGTAAGTGAAGTTATTACAGTAGACCTTCTAAAACCGTCTCTGTCAGTCAGAAGTCCTCAGTGTCTTGCAGAAAACAGCACTGGCTTGTACTGTTTATATTCTTTTTCTCTGAAAATAGGGCCCAACAACTTCCTTCCTAAATAATGTGCTACTCTTGTGACCTGCAAGTAGTGGGCTTTTTAATAGTCCCTTCATGTATGCATCTTTACGTGTTTGGGTGTAAGTTAGTTTTGTAGCCTCCTCTTGCAGAACTACATCCATCGCTCTGGTCATCCCAGTAACGCAGCTTCTCCATGCTGGCAGGACTGTGCTTAACGCGGATCATTTTGGCATCCTGCTCAGAGCCCTGGCCAGTTATCCCAGCACCAATGGGGCACGTGTTGCAGGAGCTCCTCAGCCCACCCAGCCATTGAAGACATGAGGGAGCGACAGCTTTGGCAGCTTCATCCCTCCCCCATTTTTAAGCATCTCTTCTGAACCCCCAAGTGCCTCGTGTACAAGCAGTGAAGTCTGTAGTAAATCTCCCAGACTCTTTGCGGGGCTGGAGATCAGCAGAGAGGACACTGGTGCTGTCTCACGGTACCCACCAAAGCAGGGCTCTGCAGTTAAAGCCCACTACCTTGAGCGAAGCAAACTTGAGGCAAATTGGCTGTGAAGTGGAAACATGCAAATTAAAGCAGGCTAAATCACAGGAGGATTAGGCTGTAGTGATTTAAGACAGCTTTATTTCAGTATGGAAACACTGACGCAGGAATTAACGTACTTTAAGTTCTGCTCCTTGTCTTCGTAGTTAAGATGGGTGGTCTGACACACAGGCAAACACAGAAATCAGTCTCTTTCTAGAAGTTTCTGTATACCAAAAAATTATAACAATGGCATTTTGGAAATGTTAAGTGCTATTCTTTGCGTAGGTTGGCTCCTTCGGCTGATCACCTGGGAGAGTGGAGGGGCTTTTGTAGGCTTTGTGTCCTGTGAGGCCCGAGAGCTTTGTGTAGCCTCCAGGTGTGGGCTTCTGGCATGTCAGGCAACGTGTGGTCTGGGATTCGTCTGGCAGCTATGAATATACACAAGCAATCTCTCACAAAATGCCATTAGATCACCTCGCCTGGCTTTCCACTGTTTTTTAAGTTAAATGCCACCCAGAAACATTTAGGTCAGTACCTTGTGTTTTGCCAAAGACAAACTTTGTCTGGCAAGACAGAGTTCTGAACTGAGAGGGGGAATATCCACCACTTCTCTTGGTAGTTATTGTGGCTCTTAATCATCTTGACAATTAGCCTGGCCTCAGTTAAACTTGCTTCTCACAGCTGAAGGACAGGCCTTTTACTGCAGCCTTGGAGCCCACGAGCACCTGATATTTCCACTTAGCTGGTGCTTACATGTTATAACCCAGTGGCTTTGCAGTTTTGGTGGACTCATCCAGCTGGCATCCTTCATGGTGGTGTATTCCCTGCTGTCTTCCAGCCACTGTGGTCTTTTCTCTGCGGTTGTTCCAGTTCTTCAACACACATCTTAGAAACCAGTTGCTAGAACCATAAGTTTTTATCAGTGCTATTTAGAAGTAAAATTCCCTTTATGCCCTCTCTCTATTTTTAGGATTTATGAGCAAGAATTGCTTTTTCAGAGGATGATGCTCTAAAGAGAGCTAAGCAGTTCATTTTCACACATGCTGTTGTGTTTTATGAATATTTCAAATGGTCTGGCTTTCTTTGCAAGGAAGACTTGTTTCTGTAATCCTTCAGGTATACATTTTATTGGATGAATTCTGTGCTCTCTAAGAAAAAAAGCACCTTAAGTTAAGAATTTCTTTACATGGCTTAGCACATTAAGGCAACTACACATTAAGGAGAAGTAATTTTATAAAATATTTACTCTAAATGAGAGAAGTTCCTGACTTACTGTGTCCCATAACTTGATGCGGTTTAGAAGCAAAAACTATGGCGTTGGTAGCTTTAAAACAGAATGGCACTACAAAGGCAATAAGTACAGTGACCTCAGAGCTACACAAGGTCTCACGTAGTTTGCAGAGGTGCTGTTTGACTCTTCAACAGCAGCAAGTTTTTTGCCACTTCGTGTTGCACAGAAGAAAAATTACAAAAAGTGATTGTATGCAAATGGATTTCTAACATTTCTTGAAAAACATTGGTTAAGAATAGGCTCATAGACTTGAGGGATGAAGCTGTAGAACACACAGTGCTTCATTAAAGTGGCCTAAAAATAAAATACTACTCACGTAGAACGTGATTTGCTTGATGGAGAAGAGATTAATGGTGTATTGGTATCAAACAAGAATTTTATCGAAAGAAGGTTTTGGTTTTGGTAGTGATTATCTGTTTACCTTTGGATACCTTCTTTGAAACAATTTTTTGTATATGAATGTTTGAAGTGAATGCAAGAACTGAATGTCCCATTTTTGTCATGTTTCACTTATCGTAGAGTGCTATAAAAAGAGATACGGGGTCTGAAGACAGACCTTAAGGAGCCGCATCATCCCTATGGTCCTTTGTGCATTCCCTAATCTGAAGAGAGATGGCCTTCCATTAATTTTCCAGATGTGTTGCTGTTCACAATCTTTACTGATAAAGATGCTAAGTTTGAGAACACATGCAGAAGACTGGTACCTTCTCCATTTCTTAAATCCAAAGGTGGGGATTTGGGTGCTGTCATGCCAACATCGCACTCTGGCAAGGCACAGCTCTAACCACTGATGGTTTTGTTTAAAGTGGTGGGAGAAGTCATCCAGAAAATGGCTGGCAGTGGATAAAATTCCTGCTGCTGATTTGGGATTTACCCAGGTTGTGTTTAGCGCTGGTCACACCACAGATTGCAATCGCTGGGAAAGATTTGCCATATCCACAAAGTCACTGTGTCGTGCTGGTTTTCCTCTACGAGTCTTGCTTATATGCCCTTTGCCTTCTGCTTCAGGCTGGTACCTTCTGCGCTCATACCGAGCCTTCCCTCTTCTGCCACCCTGGTTTCTCTTTTCTCAAATGGTGGCAAATGGAGGGGGAGTTTTGTACTAGTCCTTCTCCAAACCTTTAAGATAAAAGGGGTTGTGAAGGGAGGCATAAGTGCAAGTTCTGCCTTATGGTCAGCCTCCTCCTCCTCCCTGAAGCCTTTTGTCATCAGTTGAGAAGCATTTCAGGGCTGTCACTGGCTCCAGCCCTGCGTTTTGGTGTCTAGCACAAAGATGGGAGTCCAGTATCGGGCTTCTGGAAGCAATGAAATGAAATGAAAAAATGAGTGTCCCAGTGACATTCATTTGTAGCCTCATTTCTTGATAATAATAAGGGCGTGTACTATCTCAGGGAAGCGATAGGCAAATCATTTCCATCTCTACTTGTCTCTAGTTATTGCTAAATCAACTTTAATCTTCTTAAACTTGCTTTTAAAAGCCTTCCTCTTCAGCTTACCTTCTGTAGTTCCTCAGTTGCTTTCCTGGATGTCCTGTTAATCTTTTTCTTCCAGTTTTCCGAATGCCTTTTGTCCACATTTCCCCTTCATAACCAAATGTCCTCTTAAGCCTCGGTCAGCTGAATCACTGAACCTTCTTCAGGTTCTTTCCAAAGTCTTTTATCTTTTCCAGGTGGTCTAAAAAGTCAGTCATTGTTATTTTATTTTAGGTAAGGATACATGTAGGATCTCCATCCTCACATATATTTTAAGTCTCTCACCTTTGGGCTTCTCACAGCATCCTGTTTCTTTTTGTGGAAGAATCAGGCTACCCCTAGGCAGAGAAGTTTGTTGCCTGAACGTAACTGGAGCAGAGTTGTAGCCTACCACATAAGTAGGTAGGCATCATTTAATTTGCCACAATCTGGAAACCCTGTAGTTAGGTCCAGGTTTCACATTCTGAAGTAGCTGCCCAACAGAAATAAGCTATCTGATTGCTGGTCTTCTGATATGGAGCTGAAATGCGAATACAGCGGGGGGCCCATGAACAATGCCTGCCCACAATGAGAGGTCCCTATGCCAGAGTCTGTCCTCTGCATGCTCTGGTCAAGATCAGCTACAGCTTCCCAAACTCATTGACGTCTGCCCTGTGCTTTGATCCACCTGACTTACACTAGATACCACTCTTAAAATTTCATAAATTAGAGTATTTAGTTCACTGAGACTGTGCCACACTGTGTGTTCTTTAAATGCATGCCATGATTTAGGTTTTATATTAGCTGGCATATGCACTCCCCCATGGCCCTGCAGTCAGGCTGGGTGCTGCACAGGAGCTCGCGCCGAAATCCAAATCTTGGAGGAGCGGGGCATTTTATTCTCCAAACAGCAACAGGCAGTAAAGGAGAAGCTTTAGTATTAAAGGTTTGTTTTAAGGAAACAACTTACCTAGATGAACCTGGTGAGCAAACCTCCCAACCTTTCTTACATTCCATGGAAGAGAAACTACTCTTTGTGGAAGTGTTTTGCCAGAGTCCAAGTTTAGCTGCGTGAACTACAATTAAATGGAGTTTGACACTAAATGACTGGCTTGCATTTTTAAGCAACATAAACTAGAATTGCCTTATTCATGGGAGCAGTGAGGGAAGACTTGCACACCTCTTGCTTTGGTTGTAGTACATGTAGTGTAAATGTAAAGTAACCCAAATTTTTTACAGCTGTGAATGATTTGTCTTTAGCTTGGGTACCGCTCAGTTAGGTAATTTCCAATAGTGGGGTCAAAATAAAGGTGGGTCTTTAACTTCTGTACCCAACTGGTGCCAGTCTTTCTACATTTCCATGCATGCTTCCAAGGCTTTTGAGAGTGATGGATGACACAGAGAAGGTGACGAAAGCACGAGGAAGGAAATATGAAGGGAAGTAGAAACTCATGTGGGTGTTCGTCCTCATTCATCCACCCTTCTTTGGAAAAGGGTGTGCTGTTTCTCTGGCAGTACACGTTAGAGTAGGGGAACGCTGTCGGTCCTTCTCTTCTATCTTCTCTACAGAGCCCTGGGGTGGCACAGGAGTGTTGTGGTCATTGCTCTTCAATAGGAGTTAGGTCATCCCATATAATAAGGAAGCAGAGAGCGGACAAAGTGCTCATTTTTTAGGGAAAATATTCTTGTGGGCCTTAGAAAGCATGGGTTTAATTTTTCCTTGTTTTTATACTTTAGTGTTTGGTAGCAGTGCTCCTTACTCTAGCTGAAGGACAGTCTTTGGGGAGGTGGGAAATAGCCACCTTGTGCTCCACCTTTGATTGATGTTGGGAAAAGTGGGAGATGGCTATTCTAAGTGCTTGACCTACTCTTTATATAAGCAATGTTTTGCTAAATTCAAATGTTGTTCTCAATGCCAGGGACGTTTTAATTGCAACTAGTTGCGTAAGGACTTGCATGCATTGGATGGGCAGGCAGTGACAGCAGTCCTCTTACTGTCCTCTGAAATGCTGCTCGACAGGTGGTTTGTGAAGCTGCTTGACAGACACAGCAGGCAGCCAACCAACTTATATCCTTTAATAAAAAAAATTAGAACTTCAATTCTAGAACCTTGTAGCAACAAAATTGTCTTTTTAAAAGAATGTGTTCATTCATAGAGCTGTTTTTTTGCTACACTGTTTTTTCCTTAAGAAGACAAGTTTAAAATTGCGTTTAAAAACATATTATTCCTTGTGAAAATATGTAAAACTGTTATAATTAAACGTGGATATTAATAATTGCATTGTTGTGGATCCGTTATGTTAAACTCACGTGTTAAAACTCATCCCTATGTCACTCTGCCTCTCCACATGTATAGGAAGCAGTGCCTGTCCAATACTGATAAAAGAAAATGATGTTCTGGTCTTCACGGACTGGGATATTTTCAGCAGAATGAGTGCTGAGTTTTTGTTCCATATTTAAAAAGCCATGCTGATGTCAGTGGTTTGTGCATAAATGCCAAGAAAAAGCTTGCTTTGAGTGAGAGTCTTGACTGTGACGTTGGGAAACCTTATCATGCGTGGAGTACTACTAGGATGGGGGATGCAGGGAAAATCTGCCGTTGTCCTTCAGGTTTTTGGTGCTAGCAGTGGAAGGGCTCATTCTTCCTGTTAGCCCACACTCACACCGATGGGCTTCCTTAAGAAAAGGGCTTTGTAATTATTCTCAGTCCTTTATCAGCCTGCTATGTTTAAATACGTTCACTTTTTCTCATGCAGCTTTTAAAAAAAAAAAAAGGAAAAGTTGTTGGGTTTTTTTTTTCTCTTTAATAGAAATCTTAACCCAGTTGTGTGTTTCATAGTGTTTGCGTTAAGGAACTGAAAGGCAACACCTGCGCGTTTTGCAGAAATGAGGAAGTGCTTTAGTATAATTTCTCTGTGCTGTTGTGGAATCTGAATATTTTGAAGTTATCTGAATTTCTCTAGGAAGTGACTTGTGTAGCGGGTTTTTCTTCTATGCATTTTAATTATTTTGAATGGATAACAAGTAACATTCTGGGTCCTCATGCAGCTGAGGTACCCCAGTATATGGGTTATTTGAAAGCAAAAGCCCCGAGAGGGGGGGCTACAGAAAGCTGTGGGCTATTTGCCCGTTTGAACGTATACTTCTCTTCTTGGACCAGGGTCTGGGTTTCTAACAAACTGCTGAAAACACTGCAGCCTTTGAGCAATCTATGAGATTTTTTTGAGACCTGCTGAATGCTTCCCTATTACAGTTTGCTATTTAGCCTCTGGTTTTGCTGCTTTTACTCCCACCCCACCCCACCCCCCCACCCCCGACAGTGGAGATTGCTTTGTACATTTTGGGGCTTTTTGTACAGCTGGGAGTCCCTTGACTGGTGTCAGAAATGAGTTGATTAGCCTGTTATTAATAACCATTCATTCATTTGTTGTTTAAAAAGACCAGAATGTGTCTTTTTAGTAAAATTATAGCATATATTGTGCGACAGGTAATTCCTAAGAATTTTGTTTTACCTTCTCTTTTGATCTTAGGGAGTTAACATACCATGGCTTCATTTCTCAATAAATTGGTACGTTTGATCTTGAGCCATTTGTTAAAGTTCCTGTTCTCATGGAGTCACCAGCTGCTGATCTCAGAGACTGCTGCGTTGCCTCTGCTTTGCTGTGCAGTTTTCCTCGGTGGTGCCCGGACCTGCCTTCGGCAACATTTGTGCTGCTGCTTTTTCTCCTTTTAACAATAACGATTCCCTTCCCTTGCCTCGCAAGCTGGTAGGATGCAGCAGGCGCGCGAAAGCAGGGGCTGGCCGCAGGTTCTCTGTGTGGTTTTGGCAGAGGACCGGCCTTCCTTCTCAGCAGCAGATAGGTGACTTTGATCTCCCAGCTCCTCTCGATGTCTTTAGGAAGCTGACAGCATTTCCTCCTAGCCATAACTGCTTTTTATCACACAACTCCTTTTCAAATGGCCTGGCTGTTTCCCAGCTGGCACCATCTCTACTTGCAAGCAAACCTTCACTTCAGTTCTCATCACATCATCTTGCCCACTCTGCCCCAGGATCCCCTCTGTCTATGTGAATGTGTGCTTTGACAGGAGTTATAATGGGAAAACAGTTCTTCCTTGATGCATCCAAGCGAGGAGATGTGATGTCTGCTGTCCTCCTGAAAGTTCACTGTTTAACTCTTGGCATTCCTGCTCCGTCACTGGTTTGTCTGCTGGCTTTTATTCTTGCCAATGTAGCGGTCACTGCTTTGCAGGCTCTAGAGAGGACTCTGTAAGAAGGTCTAGGCATTTGTGTAACCCCAGCTTTGCAGTGTATCCCTCAAACCCACCCATGCCTGTCTAGCTGGGTAGATTTTTTTTTTTTTTCCCCTCATGGGGAGTTTTTCGTGTGTAATCTCAGGATGAGACCTGGCAGGCTCCTGCTCCATCTCCTCCCTGTTTAATTCTCTTTTCTAAAGTATCACTTTCCCTTGAAGGAAGTTCATGGTGAGATTAGAGAGAAGCATATGAGAAATCCATGTGGGTTTGGCTCTTCAGAAGTGTATCAGATCTTCCTTCAACCTGCCTTTTTGTCTTGGGTATCTGGTAAGGTGAGGAGTATCTTGTACCAACAGCAAGACAGATGGATCAAAGAGGTTCAATTACCAGATAATGCTTGAAACAAGGAGGCAGGTGAAATTATATTCCCAGGAATGCCTTTTAAGAAGGGATATATATATATTTGTTTTGTTTTGTTTTCTGTTGTTTGTTATTATTTATGTGGATGCTTTTTCCTGTGGAAACTCAGATGGATTTTGGTTGTCTATCCCCCAGCATGCAAGGAAACCGTTCAAGGAAAGGCTTACCACAATTGTATGAATTCTAAAGTAAGAAATAGTCCAAGCTGACTCTTTTGATTCCATTATCTTTAATTTCACTAAAAGCACTGACATCATCCAAGATGCTCATTTGTTAAAGAAGTCGTTGATTAAACCAACAAGACAGAGTAGGATAACAATTGAAAAGGAGGCGGTGAAACTTGAATATCTCCCTTTGGAGCTCCTCTATCCTGCAAAGGCTCATCTGTTGGAGACATCTGTGCAATCAAGGTTTTATTCCTGGCCTTCTCACAGGTGCTATGACATGAACTGTTCAGATTCTTGTTAAGGACTTATTTTTTATATTTTGTGTGTTCAGCAGTGCCCTGTTTTATTTGTGAAGTGTTTGGCTTTCCTGCTGTGGTGGGACATAATGCTGAAGGTGCTCAGAAGATCGGGGTGGTGCTGCAGCCCCCGGTCAAGAGTGCTGAAGTCTCTTGCAGTACTTTAGACAGGACCGTCAGAAATGCAGGTGGCCTGTAAGATCCAGATATTTAGCCATGAAAGTTTAGATTTTTCTAAACTCTGATGTACTGCTCTGAGGCTGTGAGCAGGAAAACACCACAAAATGTTATTTTCTGTCTATTGTTGATGGAATTTGGTGTTTTTTCTTCAAGTAAAGAGAAATTTTTTAATATTTCAATCTAAGATGGAGAAAGTAGGATAAGTGGGCTGCTCTTCATGTTTTGGTTTTCTTATCATCATGAATAAAATTTATATGTAGATCTCTCATAGGTTTCTAATAAATGCTAATGAGATCTTTTCAGAGAAGGTATTAGGATCAAAAAAGCTTGTTATAGAAATCCAGAATCACTGCGCCCTTATTATGTCTTCAGGTCTCAGTAGTAATCAGAAAAAAGTTTCTTTGCAATGAATGAGTGAGTGACATTTAAAGCTCCATCTGTTGCCTACAGTGCAGTGCCTCACGATCTGTTTCAATGGGTGATGGGATGATTAATTTTGGTTCCCATTCATGCCTCATGAAATATTCTCATAGCGGGGAATGACTCCAGCCCTTGCTGAACTGCAGCATGTGTGGTGCTTGTAGGAAGCCTCAGCTGCTGTTTACTCCTAGCTTGTGTGCCGAGAAAGGATCCAGGCTGCATTTGCATTCACCCACACAGCTCCGTAGCAGGCTAGGCAAAAATACCAGTGACTGTGGTGTACTGACCTGCCTGCTTTTGAGGGATGGCTCCATCGCCACTGCCGCTGCAGCTTGCTTTTCTTTACAGACCTGTTGTGAACAGAGGACTTGCCTGTCCCTGTAGGTGAGGACCACCTTCTGATCTCAGAGTGAAATAGTGGTCTGACTTCTCCATCTTGCTGTGCTTCAGGCTAGCTGCACTGTGATGCTTAAGCTCGTTGCATAATTCTAGCCCAAAATAAACCCACCTGGGATCCTGGTCCTTGCCTTTGGGAGAGTAGAGGTAAGAATTAAGTAAAGCAGAGGTAATGAAGTGCTTCTCCTTGATGCCCCGCAGCACCCCACCATCCCATCTCTGCACAGTCCTTTATTTTGCCTGGCGTGAAACAAATTCACAGAGGAGCATGGCAGGGCTGTGCCTTCATCCTGCCCCTGTATGATGCTCATGATGTGCCACAGAGGATGTTGGTGTCCTGGATGCTGCCGCAGCGAGACCTCCTGCTCCCACCACCTGCGTGGGGTCCTGGGCAAGTTTTGGGGCTTCTCTGGTACAGCCTGGTGAAATCTTTTCAAGAGAATAAGCTGAATATAGACGGTAACGTGGGGGGGGGGGTTCCCCTCACCTAATAATTTCTGCTTATATTTGGGGCATCTAGCATGCTGTAAATTAAAACCAACTAAAGCTCAGGCACTCTGAGGATGCTGTGCCGTGTCTTTGTCCGCTTCATTCTGCTTTATCCTGGCACTGCAGTCAGATACTGCAGTAGCTTGTTTCTATTAATAGCTCTGATCTCACCGTCTCTTAGTGTTTCGGCGAGTTTTGACATTTTTCGGAAGTGGAAGCCCCCCTGGAAAAGAGTGCCTTGGCTGCCCAGCCACTGCGCCGGCTGGCGGAGGGGACACCGGCACTGCTGCTGGTAGCATGTGGGCAGAGCAGGCAGTTCCTTGCAGGAGGGGACTCAATTCACAATAATCTAGTGACACTCAAATAACACAAGTCTTCCTTCCAGAATAAAACACCGCAAACGCTCCCTCAGCTGCACTTGAAGCGAGTAGTCACTCCTTGCCTCATTTCCAGGCTGATTTCAAGCAGAATGAAGGCAGTGGGTTTTAGAAATGGCATTTTGTGGCTTTGAAGCCTGCCTGCATGTTGCTTCTGACATGCCAAAGTCATTTCTGCTGGCAACAACCTGGTACTTGAAGGTTTTGCAAAATATAGGAAAACTTTTAAAAATCAAAAGCTGTTGCCAAACAGCAAGGGCAGCCCCCAGGAAATAAAGTCAGAATAAATACATGATTTTTTGCTTCTGCCCAGGGATGAAAGCAGCTGAAAATAATGCTTAGAAGGGGTGGACCATGCACACACTTGCTCGGCATCCTGCAACTCGCGCTGTGCTGGGATGGTGCTGCTTCAGCGGGGTGGGATGGGGTTGTCTCCGCCAGCAGCAGCCGAGAGCTTGGGGATGCTGAGAACAGGCTCTTGCTTTTGTATTTATTTTTTTTGTGTGTGCTCAAAGGCTGACGTGCCGCTATTGGCAGAATCTGTCTGGAGGGCAACGCTTGCATGCCAGTAATTAGAAAGTGAACTCATTAGTTAGAAATAAAGCCCAAGTCCAGAGAGGATGGGAGAGTGGGGGAGAAGCTGAGTCAATGGTTTCTGGAAAGCACTGGCCGGGGAGGTTCAGCCGCAGCCATCCAGAGGAGTGTCCCCTCCCTGGTGTGCAGCGATTTGGAAAGGCACCAGGGACTATAGTTACTGAAGGAGCTGAAATGCTCTTTTATCGGGGTTTTGTGCACGCTGTCTCCTAAGCTCGCTCTGTTGCAGACATGTGGTGGTATGTCCGTACTTTATATACTCTTGGGGCTGGTGGGGGGGGTGCTGCACTTCTTCCTCCAGCCTTGACCAGACACTCATTCCCAGCATTTTGCAGCGGATTTGGGGAGGTTGATGTGATTTCTCCTTTCAAGCCAAAGGGAATTGCTGAGTAAAGAGGAGCAGGGCGGCTGGGAAGAAGCTGTGCAAATTATGTGGGACTCACTCCGTGCCGTAGAGAGGGAGGTCTGGGTGAAAACATTTCATGCACTTTCCATTTGAAGGTGACATATTTAAAATGTGAAAGAAGCAGTTTTCTGTGCTCCTTAAATTAAAAAAAAAAAAAAAAAAAAAAAAAAAGGAAGAGTCTGGCAAAAGCTTTTTATTTTTTTAAAAAAACTGGTTTGAGAAATATTTTTAAAGTTCATCTTAAGTAAAGGTTATGCTGAAGAGAGATTTGAATTTAAGTCTTTGTTTCAAATATCCTGTGTCTGTGTCGTACTGAAATTTTGTTTTAACATACAGTTTAGTATGTTTTCAGGACTGAATACTTCTATATTTTAGTCCTTTAAGGGCTTGCATGAAAATGCTGTATCACAGAAGGGGAAGAATATACAGTTATTACTTTTAGTTTTATTTAAGTGTGTATGCACATATTTAACTAGTGTCGCCTTCCTGTAATCCCATCCAAAAGGCTTAGTACTTGTAGAGAAGTTATTTTCCATTTTGGAGCATGGAAGAAACTCAACATATGACTGATGTGATAATGTGTTTATCTGCAGCCTTTATGTGAAATGATTTTAATGTCAAACAATTTTTGTAGAAAAGGCACACTTGCTTTCAGGTTTGAGCTTATAAGTTTATTTACAGCAAATGTGTTTAACACCTTAAATGTATTTAAGATGACTTCCACTCAGCGGTGTTATAGGCAAGCTGTGAGATGTCAAATTTACAATCTCAACCACGAGGCCGCTCTATGCTGGCAATCGATGGGGACTAGAATGCTTTAGGTCTTAATTAATGTACAACACACAGGCAGCCTTTGATGCATAGCCATGTTTTATTTATTTTGGGAGGGAAAAACCAGCAGAGTGTTTCTAACTTGGTATAAAAATAATGGTAACTTGACCATGGGAAAAAAAAATCCCTACATGCCTAGGTAAAAAAAAAAAAAAAAAAAAAAGGAAAAAAATTTCCTGTTTTCTCCTTCTCTTCTTACAGGAAAGGAAAAGGCAGAGAGAACATGAGATAGTTTATTATTCATATTCGCAATCTTGTCTTCTAATTCATGGGTTTGGCATTTCTCATTAAAACTCTGAATATAGTCTTTGTGCTTTTGCTAACGTCATGAATCTGATTGTATTAATATGTTCTCAAGGCAGAACCTATAAAAGCAATTTTCTAGTCTACCATAAAATATTCATAAGAATACAGGCTTTTTTGTTTTGATGATGTGTTCATTAAGCAGAGAAGGTTTTATTGTTTTCAGGAGGGCTCTATAGGTCAGAAGCACTCGCTGCTTCTGTGGGGAACTCATGGCATTTCAAATAGGGGTTTTTTTTGAGACTGAAATAGTAAGAGTCGGGGATGACGCAGCCTCTGCTGAGACTCTGAATGGGAATTGTGGTCGCGATCTCTGCAGCTGGCGCCCCGTGCCCGCGTGTCAGGCGTTTCGGGGGGGATGAGTCCCCTTGGATGGGAAATGGTAGGTTTGTCAAGTGTTCTTGGGACCGTTACCCAGCATGGTGCAAGTTAAGGCTCTTCTTCAGGGAGTAAAGCAGGAGTCATTTATCACGAGACACGATCACAAGTAGTAGTGTATTCCTTCTGGCTGAAACTGGATTTATTTTAACATGTTGAAAGCTTTTATTTTCTGCTTTTAGGAAACACAGTGTTTGGATTATAAAGGTGCATATAGGAAAACGCACACGGATTTCAAGGAAAATAACATTTAGCCTAAACAGTGTTGACAAATTCAGTGAGCTGTATTGAAGATAAACAGATTTACGTGGAGACTGGGTAAGCGGGAGGGAGTGACTGCTACCTCTGCATTAGTAACGCTGACCTTTAGTCCACATGTATAAAAGATGGGAGATGTTACTGCCAGGTGCTCAGAAATCTTCGGCTGGACATAAAAATAGTCAATGTATTTAAGAGGCTTGTGATTCACGGAGCCTGCTGTGCTGTTTGGTTTACTGACTCATTGGGTTTGATCCTCTAGGATTAACTGTTTCGAGCTCTCCTGGAGCCCTGGGGGCTATAAAGTTGCACTAAATCATACTCAAGATTATCTTTGGGGAGTTTTGGAGCTCTCGCATATTTGTCTACAAATTTGGGGAGGTGGGGAGTAATAGGAGAGCACCAGCAGTGCTGTGCTCGTGTTTGTATCCAGCACTTGCCTGGACACCATTTCCACCTGGATCCCATGCATAGCTGATGGTCAGATGAGTCTACGTCCTTATGTTGGGGTGATCACTATAGGTTTGATTGAGCGGGGTAAGACTAAGCTGAGTTGTACAGTTCTGTTTCGGCTTCTTTTGAAGGAGGATCTAATTCATGCTGGAAAGCTGCTGCCCCTGGTGAAATGGTGTGGCAGCCCGTGGAGTTCTCCTAGATTTGCCACCCGATAAAATTGCTGCTATTTCATGAATAATCACTGTGCGTCTTTCGTAACATACAATAATTACATTAGTAATGCTCAGGATATAATAGTCATATGCAGATGGTTAAAACCCATTTTTGATAGCCACGGTGCATCACATTCTTGAAGGTGGATTGCTTTTGGGGGCTTCTTTTTGGTTTTGACCAAATAGATGCAAATACCTAGTTTGCATTAGGACTCTTTTTTTTTTTTAATTCTCTCTCTCGCCAGTTTCTGTAAAGATCCGACATAGTAATGGGATTTTTGCTGGTATGGAAACTTTACTCTCTCCTACTTTCCAGGACATGTCCCTTTTCCCACAGTCCTTGGGACGCCTGATGGTTTCCGATTGCACCTCTTGCCCCATACAGTGCGCTCTTGGGGCAGGTACTGTATAGATACAGGGCTGTTACAGGGTTGCCTGAGCTTGAGCAGTGCCAGGGGAATCCAGAATGTTCTTCTGTCACCCTGAAATACTGAAATCCTGGATCTAATTTAAAGCATCGCATCTAAGATGAGAAGTTTCTGAAGTGATAGTCCGTGAAACGAGATAGACTCTGCAGGGCTGGTTTCGAGCTGTCAGCTCCCACTCGCGTGCTGGGAAAACGGATGAAGGTTTTTTTCTGTGCGAGCGGCTGCAGCAGTTGCCATAGGGATGCTCTGTGGGCAGGGATGGGAAGGGGCTGACCACGGTACCAACCACGTAGGAAAGCATCGGCTGTTCCTGAGGAGGGCTTAGGAACATGTTGTTTAGGTGGGTTTCAATGGTTATCTATAGGCGAGAGCATGGTGTTCTCCCTGAAATCCCTGGCTGTGGTTTGGTGACCTGTGGCGAGGAATCCCAGCTCTGGTCCTGCAGGGGAGAGAGGGGAGCGGGGAGAAGGCCACAGGAAGGAAAACAATAGGGAAGTGGAGGGAAGAGCTTGTGGGTTGAAAAATAGCAACACTTCCAGTAATGTGACCTTTTGCAGAAAATGTTTCCATCCAAAAAAAAAAAAGGTCTCTGCCTCCCCAGCACAGGCTGGGCGTAGGGAGGGGGAAGCATGCTGCTCTTGCATGCATACTGCGCTCCTGCAGCCTGCTTTGGGGGGATCATATGTGATGGAGCAGGAGGCAGCCCCTGCACCCTGTGGGTACAGGCAGGACCTGATCACAGGGTGTTGGGCAGGAGGGACGGCATGGCAGGGCACCAGATGTCTGCTGTGGGTGGGTGGGTAGTGTCGGTTTCCCAGCCTCGGAGGAGTGCCTGCGCACCTGGGGTTTCTGGAGGAGTGACCCACTGTGAGGTACAGAAAACCATGGCCTCTCTTCTCCAGAAACTTTAAGGAGTTCAACTCAGATAATTTTGTCTCTATAGGCCAACCCCTCTTTTTTGTATCTTTATTTTCAAATAAAAGCAATGGAAATTTTTTTTTACTGTGCTTTCCATTTCCTGCACTAAGCTGTATTTCTCTACTAAACTATATTTCTCTGCTTTTGAAGAAGTGGTGACGTTCTCCCTGAAATTGGTCTTGTGTAGACTGAGCAAAATTTCTACATTCATCTCTTGTTACGTGATTTTTTTGTTTGTTTGTCTTCCCCCTTCAGCTCCACTTCGCTCAACATCCCCCTTTCCAAGGAGCTACCTTCTAGGATGGAGTTGCCTTTCCTTTGATCCTTGTCCCTGCATTGTGGCCTTGCCCTTGGCAATGCATTTTGATTTACATGGGGCCACCTTACAAAACACCCCAGATTTTTCTGAATTACTCCACTATTATTTTTTTTTAATTTTCTTTTTCTGTGCCTCTGTGCTTCATTTAGCTTCAGATTTTACCAGCATCAACTTCTTATGCATCAGTTACTGGCATAAATAAATGGATAGCATTTGGGGAAAACCCTATTAAAACTCTTTCTCTGGGATTGATAGGGTTTGTAACGTTATGTGTGGGCATTTGCTGCTTATCACTGTGGCTCTCTCCAGGGGATGGCACAGAAGGGTGACAGCGAAGTGGCTTGTGTGACCAGGGCTGCATGCCACATTCAGCACAGAGTCCTCACTTATTTCTAACAATTTCCAGGTGATTTCAGGTTACCTGTGAGGACACGCTGCTTGGAAGAACACAGTCAGCTTGTTCTGTACTCCTGTCTCGCATCCTTGAGGAAGGGGCTGAAATCAGACCTAGGGTTTAATGATCAGGCTTGAAGTGAAATATGAGTTTAATTTTGTATAAAATGAAAGTTCCTCTTCAAGTAGTGTTTCCATGGGTGACATACAGGTGGTGAAAGCTGGCAGTTCATCTTAGTAAAACTTTTCCTTAAGCCTTTTGCAGTTCCTAAATGTTTTCCATGCTTTTTCCTTTTGAATTGGAGTTTACTTCACCAGCTAGTTTGTTTGTAGGCAGTGAGAAATTAGCTTTTGCATAGTAAAACTGCTTTTGCTTTGGAAGGATGTCTGTCCTGCTGGGGCTGGCCTCATGGTGGCTTGTACTGATGGTTTTGTAGTAGGGCAGTATCTCTACCCCTATGAGATCTCATAGCCTTCCCCAGGCACATGCAGGAGCCCTGCAGACTCCTGGGCAAACCCCAGGTAACCCTTTCACATGGAGTAGGTGTCTTAGCAGATGTGTCACTGATCCAGCTTCAGTGATGCTGCTGATGCTCCCTCCCAACCTTGCACAAACACATCTTAAATATTAAAAAAGAAAACATTAGATAAAATAAAAACTCCCAACAGGGGAAAAAAAACCCACCTTTATTTTCCAGTTTTGTTGAAGCTCAATGTTTTTGATGGCTTAGCCTCTTTTATTCTGCAGATGATGTTAATTCAGAGGTATCAGAAGAGTTATTGAGTGATTGCCCTGTAGAGAGAGGCATTAAATGCGGCAAATGTACGGAGTACATGTGAAATGCAGAACTGTCGTTCAGGTGGAATTTAGAAATTTTTGGTCATTCATGGGATGGCAGTAATTTTTTTTAGCAGAAAGAAGCTGAGTTCAGTTATTGCAAAGGTATTTTTTGTAGATGTCTGTTGCTGCCCTTTTTTACAAGCCCCTTCAGGGAGATGCTTTTTGCGTAAACAAAGAGCTGATCTTTACTACACAGATAATCAAGATGATAGTTTTCCCTTTTTTCTTCTCTTAGCGTAAATCTCTTGGCATACATTACTGTTCTCTACCTTAGACTTGGTTGTGCTTCAGGTTTGTCCCACTTGCAGTTTGAACGACAGAGGCAAGTCTTTGCATAGTCACCATTTGGGCACCTGCTTCCTATCGCTGCCTGTTCTGCAGCGTCCCCGCGCTGCCTGCGAGATGCATTTGCACCTTTCTGGTGGTTGCAGTGAGGAAGTCTAGTCTGTCACCAAAGTGCTTAACAATTTTTCCTAGATGATTCATTACCTGTTTGCTTTTGGCTAAGCTCCTTTCCAAAACCGGTCATAAAGGATACAGCACACAGTGTTTTTCTGCATAAGTTTCTTAAAGTGGCGCCCTTGTGTTCCTGACCATAGGAGTCCATCAGTTGATGCGTCGTAAGTCAAGATTGATCCTTTCTGTGAAGTCCTAGATTAATCTTTACCCTTCTTATTTCAAGTGATGCTAGAAGAGTGGAACGGAGGTGTGTGTTTTGAATGCACAGATGTAGAATGGTATCAAGAAGGGTCACGTACGATGCATTGAAGTCCTTTGCTTTTAGAAGACGCACATATTTGTAGGAGGTGGTGGCTGGAGGAAAACTTCTTGAACTCTGAGTTCCTGTAGTGCTTTTTTACCACTTAAAAACCAGTGCGAGTGAAATGGTGCTATTCTGGATTCAATCCGTGGTTCATCAAAGTCTTTGCTGGACACAGTAAGAGAACTACATCCCTGTGTGAATGGGGAATAGACTTATCTCTCCTCTTGTGTTTTCACATTGTAGTTGATGTGACCACAGCACTGCCCTTGCAAGTTGCACCAACTTCAGTCCCGATGGATCTGCGCTTGGACCACCAGTTTTCCATGCCTGTGACAGAGCCGACGCTGCGGGAACAGCAGCTCCAGCAGGAGCTCCTGGCGCTGAAGCAGAAACAGCAGATCCAGAGACAGATCCTCATCGCCGAGTTCCAGCGGCAGCATGAGCAGCTCTCCCGGCAGCATGAGGCCCAGCTGCATGAGCACATCAAAGTAAGTGATGGGCAGCCCTGCATTGGGTGGGGTGCAAAAGCATCCCCTCACCAGGAGGAGATGCACAAACTAATTTATTTTAGGGGTGGAGATACTGTGCTGGACTTGGTAACCCCTGTTTAGAGAATGATCTTTTGTAAAGGGATGCGAGCACCAGGATTTAAAAGGGGGGTGGGGTGGAGGAGAGGAAGTAAGGTAAGCTGGTTTCATGTTAAACATTTTTCACCCATCTGCATGTATTCAAAAGTCCTGTGCCCCGCTGCCAACAGGTAGCTTGCTTTCCCTGGATTTGGGAAATTTCAGTAGAATTTAACCCAACAGGAGAGCTTTTAGGTTACCTGTTACTAATACCACATATTTGGGAGTAGAATGGCATATAAACTGCTCGCTGGATATATGCCACCAGCGCAAGGTGCAAACAATTTGTCCAACATTTGGACCTTAGTGTCTCTGCAGAAATAGGAAACACAGATGCAGCGGGTGCAGGTAGGTCTGCACACCATGAGATTTTTCGGAGTTGAACAGTGCAAGTTGGGCACCAGCCGGGTGCTTTGCACTGCTCTGTTGCACAGGTCAGAGAGGAAACGTAACACACAGTAGAAGTAGGAAGTATAGTTTAGAAGATGGCTGTTGCATAGTGAAAACATTAGACATTATATAAATATTTCACAGTGATAGACTATTGCTATGGTAACATAAGCTTTCAGAATTGCTAATATGCTCTCTTTTCAAAGGGGGATTAGCGCTGCACATGGTAAATAGTGTTAATGTAATATTGAAAAGCAACCTCAATTCAACCTTATATAACTTTCATTTTAATATAAAATACATGTCAGAGTGGGGGAGATAGGATTAAAAGTTAATGGTGTATTATTTACAGACTTTTCAAACACAGATATCAGCCAGGGTTTGTAAGAACAGTTGCTGTTTGACAACTGATTAACAGCAAATGCCTGTGTCCTTAGTGGGTCCTCTGTGTTCTCTTCAGGACAAAGGTGGGGGGGGTGCATGCGTGTAAATACATTTATATATACACTCATATGTATGCGTAATAAGTATATATATGTGTGCATATGTATGTAGTTATGTATGTATACACGTGTCTATGCATTTGTGCATGAATAGCACAAGAACAGTTACAGCATCTGCAGTTCACATAGTATGTTCAAGAGGAAAGGATGGGAAATATCTGTGACAAATATTTCCCTTATTTCCTTGTAATTGCATGTCCCTTTAGATATTTGTCTATTAAAAAGAAGAAAGGGTCGTTCAGATTTAACAGACAAGCTCTAAGTACTGATGATAGGATCGTATTTGCTCGCATTTATGTTAAAGCTATGACTGATTCTGGTAAAAGTCTGCATTAGAAGGAAGTTGAGATCTAATTTTGAGAAGCCAGTCAGCACAATATATCTAGACCATTAGGTAATGAAGTTCTTCCTCTAATGTGTAAGCTTGGCTATGAAAAACTTAAAATAGGAATGGTACAATCCTGTATGAAAAAGCATGACCTGCAAGGTGATCTCCCATAGTAGTAAGTGTGTCATCGTGCCCAGAATTGCTTTAAAAATAAACCAGCACATTATTGAAATAAACCCCATGATATCTCACAAATAAATAAACCCAAAACCGTACACTAACGTGTCATTATGATGCACTTTTTTGGGAAAAGATACTTCTTACATTTGTGTACATAAGTCAGCCCACATTTAGATGATTCTTAGATTAAACCAACTTTCAGAAACTGGCAACTGTGTTAAGTGCAGTGGCTGTAGGTGCAGGGAAGCTATTATTTTGTCCAGAGAACTAAAATTTATAACCTTCTATTTGGACTTTGAACTTTGAGCTGTTCAGCTCCTTTTATGGCTCATGAAAAAAGCAGGGGGGATATTAAAGCAAATTAAAAAACTTTCATCCTGTGTAAGTGAAGCACTAGGGTTTGAACTGTGAAATTTGGTACAGAAGTAGTCCTAAATGAAGATACAGAGCTCTTTTGGGAGGAATTCAGGTGTTTTTTAAAAATCAGCTGCTCAGGGTGCGTATTAAACGTCCCATGTGCACACATGCTTGCATGCACACCATGCTGCTCCAAGCGTGCAAGGGAGGGCTTGCTCTTGGATCAAGGAAATGCTTCCTACTGTTTCTCTCCTCATCTTTTAATGACATGGGCAGGGAGTGCACCGCACGCAGACTTGCCTGTTTTGTGAAAGGTCTAAGCAGACGTGCTTACTTCTGGGCATGTTTCTGGTGTGGGGAGGAGCAGGAGTGGGGATGCAGTCGATCATCTTTTCTGTTTACTCAAACACTGAATCTTTAGACTAAATACCCGAAGGAAATGGCAAATTCCTGACATCGTCTTTGGGAGCTCAGAATAAGTTAGCTTCATTTGATGATTGGCTTGTGGTGTCACTGACGAGATTAAGAATTTCATTAGTCTCTTGTCTCCAAAGTGAAGTGTTCGATATGCAGAAATAGTTTAGACTGAGCGATGCAGTTGTGAGATTCTTCAGCTGAAAGTGTTTCGTAGCCTGAGTTTACAGTATTGTAATGAAGGTGTCATGAGTCCATCGCTTGTACAAACTTTTATTCTCAAGTTTCTTCCTCAGGTGGAGGTGAAGTCTCACTTCGGGTAAGAAAAGGCTTGGGAACCTAAACCTACCCAGATTTCTGTTGATTAAGATTATATGTAATGACTAGAGTGAGCTTGCAGCGCGCCTTACTGCTGCACCAGGTTTGGTGACATCTTCAGTGTCTTCCCTGACATTGGGGTATTTTGATTCAGAAAGCAAACTTTCAGCAGCTATTGCAAGGTGATTGTGCATCTTGCAAACTTACTTCCTTTCCAAAACTTCGGGACTCCTGCAGTTTGGTTAGAATTTTCAGCATCAGAACAACCTCAAAATCTAATGAAACAAACGAAAAATTAAAAATGCAAGCATCAAAGCTCTAAACTTACTCTGATGTCAAACAAAATGGCAGTTCTTTGACTTTCTCCCTGGCATTGGTTTCCTTGGAGGTGATAAGGGCCTTCGTTAATCATAGTATTAAATCCTGCAATTGCTTTGTAAACTATTTCTGCAAAGCGGGAAGAATTTCTGCATCTGTTTTGCATATCTAGCACTACCTAGAATCAATTAATTTGGCTATTTTCATTACAGCCCAGCATCCACCATTTTAATCAACAAGCGCAAAGCATTTATTTGTTCATCTGTTTGTGTACCTGAGCAGCAATTTCTGTGCTTTATCCTGTCTTACGCCTGTTTCTAAATCCTTTTGCTTACAATTCCTAGATTGTAAGCATATTTTTGGCTATAGCAGGCCAGCGTCTGGGTACAGTTACATATGCAGAGCAAACATTGCTTTGAGTCCCTCTTTTGGCAAGATGTTCAGGTTCAAGTACCTTTGCACTCTTCCACTTATAGATGTTGAATAGTTTTGTTGACAGGAATTCAGTGGCTGGGCATCTGCTGCTAAAAGTAAAAAAATATTTTTGATGCATTTCTGAAGCAGCTCTTGTATCCAAAGGGGGGAAAATTCTGTATTTTGGACAGACATACATACAACCCGCATTGCTGAGTTACAGCCAACAGCACTTTGAAGATTTTAAAGAGCTTACTCATTTTAAATGTTTAAACCCTTAGCTAGTACAACAGGTATCACATTTTGTGTTTTTCTTTCTTTTATTACTTTGATGTGAACAGAGGAACTGTTCTGACTCAATGTGAATTAAGAAGGGGGGAATATCTCTCCCTCCCACCGCCCAAACAAAGCACTAGTATAAGAAACATCTTAAGGTCTTCTTAAGTAAATGAAATTTGGCTTGAAAAATGCTGGCATGTCTTTCTTGTTTTTCTAATCAAGTAGATAACTTTTTCCTATTGAAATCTGAAATTTTGGTATTTTTCAGAATTTGGTTTTATTCCAGCAGCCCAGTTTTAATTGTCTGATCTAGTGCAAGAAGAGAAGATGGGATGGTCGCAGTCCTTCTGCCAGCACATGCAATCCCTTCCCTTGTCCCCCCTGAGCAGTCCTTGCTTTTATAGACATTGTATTTTGGAAGAAATGGCCTCCACATAAAGGTGGCAAATTCCAGCAGTTTGTGCAATTTGGAGAGCCAGACTATGAGTGACATAATATTTGTGGAAGGGAAGTATAATGGACGCGATTAGAGCTCAGCACATGGAGGAAGTGGGATCATTGCACGTGGGGAATAATGAGAAAACCCTGACATGTTTAGGGAAAATAAGCCGAGCCTTATGAAGACTTCACACCATATGGAAATAAAGAAAACTGTCTTTCACAACTACAGCGCAGCTTTGCAGATTGCCGAGGCTTGACATCCGAAAGCAGCATGGGAAAGGAAGCCGGAGCTGGTGAGCACTGGAGGCTGCTGTGGGCTGGCTGGAGGCAGAGGCGACGGCTTCTCTCTCCTGTAGCCGCTTACCTTCAGCAAGACGGCTTTTCCACTCAGGCATGCCTCGCCAGACGTGTAACAATATTTATAGCCTTCAAATCTGCCTTCCTAAACAAAAACAAGGATGGAATAAGGAGCCTGGCACCCGGGCCGTTGCTGGTGAGACGGTGGAAAGCCTCTCTGCAGGTCCCAGTGTGAGCTTTGATTGACCTTTGATTGCAAAGGAATCGGCAGTGAATTTTTTCCTTTGTGAGTCACTCATTCCCGGCCAAGATCAGCTGGAAGTTACCAAAAGCTTTTCCATTTGCGTTCTGGTCAAGGGCTGGAGCGAGATGATTGAAGAGGGGCAGGATCTGCACTTTGGCAGGGCGAGAGGCACCTCGGGCGGTGTGAGCTCAGCAGAGAAGCGAAGGACGTGGTGGGTAATGCAGTTAATCTCTTCCGTCCCTGTGCTGCCCAAGCTCGGAGCAGGGCTCTTCCCAGATCTGGCTGTTTTATAGCTAAAGCCGGAAACTTATTCAGGATGCTGACGCACATCAGTGTTAGCACATGACAGCAGACACCAGAAGAGTCCTGATGGTGATGGGATAGCAACACAGGCAAGCAGCTGAGGCTCACAGCTTCTCGTGGACCTGAAATCCTAATCTGGAGGCATGCAAAGATGTTAATTCTGTTATGCAATGCTATTCCTGGTTTTCCCGTCATCTGAGAAAAGAGTATTTGTGTGTATCAGTAGCAGAGGGAATGCTAGTCTGTACATGCAACGTATACAGGATGGTCAGAGAAGTCATGGGTTTGCATATAAGCAGCAACAGCAAAAGGAGCTTTGTAATGATGTTTGCTGAGGAGTGATTCTGAAATTGTTTTCTTTTTATTAACACAGCAATTTCCTACGCTTAACAGTATGCTATGCTGCTTAATGGCTTTATGCCAATAAATAAAAATACGTGGAATGTTTTCAGGCACTGGCTTTATATATATAGCGATGTTCAGATAAAGCCTGAGGAGATGGTTTTGTTAGTTTTTGCTGGTTTCAGATGACATTTTTTTCATCAGTGTAGCTTCCAGGCCCTGATTGAGAGGTGGTAACACATCCAAGGTGTTAGCCCCTCGTTCAGAGACATGGGGTGAAACTCTCTGGCCGTTCCTTATTTTTGTTTTGGAGAGTAAAAGTCTTTCAGGGAATCTTCTGGATAGATTTTGCAATGCTGTAAAGAAAACGTAATTTTTTTCCAAAGATACCTAGACTTAATAAGTGTCATGTTGATGCTAAAGTGAGAAACTGCTCTTTGCTTTCATTCAGAGCCACCTGCCCTTGGAATGGCAGGTTTGCTTGCAGGATAGCTCATTGGGCACAAATCCCATCGTCTTTTAGTGTGGCTGCTTTCAGTGTGGCCCTGACAAGTGCCTAGAGCCTCTTTTTGGTGGCCTCTCTGTGTCGATGCCTAATTAACGGGAAAAAATGTGCTTGTTTCAAATCTGCTGATTGGTTTGGTGCCATCTGCTTCTCTCTTGCAGCTGTACTGGGTGGCACCTTCCCCATGCCACCAGGCTGGGGACACTGAAGGTGGCACCTTGGTTCCTGCAAAGCATGCCCCTTCCCCCTGTGTCCTGCTCCTCACGTTGGACTCTGGAAGGGCAAACTTCCATTTTACCCCACATGCCCTGAATCCCGTTGCTGAGAGTGTCTGCATCCTTTGTGCCTGCAGCAGCCAGTGCAGAGGGACTCTCTCTGCTCAGTTTTGTGCCTCTCTTCTGCAGAGCGCCCATTCCTCACGACCTGCATCATTTTCAAGAGAAACTTAAAAAACCCAGAGATACCAGGTGTTTGCCTCTGTCTGTATTCTGACATGATAGGATTATTCATCTTAGAAAGCTGCAGCTGGGTACAGTCGGTGGTAAAAAACCAGACTGAACATTTTGTGCCTTGTTACTACTTGAATGCATTGTACTGTGCTCCCTTGCTATTTCCAGACGGCTTCCTGTTCTTTTTAGTGACCTTGCCTCATTTTTATGGTACGTGGAGCTGACTCCAAGACTTAGACCTGGATCCTGCAAAACTTAACTTCTGATGGAAGTAACCCTGGGGAAAGCTTTTGTAAGATCAGAGCGTTTGCTCTCTTTGAAGGGTGGGGGGTGACTTTCCTCAGCCTCAAAGTCAAGATCTTTTCCAAGAATGGTGAGGACAAATCTGCACACAGAGGGGTGGGTAGTGTCAACAAATTCATATAGCAACTTGGACACCTGTAAGCCCCATCTCTCGGTTGAAGAAGTAGTCAACTACCTGAAAGGAGGTTGTTGCAAGGTTGCTGTCAGTCTCTTCTCCCAAGTAGCAAGTGATAGGACAAGAAGAAATGGCTTCAAGTTGCGCCAGGGGAGGTTTAGATTGGATACTAGGAAAAATTTCTTCACCGAAAGGGTTGTCAAGCATTGGAACAGGCTGCCCAGGGAAGTGGTTGAGTCACCATCCCTGGGGGTATTTAAAAGACGTGTAGATGTGGTGCTCAGGGACATGGTTTAGTGGTGGACTTGGCAGTGCTAGGTTAACGGTTGGACTGGATGATCTTAAAGGTCTTTTCCAACCTAAATGATTCTATGATTCTATGATTCATGCAGCAGGCTGGGTTAACCTGGGCATCTTCCTGCCTAGCGTTGGTGGTTTCTGGACTGAAGCTGGATTGCTCAGCCAGGAAGATTGTCTGCCCTGGTCCCTACAGGCCTACTTTAAACCTGGTAAAAGAAGTACGTTTCCTTTTGGCTTCTTCTGAGATGGGCCACGGTTTGTAGGCTAGAAGGAGCAGAATGAGAACTCCAGATTTTTCCAGGTTTGAGATGCAAAAACCTCGATCAAAAGTGAAGTGTCAGATCTCATGACAGCCAGTGCATTCATCCTGTGAATCCCTGTACCAGTGTCCATGGAGTCTGCTGGTACAGCTAGCCGTGTCCCCCTTGCACCATTACTCAAATGTCTTTGCTCTGGGGCTTCACAGCTTTCCAGCAGAATACAGAGGTTTTCTGACCCATCATCAATGGGAGATGGAAAGCCTGTTGCCCCCTGAGCTCGGTCACTCCATGTTCCTTTGGTGAAGCCAAAGAAGAGACATTCACTCAGTGCCTTTTCTCGATACTTAATCTCCTATAGTTGAACTTAAGTTGGGCTGACTTTTGGGTATTCTGAAGGCTGAATGTCTGACGTAAATGGCAGAGTTCACTGGCTGACAAACAGATACAAGATCTTTCTTTTGGTAGCACATGCTTACTTTTTCTGTGGAGTCCAAACAGCTTTTGAAGTGGTCAATTTTCTGTTCTTTCATCCTTTATAGCATGAGTTTGTCTCCCAGTAAAATATGTGTGGGGCACAGTGGTTTATTTTTTTTAAAGCTAGAAGCCTTATGGTCTGTATTCAGTTTGGATTTTCAAAGTAAACAGCAGAAGCAGGAATATTTTGCAGTTCACACCTCTGACTTTTCAACTCCAATTTTATCTTATTTTTGAACTAGATAAAGTAGATTGGAAGTAGTCAGAGAGAACACATAGAGAATCAGGGCACGAGTAAAGAAGTACCCAAGTGAATCTTGCTGTTACACCAGGAATATTGACCTATTAATATATGCCATCACTGATAAATTAACATTCATAAACTTGTAAGTCCTGTTGCTGCATGTGGTCTCTTAACAAAATTCAGCTCTTGCATGGGAGAATGAAGTTGCATTTAAAATGTAAATCATGTTGTGAATAACTTCACTCATGTACACACAATGCAAACAATGTTGTTGGATTAATCTCCATGTTTAAGTTCCCTGTTTAACTAGTGGCGGTGTGTAAAAATGATAAATATTTGGTATTTATGTTGCTGGTATGTTACCTTTAAAAATGATGCTTCTGCTGCACTCGCATGAGCATCAGATGATGTTGAACATTCATTTTCAGCATGCAGCCTTCCTCTGGGCACCTCAAGTGCTGGGGCTGTCACTGCCTCGTGTCAGACGACGTGCAGCACTTTGCAGTCCACTTCACCACCGTGTCCACCCTCTGTCAAATGGAGCTGAAGCTGAAATCACACAGGAACGGCAGCTGATGCCGTGTGTCAGCAGCCACGCTGCCAGCAGTGGTACTCCGTCCTCACTGTTTCCCCCCTTTTTTTTCCTCGGTTGTTTGAGAAGTCCGGCAGGAGCACTCTGGTGAGGTCTCCCATCCCTGCCAGCTTTCTGGTTCGGTCACTTTTCCTTCACACAGGTAATTGGGAATGGTGGATCAGTGGATACAGCCATGCCAGCATGCTCCTCCTTTTCTTTATTCATGTTTCCTTCTTAGAAATGACCAAAACCCAGTGGTGGCTCCTCTGGCTGCTCTCATTACAGGATCTTTTTGTCCTACATCTCTGCTCCTGATACTGATTTTAGCATAACATTCCCATTCCAGCTCCTCTGCTCCCTACACCCCTAAACAGTTCACAGAGGGCATAATTACTCTGCTGAGGACTGAGGCCTGATCACTTATGGCATGATAAAATTTCATGTAGCATTAAGCATCTGGGGCTCCTTCCTTTACAGGACAATTTATATGGTTCTTTGATTTACAGAGATGCCTTACTGCCATCTGTGGTCGGATGGACGTTCCCTGCTCCTGGTGCAAAGTGTACAGATTTGTCCTTCCCTTCAGTAATAAGCATGTAAAGCACAGCAGAGGCAAATGTAAAGGAGTTTTCCTCACCTTTAGAGGGGAAAATGGGAGAAGGAACTGAACATGCTGGGTAGTACAAATGGAGCTCACTGCTTCTAGGAAGGGTCTCAAACTCTGCTTCTGGAGAAGGGGTGAAAACTAAACTGGAGTGGCAGTCAGGGAGCAAAAGGCACATACAAATGCATTCCTAGCACTATACCTTTGCAGATATTTAGGGCTTAGAGGGAAGAAGCTGCTGTGCAAGCTTTCAGCCTTTTAGGAGAGGTGAGCAGTAATGGGATGGGAAGGAAACTGGGGTACAAAATTATATATCCATATATAAGCTGCCAAACTAATAACATGGGATCTTTTCACCTAGAGCTGGTGATCAGGGAACATAACCATCATTCCCTTTCCTGGAGACGTTTGAGCCTCATGAACTTGAACAGCAGACATTCTCAGTAGGATATGTCTAACCAAGATCAGTCTCTTGCCCAGGAAGCTGTCAGCTGGGAAGGATCGTTTCCCTGAGAAATGAAGAGATGCTGGCCGCGGGAACTTCTGGCACAAGACTGCCTGCTGTCAGCCTGCCTGATAGCTGGAAGAGGGCATGCCGAATATATGTTTAGCTGCTGATGTGTCCAAGAAAAGAGATGATAGATATTCTTCTGAGCTGTGCTTTCAGATTTTTGTGTCTTGGCTTCTGCTGAAAACCGCAACTTCCCTCATCCCGCTCTGTCTCCCAGTACAACTGATTAATTCTGACTAGCCTCCAGTGCTCCAGAAGATACCTGAAACATGCCGTGATGGAGCCAAGAGAGCGAATCCTGAAACTAGAGCCACAGCCTGAGACTTCAGTAAACAGGATGGGGAGAACATGAAGCAGACAGTCCGGCCAAAGGAATGGCCAGCATTGAGATTGCTTTGAAATAACCCAGTACAACAATTCTCCCGGAAATCTGTCAACATCCGTGCTTTGCTTCCACCCATAGCTAATGATTTTTCCGGGGGTGATTTGATGTGTACGTGTTTTGGTGAGTTCTTTCTTGATCATCACCTACGATTTTCCTTTATTTTCACACAATCTGAGCTCCAGATCCTTGTAAATACCTGCTTTAACCCACCAAAACTGTAGAATTTTGCCAAAGAGGGCGGCAGATGATTTGCCTTAAAAACACTATTTGTACCAAAACTCCAGCCTCACTGCCTGCTAGGTGAGAGGACAATTACGTGAAGCTTCTGAAAGTGTTTACTGTGTCATGCCTTGATTCAGCCTTTAAGAGTACAACTTCAGGGGGTGCTGAGAAGATCTGCTTTGGGGTTTTTTTTGGTCCTGTCTAGCATTAAGTTGTTGGTTTTGAAGCTAGTATTTAACTTATACATCCTTACATCTTCTTTGAAGCTATTGCCTCCATCAGAAGGCCAACCTCTTGTTCAGGGGTGGCAGGTGAAGTAGTTGTACAAAGTCTCTGAGCTTGCCTGGAAGAAGTCCTCAGACTGCAATCTTAAGACAGGCTGGACTGTGCCAGCATGACCTTGGTCTGAGATGGAAACCATGTACACATTTGAGGAGGAATGCTGACCTGTAGGTGGAGGATTGGGCTACCTTTTCATCTGTTTCTTCTTAACCCAGCTGCCTTGTGCTCGGAGGAAGTATAAATTGCCCGCAAATCCGATGAGCAGCCGAAGTGCTCAGGGTGATGTCCCACCACACTGGAGCACCTTCAGCAGATGATCTCGGGCATAGATCAAGATGCAGGTTAGGAGTTGGACACAACACTAAGCTACTTTGGATCCCAGGAAATGTTTATCAGTAATAAGTATGCCAACTGTTGTTCACCCAGACTTGCATGTGTGATTATCTGCATGAGTAAGGGTGAGCTGTCTGGGTACAGATAGTTTTACGCAGCTTTCCACTAATTGCAGAAAGCTATTCAAAAGATATATTATAAAAACCTAGGAGCCATAGTCTAAGCTTCAAAACCTGTCCTGCTTTGCAGATTTTAACCAGTTTTACCACGATGTGTAAAGCAAATGACAGAAGCACCTTTAAAATGACATTTGTATGGGAAGGAAGACACATAGGAGCATGGGCAGAGAGCAGCGCCTGGCTTTTGGGGGAAGAATAAGGTAGTGTCTGCAAGGTACCAGGATGCTGGAAGGACCTGCATCCTTGCTACTCATCTAGCAAATCAAGGAGTGGCTATGCAAGTCTTAATACAACACGTCTCCATGAAATACGTCCTCGTTCCCTCTGGTCAATGGCATCTTTGCTGTCAGCACTGCGTGCTTCCCAGGAGGGCACAGGCTGGCTTCTGGGCTGAGGCTGCTGAAGATCTTGGAGCGCTACCTTTCCACTTCTGTTGTAATGACTAAAGGAAACCGTTTTAGCTCCACTTTGCTTAAAAAGAGGTTTCTTTGTGCAGTGGAAGTTGACAGTGCACTTACTGATAAGATGTCAGTCCCTGTTCTAGGTAGACATGCTCGAGAACTGAAGACAGTTGAGGAATGTGATGGTAAAATCCACTGCACTGTTGAGTCCTCATGGCTAGCTGACAGTTGATAAATACCTGGAAATGCTCTGCATTCTCCTTATTACATTTATTAATATTAATATATGCTAAAGGAGCACAGCAACACTAACTACAGGTACAGTTGAACATTTGTGCAGTTTTCATAAATAGTGGAAGCAGTGACATTAAACATATGCAGGAATCCCCATAGTTGTAAATATTTACAAATACTTATTTTGGCAAGAGCACCTAATTCAGATGTTCCTAGCTGCACTCCCTAATATAGTGTGCATGTCTGTCACACGGTATGCTCCTCAAATTGATAGCTGAATTAGTCTGAATGCAAGGGATTTCCCTTGGCGTATCACTGTGTGTCACAAATATTTAAATTTCATTACAGTTGGGGGAAAAACACACCACTCCAGCTACACGCAATTAACACATGGGCATTGTGGCGTCGGTGTTGATTCATTTGCCAGCAAGAGGGATCTAATGTATTATGTGGTACGTGAGCACAATCTCGCTCCGTAATTAATAATCCTTATCAGAGCCACCTAAGCATCTCTTGGTATGCTGTGAATTGCAGTTCAAGAGATGCTTATGAATTCCTAACTCAGGCACTTTCCAAAAGACCCGAGCGTGGGAGATTGCGTCCCACTCAAATGCAGCCCTGAAACATTTTGCCTTTAGGCATCAGTAGGCTTTTTTCTTCCACTGAGATAGTCAAGGGAAGGTTAAATGCCAGACCAAGCCCACAATGTGTGGGTATTACCTTGGCNCACACGGGTCTAAATGTTCACTACCTGTTAAAATTTGTCTTGATTGCTTTAACTGAAGCAAAAGCTCATATTTTTCTGAAGTTTCAGTTTATTTTGTGCACGGGACAGCTTTTTGTATGTTATCGGATTTCCTGCTTCTCCTGTTAGTCAGTCATTGGTGGGTTTTCCTGCTGATAATGGGTCTTTTTTCACAAAGCATCAGCAGAAAACCCCATTTTTAAATAAGAAAATTAAATTGTAAACCCCCCAAAATATAAAATTGGGGCACAGTCTAGCATCAAGTGAGTTTTAAAGCTTATGATTTTAAAGCAAAGAAGGGCCTTTTTGCACAGAAAACTGTGATTTAATGTGATACTTATATTCCCTCTGGCTCTATTATAACAAGATGGGTATCAGTAGCAGCAAGGACGAGCAATGCAAGCCTCACCTTGGGTCAGCACCCCGAATCGTTATCTGAGGTCCTTGGAGTGGTTGTAAAACCTGGGTGCAGTCTGTGCAGCAGGATCGCCTGAGCTAGTGAGCTGATAAAGGCACTGCGCCCCTGCGTTTTGCTGAGCCTGCACCATATATTTCCTGTCAAATACTGTCTGTGTGGTTTGTTTTCAGCCCTAAGTGTGGAGAAATATTCATGCTGTAAAAAGACATCGCAGTTCAGACAGAGCACTTGAATGGGTTTTCTTTAGTCATTTTCTGAGGCTGTGACAGACACCAACAAAGTGATTTCTTTTCGCTTTCATGGATATGATTGGAGAGGTTGCTTCGGTTTTTTTTTTTTTTTAATTTTTATTTTTTCAACTTTGAAAAGATTTGAAAACTATATTAAGAATAGGCTTTGTGGAAACTGGGGTCAAAATCAGTGGAAACAATACATCTCTAATGAAACTTCTATAAGCGATCCAGATACAAATTGGTCTTTTCATTTACATTTCACTACAGATGTCGATGAAAGCACAGTTCCTTCTAAAGCATCCTAATGTATGTAAACCATTGCAGGAAGCATAGCGTGCAAAGCCTAGGAGACTGCAGATGGAGAGAAAAGGCTCCTGATTTCATAAAAATAACAAAACCTGTTTTAACATATTGTGCATTAAATATTGTTCATTTGCATACTTTCTATGGCTAGGTTATAAAAGCCCACCATGTGGTGGACTTGTTGGAAGTCTGAAAAGATACTCTTTCTCCAAATGGAGATGTGTTAGAGGAAGCTGCTGCTTAATTATAAAACAAAAATAACTAGTTTTCTCTAGGTTTTTTTGTTTTTTCGTTTTGTAGGTTTTTAGAGTCTGGGGTTTTTGTGTTTACATAAAATTCCATAGAATTAGGAAGGGAAACATAGGTGCAATCACTGCAAATTCTGCTAACTGGGGTTCGGTGTTTTACAACAGTCTGCCTGCTTGGAACCAGCAGCAGCAGGGACTCCTCCATCAAGAGTTTCCAGCAGATAGCCAGGCAGATTGTAAAGTACCTCTTACATTATTTTTTTACATCTTTATATAGAATTGTATAATTTTATATATATCGTATATAGTGTATCTGCGGCTGAAACATTGGATAGTACAAATGTACAATCCCACAAATTAAAATAAGAAATTGCTGTCAAAAGCGTAAGTAGAAAAATGTGCGAAAGGAGAAGGAAAAATCAGTGTATGTGGGGTGGGAGTCTTGTGTACACACATGCTGTCAGGGTTTGGAGAAGGATGGAGTGAGACGTATTTTTGGAGGGAGCAGGTTCCCCCTTTCAATAGCCATGGCCTGGCCTGGTCCCGTTCCATGTAGAGGATTTTGTGAATCTGGAGCGGTGGGTGGTATCCGAGCACAGGCACCCATTAAATCCAGCTTCAGAGAAGTCTCTTCTATTGCCAGAGTGGTAAGAGTTTTGAAGGTTAAGGTTGCCAGCTTAAAATCAATCTGCTAGTTTATAAACTGCCAATGTAAAGAGCGTGGGGCAGGCGTAAGGCTATTGGAGCGGCGCAGAGCCGGCATGCTCCTGCGTTCAGGGCGGTTTGCAAGGGTAATCGGAGCAGCCCAAGTAGTTGGCTTTAGCATGTATCTTGCCAGAGAGGGTGCAAATGAAATTGGGAGGTGGTAAAGCTTAGTTTGAGCTTTTTTTTAAGGAAAAGCAATTTTCAGTGGAACTCAAGGGAGAAGCCCTGTGCCAAGGAAAGTGCCTTTTGCAAGCCACATGAAGATCCATTCACAGCTAGCTAAGCTGCAAGCTGCTGAGACTTGTCATTTGTCATCTGCTTTTCCACAGTCCGGCTTGCTCCTGGCCAGCTGTCAAGACGTGGGGTATTCTCGGAGCACTGACAGGTACCGCTCCAGGGCCTGGTAGATCAAACCACCGCCTCCAGTCCCTGGGGGAATCCCCCTGGGCCCAAAAAGGATGCTCTGGACTGGGGAGATCCACCCCAAATTTCCCAGGAGGTTGGTGTGTCCACGCACATCTTCCAGGTGTTGGGATTTGGAGACCCAAGGGGGAGACTTGCACAGTGGATGGGGGCAGGAGCCTTTGGTGCTTCAAGTCTTGAACATCCCGTTTGATGAAAGCTTTGCAAATGTTGACCTTAATTAGGCAGCCTGTCTCTCAGTTCTTCCCGTGAATGTGTGTGAGTCGAGAGGGCTCGGATAAATTCTTCCTTGAGAGATTATTGGAAATTTTTTTAATAATGAATCAATTCTTTTAAAATTAGGCTCAGAAATGGGTGGTGATCATGCCCACAAGGCAGCTAGTGCTTTTGCATTTAGCTTGGGGTGTGAGGTTTGCATGGCAGACGGGAAGCGACCAGCATTTGTTGAAGTTAAAAAGATACAGTTGTCCCGGTCCATGGGAACTCCTCTATACACACACACACAGAGAAGGACTGTTGGAGAAATAAGAGTGCAAAGTCATATAATTAAAGGCTTATGCAAAAGCTCATACGCGCAAGGGAACTGAACTGGTCTTGCAAAACCTGTGTTGATGATGGCGTATTTTGCTACAAGTGCCTGACTTGGTGACCTCAACAATATTCCTTCATCATAGGGTTTGTACATGGTAAACACAGGAGTATTTGTAATTAAAGCTTCCTAATGGGGTTTTACTTAAAACAGACAATGGAGAGAAAATGAAGATCCAGCTGGAGTAGTGGTTTGCACTGCTTCAGTGCAGGATCTGGGCACAAGACTCCAGCAGGGCAGCAGTGGCAGCAGACGGCTTATGGAGCAGAAGTGGGGACCCAGCCACACCCTTTGGCAGCAGCAAAGGGAAGCACCTATTTGGGTGAAAGCTTTTTGTCGCTTTCTCAAATTAGGTGCTTTCTGAACAGGATGCTTGTGCTTGTAAACAGACCGTGCCCTGAAGCCTGGAGCATATAGTGCCTATGGTTTAGCATAAGTGCTGTCCTGAACTAGAAATGGTGTTACATAAAGTGCCTATGAGTCTTAGTGCAGGATCCTCTAGACAAGGAAAATGCCATTTTTCCTGTTTCTGTGAATTAAGCAACATTATTGTCACCTGATAGCAGCTTCTGGTTTAGCACTGGGAAGTCTGACTGTGTTAATTTGCTTTTTTTCCCCTCATCCTTTCTCTGCAGCAGCAGCAGGAGATGCTGGCAATGAAGCATCAGCAGGAACTGTTGGAGCACCAGAGGAAGCTGGAGCAGCACCGACAAGAGCAGGAGCTGGAGAAGCAACACCGAGAGCAGAAACTTCAGCAGCTAAAAAACAAAGAGAAAGGAAAAGAGAGTAAGTAGCAAATTCTCACTTGTTTCGATGATGGCAGGTAGAGCAGATGAATGGAAGCCATAAAGCCGCTTTATAAAACTGGAGAAACCTCTCATGATAGCCTCTCTACGGAGCTCGGCTGCACAGGGAGCTTATGTAAACTGTTAGGAGGTATTGAGGGTAAGAGAGAAATGTATTTCTATGCTTTATCTTCATTTGTGTCTTACTAAATGCCATTTTAGCGTTTTTCAAAAGGAAGCGTATCGTCTCTTTACTTGATTTAACATTTTTTGAAGTATTTTTGGCAGCGTTCCTAATGGAGGCAGAATATTAAGCCCATAAAATACACCAGATGCACACTGCATTTCTTTTTCTTTTACTTTTCTTAATTTCACTCTTTTAAGATGTAGCCGAGTTCTCAGTGCTTAACTTTAAAGTGTTTTCATTCAGAAAGTACTTCTTACATGAGGTTACAGATTGTGGTTGGCTTTCCCATGTGTCATTATGCACTTCACGAGATTCAGTAAAATGATTATGGCCTCACAAATCCCCTTATGAAAGACACTTTGGTTGCTTGTTCGGTTTTCTTTTAGAAGTGAATGGGAGGACAAATACCTCGCCAAGTTGTACTATCAACTCTTTAGGTCTTCATTTCAAATGAAATCAAGAAGCCTGTGATGGAAGAAGCAGAGAGAGCTGAAGGGTACCAGGAGATGGGATGCTCTCTGAGGACCAGCAACAAGATAAAACTACAAGAACAACTCTTCTAGTAGGAAAGGACTGGGGTCTAGGAGACTAAAAATATTATCTGAAGGTTGAATTCCCGACACCCTGCATGTGCATCTTTCAACGGCAGACTTTAAGCTGCAGCCAAAATGAGGGAACACACAGACCTACCCCAATATCTTCGCAAAGCCATTCATGGGAGGTCCAGCCTGTCCCTGTGCGTTTGGTTTGGGGTTTGTTCATTTTAAATGCTAGGAGAAAGACCAAAGGATCAGAATCTACTTAAAAGAAGCAGTTTAACATTCAGGAGTGGGGCAAGGTGAGCATAATGCAGGTTGGCTACTCTGGTGCCTGGTTGGCTGCCACATGTGATGCTTTCCATTGTCCTCTGGCTGCTTTGTGTTATTTTCCAAAGTAAACACAGTCGGTTTGAACTGGGTGAAAGCTATAAGCATTTCCACTTCACCCTGCTGTTCTCATCAACTGTTGATACAGTATCAATGTTTTGCTGGGCCTCTCTACAAAATTGATATCTGGCTATTCTCATTAAAGTAATTTGCAAATAAATAAAAATGCCTGAATCTCTGTAAAATTACTAAAGCGTCGAAGCACCTTTTGGATGAAACAGGTATAGAGGAAGAAAACAGAATTTGGGGATGTTAAGTTGAAGATCCTGTTCCCATGGCTACAGTTTTATTTTTAAATTACTTTTTATTTCAGAAGTACTATGGTGTATAATCATTATAGCACCTCAGCTCTTAAGAATATTTAAGTTATTTTTCTCACATCAGAAAATTTTGCTAAGCACCACAGAGCTAAAGTTATCCTGATCTGAAATATGAAGAGTACGTAATAGATGTGTAATTTATTTTCCCTCCTTCCTCCATCACTGTAAGCCAAAATAGATTGTTTTTTACCTTTTAGAAGGCAAATCACAAATCAGCTCCTTGCATTCTCATCTCGGGAGCCTTAACCTGTCCCTCATGAACTGATATCTGCTATCATAAAGCTTTTGATCAAAAGCATGACTTCCATGAAAGGAAGGAAAATGTATGTGAAAGTAAAGGTGATTTTTGCACAGGGTAAGGAGCAATAGTTGGTTGTCCTGTCTTTCCACTGTTAGGATTGAACCTAGAACCGGTCCTGTGCGTCGGTGTTTCCAGACACTTCTGGGCATGGACCATTCAATCCCTTGCTGCTCAGGCAGTCTTGGACTTTCTCCTGCGAGCTGGCCAGCTGTGATCAGCCCACACTATCATTAAGGGCTTTCTCCCGTTAATTTCCATTTGTCCTGCTCCTCTGCTCTTGTGTTGTGCAACCTCCTCCTTTCACGAGAGCCTGGTCCTGCTTCTGCCCTCCCTTATTCTGTTCCCACTACCCCTGCCGTATCCTATATTTGGATGCTATTTGATCCTGGGACAATATGTAACTTGTTTTTGTCTCTGCAGTACTTTGCTCATTGTGGCTCTCTCCTGTTTACAGTCTCATCAGTTGATCTGCTCTTTGCTCCCTGCTCCTCTTAAACACTCAGGCCCTCCAAAATGAATAGGCCAGCTTCACAGCTTGGTTTTCTCCACTGTGCACAGCTGCTCCCCCAGCCAGGGCGGCTGCGTGGGCTCTTCCTCTCCGGTTCCTTCTCTCTCCTCCTCCTTTTACTCTGCCATGCCTTCTGCTTCCATTGGGGTTGAGTGTCTCGCTTCCTGCCTATGGACTTACTCCATACGTATTTGGATGTTTGACTTCTGCTCTTGTCCTCTTTGCTTATGCCCCTGCATGGTATATACTATCACGTATGTGACAAGTTGTCCCTTTCTGCCTTTGGAGTCCTCTTTAACATCCTTACTGGATGTTACAGTGCTTCTGCCTGTAACAATGTGACTGGGTCCAAAATAACCCAGTATAGTATATTAAAAGTGAGTTAGATTGGTTTTTTTCTTTTGATCTTTCGACTCAAGGGGCAAGAGCTGAGTAATGGTCAGAAGGTCTTGCATGACAGCTTGGTGCATGGCTCCAGCGTTGCCCAGGGAAGGGGAAGCCTACACATTCTTATCTTGTTAAGCATATATGGGGCTTTTCAGCTTCTAATAAAGGAGGAAGACATGCCAGGGGAGCTTTTGTAAACCTCAGGATCCAAAAATTTTTAGCTTCAAGTCTTCTGAATAATGTCAGATTTATCCAAAACTGACAGAAGATAGCCATGTTTGATTATTTTAAAGATGCTAATAGATTAAAGATTACACTTTTTGGAGAGGGAAGTCCCTTAAGCATGAATTTGTCACCTATTCTGGTCTAGCCATGTGGCTTGCTACACTCATATGAATTTATCTCCAGCTCCTCAGCTGAACTTCCCATTGGGCTACGCGCCAAACCTACATTTGCAGAGCTAGTGAGAAACGCAGGGCTCCAAAAAGGTGAATTTTCAAGCTTTTCAATGCGGCTTCCATGGTTGAACAATATTACATTTTCAGGCAGTCCTTTACAGAAATATTGCAGTTTTCTTCTCTTGTGGAGATACAAAAAAGTGTTTCCCCGGTCCGTCAGATGTCATTGTTGAGTAGGATCCAGGAGACAAAAGATCACCCTGTTGTATTTTAAGGTTTTATTCCCAGTAGAGCAGACAGTTTTCCTGGCCTTTTCATTTTCTTGTAGCCCAGATATTTTCCTTTGGAATTCTTGCTTTACGCCGTGGTATAGATGAAGCATCATTTTCCACATGTTCTGCTTGCCAGACTTTCTATGCATTACTCCATCAGGAGCTCTGCCTGCGAATCTGTTCTGTCAACTAAATGATAATTTTAATCCATCATAGCAGTAAAACAGACTGGTCTCTATTGTGGAGGAAATAATGATTAGAAATTACACAGTTGACATTTTAACTCTATGGTATAAAATTACTGACTTCTTTAAATGTTAGATTTTCTATTTCAAATAGATTGCACACTTGTAAATGAATTGGAATATTATGTAGGTCTTATTGTACACAGATATTTCGAACAAAGAGTTCCCTATTTACAAGAGTTTTCAAGACAAAATCTACATGAGACATTCGTCTCATTCCCCTTCTGCTTGCGGATGTGACATTTAAAAACTTGAGTATACACAAGACCCTTTTTCTTAAATACCTTTGATTAAAAGAAAGCTGGAATACCTAGTACAAGTGCTTTATTCTAAGTCTACTTTTATGCAAGTGTAAAAATCCTCTTCAGAAATCAGAGAGCTCCTTACTGGAGGCGCTTTGTTCTTTTCTCATTGAAAGAAAAGTTCTTCTTTTGGACTGGAAATCAAAGATTTAATTCTGAATCTTTTTAGAAATTTAAATTCTTTAAAGTATGTGAATTGATTAAATAACCTTTTTTATTTTTGACATTTCAGGTGCAGTGGCAAGCACAGAAGTAAAGATGAAGTTACAAGAATTTGTCTTAAATAAGAAGAAGGCATTGGCACACCGGAATCTCAACCACTGTATATCCAGTGATCCTCGCTTCTGGTATGGGTAAGTGGTACTGGGCTTATCTTTATGATTCAGCCGGTGCCACCTTTCTTCACAGTTGCTGGAGATGTGGGGAATAGACCTGATGTATTTACTGGATGAACCAGAACAGTGATAGAACCAGGGTTTGACTTTGCTGTACAGCATTACCAAAATACATTTTTCAGGGGGTTTTAGTGTGAATGATTTCCATATATTCTGTGATGGTCACAGTATTTTTGTGAGTAGAGGTCTTTGCTGTCATCTTTAATCCAAGATTATTCAAACTTGCAAGTGCTACAATCAAGATCAACCTTTATAAGTTCTCTAGCTTTTCACCCAGGATTTTGTTCTGCCAGGTGTTATAAAACGTGAACTTTAGTAAAATGGGGAAATTATTTTTTATGTTTAATGAATTGCAACTCAGGATAGTTGAGCTAGCATTATGTTTCTAAAGCCTTTAACGCTTACTGCTCATCTTAATCTCTCAAAGTTGGAAGTTTTGTTTCCTTGGCTCTTTTCTGTAAACTGCTGGAATCATCAAGTGTGTCCTGTCTGCACTTCTAATCACAATTGCCCCAGCATGTCTGTTTTCAAGTGAAAATTTTCAACTGTTGGTCTCCAACAAAACCAAAATGTCCTGTGGGGTGAGAAGATAAAATGTCTGTGGGGTGAGAAGGTAACAGCTGATGTTATAATGACATGGGAACAAAGAATGAATTCTTCGATTAGTTCAAACGCACCAAATTGCAAATATAAATGATGGCATTACTAACAAGGTACAAGTTTCAGTTCCAGAAATTCAATTCTTCATTGTATGAAAGAAAATCAGAAAATTTGAGATTATTTGGAAACTTCCACTACTATAACACTGTGAATATCTATATTAAAAAAAAAAAAAAAAAAAAAGAGAGTGAGCGTTTTGGATGTTGTCTTCAGTGACCATAAAATTAATGAAATTTTGACTTATAAAAGTCAAGGAAATTTTGCTAGGAAATTTGTGTTCAAGCTGAATGTCTGACAGTATTTTAAGTCTTAAGAAATTAACATGTATGCAGGGATGATGAGGTCATAGCCAGAAGATGTTTCCAAATTCAAGACACTAAGCTGAAATTAAATTTGAAAGATATCCCAGCTATGAGCCAGTACAGAAATGCTGAAGTGTAGTTGGCAGAAAAATTCAAACATTATTCCAGTAGGGTGAGATTGAGCAGTTTTAACACATCTCTGAAAATCTAATCTGAGACTTGAAAATTTTATGGTTATGGCACTGGTTAAAGTAGTGAAATGTTGTTAGTTTATGCTAAGATAATATTTAAGGCCCGCTAGGTTGATATGAAGGACAGTAGAAGAAATAGGAGAAACTGAATTTCAGTCAAGACGACATAAATATATTTTTTAGATAACTGATTTTTCACTGTTCTTAATTGAGACTCACCAAGAAATTTGGGGTTTTTATTAAAGGCAGTTGAAGACTTTCTGAGCCGCTATGTTCTCCATTTTTTTTCAGTTAGTTAAAATGCCTGTATTAACAGGCATTAACATGCAAAAGTGGTATAAACTCAATTAGAATTAAGGATAGCAAATAACTGCTTTCTTCCAAAACCTTTGATCCTCTGGCACAAGAGAAACCTGGCATAGAATTACCATCACAGGTGAATTTATAAAAGAGAAAAATAAATTTGGGAGTGATCCGAATTCCTTATGTTTTGCACAGTTTTCAATTAACTGCTTTTTCACCGAGAATTCAGCATTCAGAGATGAAGAGCAGTGGTCTGTAATACCGTATATGTTACAGGGCCAGGGGTGATGCAGGAGGTTATTTAGCCCAGTCGTGTTTAAGGTTTCAGTATGTTTCCTGCTTTGTTCTAAGCTAATGCTGAGAACTTTCCGAGCATGAATATATTGTTTAGGTTTATTGTGGCGTATGTTAATCAAAACATCCCTTTGCTGTGATGCTCCAGGGATGCCAAACAGGTAGACAAAGTACAAACTGTTGCACAAGGGGCCATCCTTTTTCTTATGGATTTAACGGGCTTGCCATCCCCTCATCTTCCTTCCATGTGTTTCGTGGTGGGGAGAGGATCAGTATTTTCGTTTCTAACACAAGATGTGAAGAGGGAAGAGCGAGCCTCGGAGGCCTCACAAGTCTTTCTGAGGGTCTGTTTCAGTGATAAGTTGCAGGCAGGCATGAGCCCGTTCTACTTAGCCTTTGAGGAGGGCAGGTGGCAGCAGGGCTGCGTGACTGTAGTGTCTTACCTTGCGGTGGAGGATTTTTAAATGCATCCTTCAGTTGTTAAGGCAGAAGCTCAAGATTTTTAGTTTCCATTCTATTTAAAAAAATTTTTTTTAAAAAAGAGAAAACCTTTAAATTAATTACATATTAGTATTTATTTATATGGCATCTCGTAGGTTACCAGTTCAGTTGTAGAGATATTTATGTACGCACATACTTCTAATGTGATTCAATTGGATGGTGTTTGGATTTAACACACGCAAATGAGGCTTGCAGAAGATAGACTTGATGCTCCTACTGTGAGCAGGCAAGCCAATTAAGTGGTAACAGATGCTGAAATAGTCTTTTAAATGACACGCCTGCTTTTAAGCACTTCCTTTGGTCTTATTAATGTTTGTGAATTCCTTTTTTAAAAAATTGAAAGCATGACTTGGAAAAAACCAGATCTCCTAAGGGTATTGAACACCGCAAGAGTTCTACGTCAATGACTGTGACATGAAATATGTTCCACTGACATGTGAAATAGCCCTTTGGGCCAGGCTTCGGTTGTCCACTGAAACGTCCAGATGCTTTTGCCTTCAGTATCTTGTATCTGTTTGAACTTCATTCAACACCGTCCGTTGCCGGTGCAACATTGAGTGTTTATAGTCAGTGAATATTTTCTAATTAATCTCTGATGTTAAAGGGCATTGTCACACACACATGTGCAGGTCAACCCTTGAGATGAAAAGGGACCAGTTTTAGAGGTTTTGCAGAGTATAGTCATAGTCCAAAGGATCTACTGAATGAAATGAAATGGTAATGCTCAGGAATGTTTCTTGGAGGCTTTCACAGAGGTCTCGCTCAGTCTTCAGCTCTATGGTATTCAAGCCACTTTGTAAACTCTATTTAACATATACAGCTCCAGTCTGTATGTAATTGTTTAAAATAGCCTTGTAGACTATAATTTTCAGATTACGTTGATGATAGGCAACAACAGAAGAGGTTCTTCTGAGTTTCGTTGTCAGACTGTCCCTCCTGTGGATTCTGAACCTGCTGGACAGCCCTGCTCCAAGGAGGTTTTGCTCTTCAAGATACTTAGCAAAAGTAAGAGTGGCTCAGCAGGAACACAGACAGAGCACCTCGGGCTTTGCAAACAGGGCTATTATTTCCCTAGGAAGTTGTCAGAAATGCACTTGGGAAGTAGCCACTCAATGCGGTAGCAATCATGAAAGGGTGTTTGAGTATTTGCATGGTAAGGAGATAGAGAGAGATAGTTACACACTAAATTATTCCAATGTACATAGGTGTCTGCAGTCTCTGTACACAAAACATTCTAGCTGAGATACATATGTTTGAATATATATTCAGTTTACGTTGCGTGAATATGTTTGAAGTATTATGCTTGCTTTGCTGTGCACATGGGTTTTTGAAGGACCTCAGAGCTCAAAGAACAGGGGATGTGTTATGTGAAGGTATGTGCTTTCAGAAATGCCTGCAAACTCAATGTGGTATACAATTTCATCCCCTTCAAGACCTCTGAAATTCTTGAACGGGTACGCAGACCAGTGCATTTTGGTCAAAGCAGCATAGGGTGTTGGATCCCAGTCCTTGAGTAACATAATGTATTCCTGTTCACAGAGTTAAATATCTGTCATTCAGCAACTCCAAAGCACATCTAAACAGGCCCTTTGAGTTCCTGCGCATTCCCTAACAAGTGATGAAAATAGCTTCAATGTACATGATTGTGCAGCTTAAATCATGATTTAAAAAAAAAAAAAAAAAAAAAAAAAANAAAAAATGCCATTGTGTGACGTGGTGGGTTGGAGGGCTCTTGGCTTGCAGCGTCCCAGCTTCCTGTTTGTGAAACATCTCTCTGTGCTGCCTTCCCATGGTATGAGCAGATCTGGGCAGAGAAAGCGACTTCTGTTTTCAGGAGGGATTCAAATATTTTTCGGTTTGGTTCTGTTTTGATTTCAGGTGATGATTAAACTGTGCATGCATGTGGGCATTTATTGATGTGAATGTAAAAGAGTACATGATGTGCACGAATGCTAATGAAAAATACAACTGTGTAAGAGCCCAAAAAATTATTCTGCCTGTATGTACAGAGAAGTTTGGAATATAAAGGGGGCAGGATTAGGAAACCACAGTGAATCATACTGCTTGGTAAGAACTGTGGGTATAGAAAATTCTGATGTAGATGTTCAAATAAACTTTTCAGAGGTTTTTTGTAACAATCATGTAGAAAATTTGATGCATTTTCCTGATGTTTCATTAGCCCCTTGTTTTTTGAAGGGTATAACTTATAGTGGAATTGATGCTATGTATCTCACCAAACAGCTTACTTCTGATGCGGGGATTTAAAACATACTGCTCAAGGAATTGGATGAATTGGTGTAATTTTCAACTGGCCAATGGCTCATTTTGGTTCTTTAAAAAACCTTTTGTCGGAGAATATTTTTAACCAAGCTCTCCAAGAATGCCTGGTTATTAAGCAATGTAAAATTTCAAGTGTTCACTTCTTTTGGCAATTCTTTAGTATTTTAAAGAAGTAATACAGGGTTTAAATTCTGCTTGTTTAAGCTTAAAATGTAAAATTTTTTGATAGGTATGTGGCTGTCACCTGTATTGCTAAATCAGCCATTCTGTTGATGTAGCTACTCTGCTAACATGTACAGTCTGGAGACTTCCCAAAGTCTGTACTGATCGGGGTTGGTAGAGCTGAGAAATGGCAAAGCTGGGCACAAGTCATTAAGTAGGAAAGATGCAGCCAACAAACTGGTAGGAGGCATAGAAAACTCATTCATTATTTAATATCCTTAGCAAACAGACTGTAATTTACTTCCAGCAGCCTGCCGAAACAAAGCTGCAAATTATCAGCTTCAAAAAGTTAATCTGGAAAGGTGTTGAGTACTTTGGCCCTATCTGTGCTAAGTACTTGGGTCGGGAGGCAGCGAAGCAAAAGGCAGAAGACCACCTATGCAGCATGGCTGCTGTTAGCCAATTTAAACGTGTGGCACCTAAAGTGCTTGTCCTTTGGTTTTGTTTCATGCTTAGACTTTGTCTACTATGTCTGGGTTTTATTCAGTGAAGCGAAATTGTTCATTCGTGCTGCAGTTGGGGGGAGTAACAACGCCCATGCTTAGCTTCAAGGATATGCCTTATCAAACCTCAACCCAAGTATACGCTTAAAATTATACTCATGGTTAAATACCTTCACGAGTTGAGCCATTCTCAACGGGATAATTCTGATACTGAAAATTAAGCATATGTTTAGTTATGTCCCTGTATATTAGACTTTAGTTTCTTTTTTGTATGAGCACCTAGAAGGAGAAAGCTAGTACCAAGATCTTTTCCTTTGCACTGTTCCCCACTAACTAAGATGACAGACAAGGTGAAGCTGCACTTGTTCCCTTTGTGTGTCACTGGTGTAAAGCTTCTCCCTTCTCTTTCTCTTCCCTTCTGTGTAGGAAGACACAGCACAGCTCTCTGGACCAGAGCTCCCCACCCCAAAGTGGCGTATCCAGCACCTACAATCACCCTGTACTGGGGATGTACGATTCCAAAGATGACTTCCCACTCAGAAAAACAGGTAGCGCTCACGTTGAATTTCTGTGTTGCCTACTGTCTTTGCTGTGACGCTTGGTCCTCTTATTATTATTATTTTTTTTTTTATTTTTTTTTTTTTTTTTAAAAAGGTATGTTACCAAAAAGCTGTATTTCATGGAGTGATTTTTTTTAACCAACACCCACTCCATCTTGCTCCCCCTTCATCTGTCACTGTGCGCACAGTGTTAGAGGGAGGCTGGAGTTGCTTTGGGTGTGCAGACATGCAAAGCTGCAGGCAGGAGACAGCGGAGTTGTGTGTCAAAGTTTGAGATGTTTTCACAAAGTCAAAGCTAATACAGAGATCTGGGTGTCTGAAGTCAAAGTATGTTTTGCTGAGTGAGAAAAGTACCAAGAAAAGTTCATTTCTTCTGGGATTTGCATTTTATGTACAAGTTTATATTTAAAATAAATAAAAATGTTTCTGCCAGCCAAAGCGTTGGGACTTCCTGCAAGCGTTTTGGTTCACACCTAGACAGTTATTTCTCAGTTAGGTTTTTCCCTGCACAGTGGCTAAGCAGGTCAGTTATTTCTCAACTATATATTATGTAAACCAGGTTGTTTTGGTTGGCTGTGGTCCTCAGCTCCATATTGCATGCCTAAGCCAACACAGCCTCAGCTTCTAACCTGGCCAGCTCGTGATCCGCAGCTGCTTCGTTCGGGGAATAGCTGAGCTTCCATGAGCTCGTCCCAATTTGGGGAGCAATACTGCTCGCGTGGACAGTGCAGACAGTGCTGTGTGTTGGAAATCGCTCCAGAACAGGAAAAAAAACTGTTCTAAAAAGTGTAGTGGAGGTAAGAGGAAAGCAGAGGTATTATTGAACTTCATACCTTCTGCAGGTGCTGCCTAGCTATTTTTCAGGTACGCTTTGTGGATTTTCGAATGTGGGGGAATGAGCACCAGTTCTCAAAAAGTGTGACATCCTTGTGATAAGGAATGGCAATGGTGTGTTAACCAAATCTCCCTGTGGGTTTGCTTCTGTCTGGTCAAATTGGCTGCCCTAAGTCAGTTCCCAAGAGCTGGCAGCCCCTCTGTTTCCTTCTGGGAGGGATGTAGGTGTTCTCACGGCACTTTTAGTAGTTAAAAGTAGAGCAGTTCTTAGGTGTAGTGAATGTTTTAACACAATTCTCATTACCTTTGTAAACTTGGGGTGTTTTTTCTTCTTTCACCATCTGATGAGAAAAAAATACACCTCCATACACACGCCTTGTGCCTCCTTCCTCCCATTCTGTGGATTTAAAGACCTGTTTGGGAACTTCTCATTCTGGACCATAGCACCTGGCTTGCTGGACAGATCTGTGGATGGATTCCCACCTGCTGTGCAGTAGACTGTCTTCCCCCTCATCGAGCATAATGGGTTGGGTGGCAAGTACCAAACACTTCAGCAGCACAAGAATTCAACCAAAAATTGGCAAGCCCTTTCCAGGATATGGGTTTTTTCCTGCGCACACCCTGTACCTTTGGTGGTGGTAGCCTTAAACTGCGGCCTTTCTGGAGGACTCCAAAAGCAGAGCTTAGAAAACTGGATTTGCTGAAGGGGTAGGGCATCCTCTAATCTCTGCTTCTAGATAATGAAAGACCAAACACCCCATTAGGTGCAGTACACGTTGCTGTGTCATCAGTGCCTGGGACAGCCAAAGTGATGCTGTCTGGGCTTCGGGACTTTGCCTTTCATAGGGGAGGTGAGTGCTGATGGAGGACTGCCCTCAAAGGAGACTTCCTTCAGCTCTAAAGCCAGCGAAGCACAAAGATGTGCTTGGCATACATGTCTGCCTGGAAGGAGAAACGCAAGCTCGGGTTGCTAGCAGCCAGTGCTGCCATTCGCTTCTCCTCTGCTGAAGGCTTTCAGACTCCTCTGGGGAACTGCAGCATTTCCACGCACGGGGGCATCGCTTGGCACCATAGCTATCACTTAGGGCCTGTGGACAGTGTGATTCCAAGAGATTTTTAGCTCTTCCCTGTACCTTGCAAAACCAGGTGATCCATTTCTGGTGTGTTAGCATCCCCACTGCATAAACGGGCTTTGACGTGTTCCAAAACCTCCCTTGCTCATCACTTCAAGGGACCTTACTTGTCAGATTGAGTTTGAGGATCAGTCGTCCTGCTTACTCCCAGCGTTACAGAAGGGGATTTCTGCAGGAGAAGGAAAGCATCTGCACATCTCGCCCCTTTGCTGCTTCCCAGACTGAGCTCTCAATAAGAATCTGTCTGAATAAAAGCCCCGTCAGACAGGGTGAATTAAGGATGATAAATGTATCTAATCACATTATTAAAAATGGAAGCAACCAAAATCGTTGTTTTAAAACAGAAGGATGTTGAGCTGATTTTGTTTTTCCAGAACGCTGATGCTTATTCTTTTTGGGCACCAGCATTAATCTTTTGGGGTCATTTGGAAGGTTCAGGGGAGAATTTTTTTGCTGTTGTTGTTTTCTTTTATTTTCCTTTCAACGCAACAGCACTTCAGTCTCTGGCACAGCGATATCCTGCAGAAATCCCATTGCCAAGAATGTTAAGTTGCTTGGAGAAGAAAGGCTCCTGAACAGTCTGGTGTAAACAAAAGGCAGGGAAGGCTGGAGCCCGTCCTAAATAAAGTTCTTTATTACGGGTGAGCTTTTCAGATTTTTGGCACCAGGCAAAACTCTGGCTTTGTGTTTGCAATTTAAAACCGCTATATCATGTAGTCCAATTTTATTAAATTTGATTAAATATTTGCAGTTCAAATAACAGAGTCCAGTACAATACAGGACTGGAATCTGACCAACATAGTTGTTAGGGGTAGGGTGACTTAGGGGGCTGCGGGAAGGCAGTTTGAATGATCATTTCTTCTAGAGAGCGTTTTCAGAGTTGGCAGTGTGTCCTGCACGTTGAGAAACTGTTCAGGAAGAATAAATATGTCATTGCGCTGGGTTTTAAAAATACTACCTTTCTTTACTCTCTCTTATGTAAAGCATCATGATGTGGTCACAGGTTATCCCTCTGTGCACACTTGGAGATAACTCGCTAGTCTAAAACTCGAGTGTGAATGTTGTGGGAGAGACCCGGTGAACTGGCCACGCTTGCTTTGGTAGAAGTAGATATCTGCATGAATAATGTCTTAAGAGTGCTTGAAAACATTCAGCATGGGAAACAGTCAACGCTTGCAACGTGCTCCTAATGCATCCTGTCCCCTGAAATCCTACCCTGTCTGATTTGTTTTACTAAATTATGTTCCAGTTTCTTGGCCATTTGGTTTCTGCGTGAAATCGTTTTCCTGTCAGGCTGCTGGCTGGTGCAGTTATTAATTGCTTGAATCCTGGTTTTAGCCTGGTTGGGGGATGCATTTCACTCAGTTCCCCCTATCTAAACACTTTGGGGCTCTTCCTTTTTTTAACCGAACTAAGAACAGTTCAGTTGGTGCTCCTGATGCTTTTGCAGTTAAATAACTGGATTAACACAAGGATTTTTATTTCCCTTTTTTGTAGTTTCCTTTATTATATATGTTTCCTTTAGTGTATGCATTTTGTCGACAGCTGTTGAGAGGGGAAAATATAAGTGACCTTTTCTGCCCCCGGGTCAAGGTTGGTGCCTTCCAAATTTAATGAAGCTTCATTATGTGCTGTACTGAGACCCTGTAACAAAATCTTTGGAGAATCCTTTCAGAGTGATTTTAGAGTCTGGGTTGGAACAGTCTTTTGTAGTCTGTTTTGATAACCCTATGAGTTGTTTGTCAACAGCTTTCTTGGAGCTGCTGAAGTTATTTTTAATGTAGCTCTTCAGTTTTGTGTTTCTAAGGAATATGATGTCCTCATTTTCTCCCCAGGAGCAAGGTTGTTCATGGCATTCCCTGCTTTGTGGAATTTGAGCAGTGGACATATTAAAACATGCTCTTAATTAGAAAGCCAATACAACCACCATCACTGAGATTCATAAAAGACTGAAGAGAATTATTTAACTTTTTAACATGCTTTTCCTCTTGCTTACGTAGGGTTTTTTGTTTGGTTTTGGGTTTTTTTACATCCTGTGCAGGGCTGGACCATGTCCTGTCGGACACTAGCTTTCCCACTTACTCCTGCATAGACATAGGGTAAGGATTCCTCACGTTCAATGGGACTTGACAGCTAATCAGGATTTCTAATGAAAGCCACAGCATTTCAATTAGTTGTCGTTAGAAGTTTTGCCAAACTTGGCACCTGCTAGAGTCACCTGGCCAACATGCATTCAGCTCGCTGGGATGCATGAACTGGAAACATAACCCTGTATCTATATTTCAACCTGACGCCAAAGTGAGAAAAACAGCTAATTTCTTTTGAAGTACTCGCAAAAGATGTTCTCCAAAGTCCTAAGTGTAAAAATGGCTGCGTCTGTAGGATCCCTGTAGGATGTGAAGCAGGCTCAGATCTCATCGTGGTTTTGCTCCTGCTGTTGGATAAAGCAAACCTTGCCTGAGACAGCCACTCTCCTTCGACCCTTCTCGTGCCCACATGGGAGGAATCTTTCCCTTTTCTGCTGCTTAGTTCCCCTGCCCTCAGCTGGCTTCTGGTCTTTAAACCTTTCTCCTAACAGATCTGTCAGCAAAGGTGGGATTTTTGACAAAGCTGATGTTATAAAAAATGCCCTATTGTTTCATTTTCTCCTTTTTTGTTTGTGTTTCTCAACACTCTGGCATTTGCCAAACTGCTGTGGTTCGTTGCACACAAGAAGACCTCCTGCATGCATCAAGAGCAACGGGCGGCTGGTTTTTGGTGTCTTTGGCTTGGTTCCTGGGGCTACTTGGCCCACGGCTGCTGCAGCCACGGTCACTGTTTTGTGAAGCATCACTGAGGCTCTGGTGGGTCCTGCCTTTTCCTTTCCCTCCAGTATCACAGCTGGCTGCACTGGGGAGGTGAAGATCAGAAGGACATTGATGGGCACGAAGATTTTAAGGAGGCGAAGGATTCCTGTGGTCCCAAATATGTTTTCACTGCAGAGCTGTGGGATAGCATCTCAGGGTGTGAGTTTCCACTATTTCCAAAACTAGACTGAATTGAATGCCAGACTGGGAGCTTACAAAGACATCTTTGGCAAGTATCTGTCTCTGAATTTCCTGCCTAGATAGCAAATGAGCGTGTGTGTGCATGTGGTATGTACTTGGGGAGAAATGACAAGTAGAAAGTGTCACAGACCCCTCTTTCAGATCCTTTTCTCTGGGGACCAGGGAAGAACAAGCATCCTACCTGAAAACCTTCCATCCCAGCAATGTCTCTTGCCTTCTGCACAAGTCATGGCAGAGAAGGAGAACTGGTCATAGGTCAAGTACTGCGTCTTAGGGCTTGCGGTAAAGAAAAAAAGGCTGTCCTCAACCTTCACAGCCCATGCAGTTAAGAACTGGCAGGAAAGGTCCAAAGAGAAATTTTTAGCTCGGCATTATCAGACCATGGCTTATGCACCCCTTTGCTGCAGTGACTTCCCTCAAGGAGTAAAGGAATTCAACAAAAAGGAGACTTCGTCTCGTACCTGCCTGTATGTGGTGCAAATGGGCAGAGTCCAGCCCATCTGCCACTTGGAGGGCTGCCCTGGCCAGTGGTTTTCCTGAATTTCACCACCATTTGGGACCTACTGCAGAAGGAATCTGACGAATACATCGCCCCTGCTGATGGTCCTGGCAACCACTTCAGCTTCCAGCCCACCAGCCTCCTAAAAGAAATAGAAAAGGTTGATGTTGTTCTTCTGGCTGAATCAAGCGTGAGCAGATTGGGAACAACAACTTCTAAGCCCCAACTTGCACGTAGATGGGTGATGGTGAGATGTACCTAGGCTGCAGGGTCCCAGTCACTTGCTCCCCACCCAGGGCCAGCCATGAAGCAGGCAGCGTGGTCCTACCCTGCCTGCACATCCCTGCCAGCCACCACAAATGAGAGCTTGTGCACAGTGTGCGCTCGCTGGCTCGCGATGGGGAGCCCACAGGCTGGCACTAACCATCTCCTGTTTGCTAATATTCTTCTTTTTCCGTGCAAAAGAGAGGAGCCTGAGGGAGGAAAGCATCCAGCATCCCGTAATGATGATGGTTTCCTCGCAGTATTGCAGAGGCACAGAGTTGTTTATTTGCAGCTAAGCAGGTGAAATTGTTCTGAACTTCTTGCATTTAAAAGAATGAAAAGGGAAAATGAAAGGACTTGTCAATAATTAAAACACTGCATTTGTCAAGAAAGGCATAATACATCTCAGAGTTGGTTCTGATTATTGGAGTGTTTTAAGTGGTTTGTTTTATGACAAAGATTGTTTAGAGGAAAATAGAGTAGGCTGAAATCCCAATGTAGTGTGGGAGTATAATTTAGAGAAAATCTTTGAGCTTTGTACAGCATGGAGTGTCACTCAAGTTTGAGAGCATCTTTGCTTTCCCACCCACGTTGTCCTTCCAGCTGACGTGGTCGGATGTCTGGCCTTCCTGAGTGGCTCGCTGTGTCCCAGGGACCCACGCACTGCCTCGGGGTGTGCTCTGCTGAGAGGAGGCACTGCCCTGCATGATAAATGCCTATTGTTATAAATATTGTTTCCTGCTCCCAGTGGAGGACATCAGTCTCTTTAATCCAAAAATAACTTATTAAAGACAAAAATTACTTTATTACTGTGATGCTACAGAATAGCTTCAGACCAGCCCATTGAAATTTCAGAGAGCAGAACAAACCAAAGTGCAGTTGGAGGACCAGCAAACGCTTGTTTTAGACCCTGCATTTCTTCTGACAATCATGTCTAAATGTATGCTAGTGAATTCTCTCCCATGTTTTTCTTTGGCGCCAGCGGCTATGAACTGTGTTCCCTGGGCGCTCCTCTCTGGTCCTGGGTTTTGCCTAGAGGCAGAAGGAGGGGGCACCCCCTTTCCTTGCTCAGGGCTCTGATAAAGCAAGTACACTTTTGGCATGAGTGCTGGGGATCCATGGGGGGAAAGCCAGCACTTCCCATCAAAGCATTTCTTGAGGAGTACTGTCAATGGTGCATCGAAGGAGAAACCTCTTCCAGTAGAAGACCAAACGATGTCTTCTGGTGTAGTGTCACCTTTGGGGAGCAGGGGCTCCAGAAGGCTCAGGACCTAGACCTCAATCATTCAGTGAACCCAGCCTTCTCCTTCTTGATCCTCTCAGCTCCCTCTGCTTCGCAGGGACTGCCAGGAGTGTGCATGCTTTCACCTGTGTGTGTATATATATATATATATATGTGTGTGTGTGTGTGTGTGTGTATATATATATGTGCGCCCAGGTTTGTTCTGGCCAGACTGAGACACTTGGCGTTTGGGCCACTGCATCTAGCAGAAAGGAGAATCAAGTCTGAGCTAGGAGAGCGTGACAAGTGCGTGTCTGTCCCCTGTGGGACATCTTTGATGATGAGCACCGCGTGAACGCCATCCAGAGTGGTAACTTGGAGTGATTTCTCCAAAATGAAACGCAACAACCGACCTCTAAGGAAACCATGCATCGCTTGAGCCATGTCCTACAGGCTTCTCAATGCACTGTTCCCCCTCTCCTGGCCCTCAGCAGTTTGCAGCCATGTGTGACAGCATGAGATTGATTTATTGGGTTTATGTTGCTCTCTTACAGTTCCTTGGAAGAGCATCCAGGGCAGCAGGAGGCTGGAGGTAGGGCAGGTTGCTCCTTCCTATAGGAGCAGCCCAGCATCAGGCAAGGGGTGGGGGAGATGCTTGTGGGACAGGGCAAGGAGGAGGGCAAAAAGGCAAATGGCACAGAGCTGGTAGGGCAGGGCATGGACTTGGTCATCACGGCCATGGCAGGAAGGTTTCTAGGTACAGAACAGATTGCAGCTCAACAACAAGCACTTGGTTGGTCCATGAGATTCTGACGAAGGGTGGAGGGGACACCACCATGCATGTTTTGACCCATCTTGGACTTTTATGTATTAACAAGTTACATTTCAGTAAAATTCAGTGCAGTTCTGGAGTTTAAAATGCCTGTAGGGTTTTTGGGGAGAAGCTTATTTTAATGTAAGGAGATTGTCCCCAAAAGTTGTGGCCACTGTGGGTCACTCACTGGGGTCTCCCTGATTTTGTAGCTGCTCCCTGCTCCCACGTTCAGGCAGCCAGTAGCTCCCTCTGCTACAGGCAGTGCAGCTTTTTGGCTGCTGTACAGAAATTGCATGTTTTTCTCCTATCTTCTGCAGAGCTCAGTGCTGTTTTAAACACTTTATTGGAGAAACTTGCTTGGAGGACCTCATTCTCTCCTTTCTATTCCTTATCCGCTCCCACATGTCTCTTATCTTTCCTCTGAAATAATACTTTGAACTGTGCAAAGCTGCTGTCTGTATTTAGGCTTTGGAAAGGGAAAGACAGAGATGAGATGTGACATTTCCACATGTTTGTTTTTCTAGTCCAGTTTTGGCTATGCACAGCAGAAACCTTCGTGGTGCTCCATTACACTGTGATTTTGCATCGTTTTCTAGTCAGGCAAGCAAATGATAGTGAAACTGTAAAAAGTGTCAACATCGTGTGCTTGGTTTAATGGGTGTTAAAGCCGCCTTTCTACTGCTGAGATGCTGTGACTACTAAACTTCAGCATGAAAAGTACCAAATATTGGCCTTTAATAAGTTTTCATTTTAAGGACACAGTACTTCCATAAATAGCCCTTCCACAGAGCTCTTACACAGTGCTCGTGCCTACACAGAGTTAGGAGAAAAGGAGGAAAATCCAGCAAATATCTGGCCCTTTCTAATCATGTATCTGTGTTCCTAGACGCATTATTTCAGGTGATGCCATCCAACATGGTGCCAAGATCAAAAAAATAGTTTGTTACTGCAGAACAGGCTGTCTTGTTTTTATTCTTCTTTTTCTTTCTAGTTTGGGAATTTTCTGCTGCCACTTTTGCCCTGTGGTACCTGTCTCCCCTAGGTACATTTGTGGGACCCTATTCTTCTTGTCCCCCTCTATGCTGATGCCTGCAAGTGTTGAAAATCAAGAACATCAGCTTGCTTGGGCTTCAGAGGGTTAACGGTGAAACGATTTTCAATCTTTTTGTTTGACCATAGGTGAACTTTGCCATGTCCAGCCTTACCAGGTCCTCCTGACTAGATAGGTCATGTTCCACTATTTTTGGAGAGGAGAGACCACACCGTGTACACAGAGGAACAGTCATGAAGGTCTGGTATAGAGCCAGCCAGGGAGCGGAGAAGCTGCAGAGTGGGGAGCGAATGCTCAGCTGCAGAACATGTGGTCTCTCCTGCTTAAGCAAAAGATAATTTATCTTTTTTGAAATGTTGGGTTGTGCAGAAGGCTAGTTTCAGGCAGCTGTCTCTCTCCATCTCCTATGTTTGCCCATGGGGTGACCTGGACGTTAGAAGAGAGACAAGGTAATTGTGTTGGCCTTTGCCTGGCTGGTGAGGCTTAAAAATAATAATAAAGGAATAAGAACCTTTCTCAGTCCCCAGCTGCTGAAATTAAGATGTGCAAGGACTGGGATCAGGGTTTTCATGGTGCATTGTTTGCTTTTTTCATAAATGTGGATGGGTAATGGGAACAGGGCAAACTCTGCCCAGGACTTTGTGTTTTTTGACTTACACAGATTTAATGTCAGATTAGTTCAGCAGCTTAGTGGATGCAATTCTAGGAAGAAAACAATGAGAATGACATAAATATTGAAGAATTGGATTACATGGGTCCTGCTACAATAAATGACGTATAAGGGGGGTAACTTGGGTTTGAGCCTGTGAAAACTAAGGGAGCTTTTGGCTTATGTTCTTATTATTAATTTACTCACTTAGAGAAAAACAATATATTCTTTGTATAAATCCTTATTATAGGCCAAATTAAGTATGTCACTGCTTAAGAAATCCCACTGGCTTTGTGGAAGCTGACTCAGAATTGGGCATGAGCTTCATTTGTTTGCTAAACAAGAATCAAACTGATTTTTCGAGAACTTCACGGTGTTGGTTTAAAAGACTTCACCTTAAGATGTAGAAGACCAATAAGTTTTGTAGTTTAGTCTCCAGTTCTCTTAAGTTTACACTAATTAGCAATGATGGGGAGCAAGGCTTTGTTTGGGTATGTTGCCTGACAGGTGAATATCGGGGGATTTTCAGTGGAATTGATGTTCACGAGAGAACATTGAACCTGTGTTGACTGTCTGGTATTGATAGTTACGTGTTGCTTAAATTCAGATTTCATACTTTTAAAGGACAGCTCTCTTCAGTTTAAAAATATTTTTTATTATATAGTAGTTTTAAAACCATCTGAATAAGCTTAAATTATTGTTTTGAGTTCTAGAAATGCCTCTGTTGACAGCTACATTTTTATTATAAAACATGCTATATGTAGATTTTTTGAATTTGAGACTGTTCTGCGCTGCCTGTGCTGAATTTAATTCACCTACTTTGGTCTATGTAGCACCCAATTAAATGCATGTAGGGATTATGCTCTGAGGTGTTGATGACATGTTAGATTTGGGGTTATATCTGGGGGATAAACAGAACAAAATGAGAGTGAACTAAATAAATGCAGTTCTTCAAATAGACTTTTTGGTGTTTCAAAACTCGATCTTCCAGCTGAGGAAGTGAAGGAGAAATATACGGAATAGTTTTGCCTGAAAATAGCTTTGTCTGACATATTATAATGCGCTGCTTTCGCTATAACTTATTCTCGAGGTGTTTTCTCTTTTAAGGCTGTAATTTTCTGTGTTCTTTCCCTTCCTGTTACATGGAAGGGTGTTTTTATTGTGGCTTTACCTATGGGATGTATCTGGTTGTGTTGGGTAATCTGTGACCCCAGATCTTTTGTCTCCCTGCCTATTTTTAAGGTGTTTCTAACCAATTCATTCTCTGTATTTGAAAGCCACACAATTACTTGTCTGCTCCCAACAGAAAACATACTTCAGATGAACACCATGCAGGGTATAAATTGCGTATGAATAAAATTTGCACTGAAGTACACTTTTTATTGTCATGTTTTTCTTTGTCAGAAGACAGATCCTTTCAACAGCTGTGGCATAGGCTTATATTTCATTTGCTCATTGGCAGTGCAAATGTACCTAAAATGGATGTATCTGCATCTAGCTGTGTCATGTTCCCATTTTTCTTCAAAGTCTTGACCAGAGCATCTAGACAGTTAGTAGTACTCAATATTTGGAAGAAATTAAAGCTGTGAATTAAAGGGTGTGGGATGAGGTACCAAATGTTCACGCACCCAAAGATTACTTTTAAAATAGTAAATCAACTTCTGTTTTGAACAGAACTTTATAAAGTAGCTAGTTAGAGCGTACACTTGTATTTTAACTAGTCCACTCTTCTAATATTGCCCTCTGAGCAAATGACAGATTTGCATTTAGTCCCCTGCCATTTTATATGCAAATGCCCTATGATTCCCCTGTTTGCTAATGCACTTCATACTGCATTTTAAGCATCATCTTGAAGAGTCTGACACTTTTTTTTTTTTTTTTAGTGCTCCCTTTATCTCTTGCTGGCATTTTTCTGTCCAAAACAGACATGAAAAGCTCTTTATTTTTTTTTTCCTCCCAAAAGTTTCATCAAAGAACTGTTTTGATGGCTTAACTTCAAGCATTTGATCTTGAATTCATCAGCCTTCTGATCTTTGAGCCCTGCAATTAACGTTGTCAGGCTTGATCTTTTATGTGACCCAGTGGTCAAAGCCAACTGTAGGGAAATATAACTGTAGCCAGACTTAGTTAATTCAAATCGGTTTGTAAACCCTATTTTAATTTTTCTAAAGAAATGTAGATTATTGGCTCTGGAATGTAGGGAGCCGAGTGTATCGGTAGTTAATGGTGAAAGCACAGGATTTGCTGGTTCAAAGGGATTAAGCTGCAGAGCTGTTAAGAGGTTGAGAAAGGGAAAAGATTGGGCCAGTTCACAAATCTCATAACTGTCAGGAGCCCTCAAGCACCAAAGCAGATATTTCATGTATACTCAAGAGATCAGAAAGTTTACAGAGAAAATCATCTTGCAGGAGGAATCTTGACTTAAGGCTTCATTACCTTTATAAAAACTTGATAAGCTGTGCTGTGCAGACGTGTTCGGTGTTGCCAGCTGTCATTAACCCAGAGGCATGCGGGGTTCCCAGGAGCTCTGCTTTGAGTTTTGGAGAAATCAAATCTCGGGATTTAGGTATAGCAGAAGTTTTTAGGAGAGTCTCTCAAAGGTATGATGTACACAAAGCAAGTCAGACTGTGGTCTCAGGAAATACGTGTGCACCTGCCCTTGGCAGCCCTGAATTTTCAAAGTATTTGATGTGTTTTTAGATATGGTTTAACTTAGTGGCTGTGATGATGTAAGCAAGTTGCTCCCCAAATAAACAAACCTTCTCCTCCCTGGCATTGGCTTTGGCCTTGGCCACACTCTCATGCCCTTTTTCTTGAGTTGACACTGGCTCCAGTTGACACAGGCTCATCTGATTCCAAGGTGAGTTGCTTCAGGGAGGTGAACCAGCAGGAAAACATTCACCTGTTTTGGTTGTGGGGTTTGATTTTCATATTTTCTTTCCCTCTCCCCTGGCGTACCTCCCTAAGCCAGCTCACCCTGGGGTCGGATGACTCCAAGGGTGTGGAGCCGCCCATTTCAGCAACACATCACAGATAGCGTCTCAGCCCCACGGTGATGCTCCATGCTGACCAAACAGCAACATCTCAGTTGTCTCACCAATTCCTGTATTGATTTTTTATATCCCATGAGTTAGGTTTACCACTGGTTTGGAAGCAAGTTGGGCAGAGGTGGGAAACGAGGGGATGTGAATGGTGCTGTCTGCGCTAGTCCAAGTGAGTTCACAGCAGATTGTAAGTCTGTGTCTTCATTTGAGAGAAAACATTGCAGGATGGTTATTATTTTTTAATTAAAATGCTATTGACTTTCATTGCCAGTGAATTCAGATATAACATAGGCTGGGACCTGTTCATTATACTAAGAAGTCTTTGTTCCAAATATATGCTATCAAATGACTAATTTTGTTTAGGCTTCTGCAAATGCTGAACTGCAACCCAGCCTTTGTTTTGAGTGAAAAACTACTGAAATAATATTAACCAAAACACTGTTTGCTTTTCCTTTTTCTCTTCAGCGTCTGAACCCAATCTGAAGTTACGATCCAGACTAAAGCAAAAAGTTGCTGAAAGACGGAGCAGCCCCCTCTTGCGCAGAAAAGATGGTCCGGTGGTTACTGCTCTTAAGAAGCGCCCGCTGGATGTCACAGGTATGTCGGGTAAGCAACAAATCTGTGCCAGCAGCCACATACTCAATGAGATGTCCCTTTCCAAAATTAATTCCTGCATCCAGTTAATTGTGCAGTCTGGATCTCTCATGTGCCTCTCAATGTTGGCAAAACTGCGAGGAAGTTGGAAGAGTTCTGCAGTGGGTGATGCAGGTCTGTGTCAGCAGCGTTGGTCTGTTGGGTACCTGTCTATTGAGACAGCGTTACCAGCTCAATGAGCTTTTTTTGTAGTTTGTTTTAAGACTTTTGTACACAGATGTACATATGCCACCAGAGTGCTATTTTTTCCCCCAGGCATTTCTATGATCTTCAGCAACAGGTTGTTGAGAAATAAAATTTCTCAAAGGTGATCCTGTTAATATCCATGGGGAGGCCATAATTCACAGCTGTCGTCCTCCAGCAGTACATGTTTTACAACCCCTGTTTGTTTTAGGCTTTGGGCAGACTGCCATAGTTCCTTGTTAAGTAATTACACCAAAGTTTTCAAACATGTAAGGCTTTTTTTATATATATATAGCTGATATTTCTGACTATTTATTTGACAGTTTCTTGTCGAAAAATAATATTCTTCTGGGAGTAAAGTTTGTAAGGAGGGATCAGGGTAAAGTAGATTATATAGATTACCATAAAGTTAATTCTTAGCACCATCTAGGGATGCCTCTGTGTAAGTACCACTAAGTGACAGCTTTTCCAGACTTGTCTCACTTTAAGGCACATTGTCATCATTCAAACAAACTCAAAGTAGCCCTCTTTAGAGAGCCAGGTGGTTTTGGGAGACCTTGGGGCAGCTATGCACCGCTCTGTGTCAGAGCCTCTCTGTTTCCAGAGGGAATAGATGATTTCAACAGCTAAGCATAATTTATATCAGATCTGAAAATCAAAATCACTTCACTCCTCATATATTGTTCTATGTCACGTGGCTTTTAGGATAAAGCAAGCCCTAATGGCTGACCGTTTGATCCCAGTAATGCCTTCAGAAATGGCAGTGGAAGCTCCCGCTTCTCACTGAGCATGCACCTGGTTCAAGAAGCCAGCCTGGAGCCTGGCTAGAAAAATATCTGAGTTGTTACAGTAAGAGAAGAGTTTTGAGTGGAAAATAACTTTAAAAGAAGTCCCACTTAAGGGAATAGAAGTTAAGTTTAATCCTTGAAGAATACATCTTCATAGAGTCACAGTTTGAATGTGCCAGGTACTTATCCTATGTTTAGGTAGTATGCACGAGATCTAATATCTTGTAGTTAATGACATGGTCCCAGAAAAAGCACATATTTTCCATACAATCAGAATATTTTTTTGAAATGCCTAGGCTGCTTTCCATGGAGAAGTTCAGTGTTATGTGCTCAGCTGGGTGTTATTCAGTGCTGAATTTTCTTGATAGCGAGATGCCTCCCCAAATCACAGCCAACAAAAAGCAACAAGCTGCTTTTTTTTAAAAAAAATAATCTCTTTGCTACTTTGCTGGAGGTACTTGCAAGGATCAGAATAGCAAAATAGTATGTACAGAATAATGCCATAAAAGAAATAATTTTTAAAAATCCCCCAAATTGTAACAGTTGGCTTTTATTTCCACTGGGGCATCCTAGAGCAATTATGAGACTGTTGCAGCCTGAACCGTTGCAGCCGCTGGGAGATTCTTCTGGCATTGGGCAAATCCTGTGCTTGGGGAGGAGGAAAGTTCAGGAAAAAAGTTTTAATGTTATTTACCTTCCAAAATAAAAGGAGAAACACTGGAAGCTGAGCCATACACCAGGTGAGAGTCCTTCTGAGGGAAGTTTTCTGGCTGTTGCAATTTCACGCGCTGTTTTTGTTTGTTGTTATTTCTGCATCATTAATGGGGAGGCTTTGATTTCAGGCTGGTCATCTCTGTGGTTCTGGTTAGTGAGTTCACAGGGAACATCTTGATAAAATATACAAAGCTGAGAGGATTTTCTGAATGTTCAGGTGGTAGCAGAATTATTTTAAGGGATTAACTCTGCCTTGAGTCTTTCCAATGAGAAAGTGTTTTACTCCCTGAGTGAAGAAGACTTACCAAAAAAAAAAAAACCCCACCCAAAAAAGACAGTGATTTGAAACAGATTTACTGTTTTGGACCCTGTAGAGTTTTGCCTGATTTTTGTAAAATGCGCTCAGCTATGACCATGGCCAGTTGTCTATCCAGTCCCATGTCACTCAGGCAGCTTTTAAATCTCTTAAAATGATTTAATTTGCCATCCTGGCAAAATATCATCCTTGTGAGTCAGTCCCCAGCCAGTTTTTGGGAGCTCAGTGCTGCGGGAGCTGTTGTGTTGTGCAAAAGGCAGCCCAAGGCAGGTCGTGTTTCTCTGACGACCCAGCACAGTGTAGGCACTTCCCAGGTGGGGACGGGGATGGGGACATCGCGTGTGCCCGCTCGCCTGCACCAGAACATCTCAGTGCTTCTTTATAAAAGCAGAGGTCAGCTCCCATGCATGATCAGCATGAGGGCTTGGTGCTGGCGGCCTATTTCCAGTATATCCAGATGCACCAGAAGCCTGCAAGAGAAAACATCAACACTGAGACGGTTCCCTGGTTGTTCCAGCATGAAGTCTGATGCAATACGTGGCAAGAGGGTGTCGTTAGGGTTATAAACTAAAGAGGGTGAGAGAAGCACTTCTAGAAAAGCAAAGCAGGACAGTCTGACATCCTCCAGTTTGGCCTCTTCAAGCCTTCCATGTTTTTTATTATCTTCCAATTGTATTTAAAGTTAGTAATATACTATAAGAGAAATCCCCATGAGGAGAAGACATAAATATAGTAAGTAGGTACTTGGACAGACCATTTGAAAGTGTTTGTCGGTATTTTAAGAGGCCTGGGAATATTTAGAGGGGAAAATGGGGAGGATTAGGATTGCTTTCCTCCAAAACAAAACTCGAGGGGTTGTTATCTGTCTAAATACCATCGTGGAGATTGTTTGTAACACTAAAAGTTGGTTTTGGATGTGTTTTTAGACTCTGCATGCAACAGTGCTCCTGGATCTGGTCCCAGCTCTCCAAACAACAGCTCCAATAACATAAGCGCCGAGAACGGAATTGCAGGATCAGTCACGAGTATTCAAGCAGAGGTACAGAGCCTTTCCTCACTCTGGTTTTTAACGCTTAGGTTTCTAACCAGTTTTTGCAGAGTTTTAGGAATTTAGGCATACAAACCGGTGCGTACCACACTAAAAAAAAAAAAAAGCCCAGATCGTGACTTGGAGCGGACTTTGGGAATTACCTCTCAATCTGGGCTGACAGGATGCATTATCTGTTTATTAAATCTGGTTTGAGCCAGCTCACAAGCTGCTTGTGGTAACTTGTAGTGGTTTTGTTGTGAGGAGAGAGTAAAAAAAAAAAGTGATTTAGCAAGGTAAAGCATGCAGAGTGTTTCCTGGTCAAATGCAAGTATTTTAAAATTTGGGGAATCCGTTCTCATATTGTATATAGGGTGAACTTGTTGTGTGCAGTAGGTTAGTCTAAATGTGACCAAACCAGAACTGGGTTAAAGGGAATGGATTTAACCTTTTCCTCCCCACTTAAGGATTTGAAAGCTTGGTGCCTGAGGCCATGTGCTAGTTCATAATCCCATCAGCTTTCACCATCACTTGAGGCATCTGCTACAGATGTCAAGGGCAGGGTGTTGGACTGGGTAAACTGAGCGTTGATTCAACATAGCAGCTCCTGTGTTCAGGGTTACTGAAGCCCACCTTTTCCTAAGGGCAGATACTGAGATGTGGGCCATGTTAACTGGCTCCCACTATAAACCTTGCATGTAGAAAACCAGTGTGGTTATGTAATGTTACTGGTGCATTTCTTTTTATCCAGTTTACCATTAGCTGTTCTCCCCATGAATATAGTGTCTCCCTTAACATCAGGACTGTAAAAACAGGCTTGGGCTTGTTCTCACCAAATTGTCATTTAGAATTGAAAAGGGCTTCTTGCAGTATAAATGTAAGCCCTTTCTAAGGGCTATACTAAGTTTTCTAGTTTTGTACAGATTTTCACTTTATTTCTAATGTAGTGTAACAGCACTTTGATATGGGGAATATGCCTTCTACTCCACGCTCTCCCCTGCCAAATTATCCAACACACGTCTACATCCAATCTAGTCTACTATAGACCTTACAAGATTTAGACAATTGTTGTAAAGATTAAGAGGGTGTAAGGTGGAGTCTTCACTTGACACTGGCAGCTGAAGCTGCTCTAAAGAGACGTGGCTTTTGAGATGCATGTCAACCGTGTAGTAGTTTGGAGCAGATCTGGGAAAAGGTATCTTACGTACAGGGTTATTTATCAAGTTTGCAGAACTGAAGACCAGCTGAGCTGAGGGCACATCTTAGGTATGTTTGTGTTAGACCCAGGAAGACCAGCACTTAGTTACCGGTTTTGCTGATCCAAGAGCCATCAGTCTTGTCTACACTTAGCAAACTGCAAATCCCCAATTACTGCTGGTGGAAAAACTAGAGGATGTGACAACTTCTTGCGATATAAACAGAGCAGGCAGCTTCCTGCAAGTCAGTGTTAGCTTATGCAGGTGGATGTGAAGCTGTAGTATTCTCCTTAACCATTTTATTTTTCAAGTAAATAATCTGAGCTAATCATCTGTGACTAGGCCACCAATACCTAATAAAATGGACACAGAATATAAGAAAAACTCTTTTCATCAACTGCTTGTAATGCAGCAATTTTTTAAGTTAGGCTAAGGCAAGAGCAGCGCAGGTGATTTGGAAAAAAAAAAAAAAACAAACTGTACTGCCAAAGCCTTTCTCTGGGAGTTGTCATTGCCTCTTTTGCAACTGTACCACAGTGGCTAATTCACAGTGATGCAGCTGCATGCGAGGAAAGAAGCATGTTCATCTAGAATTTTAACAAGAACAGCACTTGATGCACCTTCTCCAAACAACCTTTGTGAAAAGGAGGAAGATAATCTAGTTTTCATTTCCCTGAAAATATGTCTAGTGGTTTTTTCACCTTTTATAATTTTTGGAAAGTAGGAAAAATATAACATACAAATGATTGTGCAATTCCAATTTTAAAACTGCCCAGGACTGTGTTAAGTATATTGGATCACTGGCATCACAGAACAGAATGAAACATAAATCACTGTGTGATGGGAAACAGAACATCGATAACCTGTTGCACAAACTGTTCTCCTCCCAGTGTTTCAGGCGTACTTGAATGGCTTAGCTAAATGTCCTAGTCCGTTGCATTTGTTTTGGGGGAAAAATAACTGCACTTTCTTCTAGCATTTCATGTTGTGTGATATTAGCTGATCCATTTGCCTGTATAGGTTCATTTGGGAGAAAATAACTGGCCAAGGTAGGGTTTTGGTTTCTTTAAAACCTCCTTCTTCAGTAGAAGTAGTATTACCTGGTAGCCCAAGTGTTGGAGATTTCTTTAATATTAGTTGACCAGGCTTTCTCATGTTCTCACTTTTAAATATTTAGAAATATTTAAATGTTTCTGAAAGAATAATGTTGCCAACTTTAAGTGTTTCATGCTTATCTTCATGTTTTATTTTAAATGAGAAATACGTCTCTCTGCTTCTTGGTTTGCTGGGTCACCTCTTGAACCATTTCGGATATGTTGGAAGATGGTATCTGGGTTCATTATTTAAGTTTCAATGCTTGCCTTCAGTGTGGAAAGACTACAGCTCTCTGCCTGCTTTTAAAATAGGCAATATCTATTTTTAAATACTGTTTTTAAATCTAAAGGTTTTTCCATCTCTGAAAGGTACGTGATATTCATTGCCATTGCAGTTGATAAAAGACTATAAAAAGTACTTGACTGCAGACGAAAATTGTACATGCTGAAATTGTTCTCTTCTGTGCAGTTCAAAAAATGTTTGTGTACAACCCATAGATGGGATCTGTATATTTAAAGTGATGATAATGCTACTAAATATCATATGCTGATAGCGTTAGCAAGCTGCTGCATTTCTCTCTTTGCTGTTTTTAAAACAAATCCCCAGGAGATAGTTTGAGGCACAACTACAGAGTATTGATTGTTCAAAGAGAAAATGGATGTAGTTTTGTTTCGTTTATGATATCAGTAAAATATTTCATTACTCTGCTGACAATGACTATCTTATTCTCAATGTGGCATGCTAATATTATGTAATTTACATTAAAGCAAAGTTGCCAGTAGTGCTCAAAATTACTTGGAAGAAGTGGTGTGTGGGTATGCACAATCACATGCCCTTACCAGGTACTGCTCAACAGCAAAATGCTCCCTGCAAATTTCCTCCTTTGGGGCAGCAAATTGTGAACTGAGATCTTAAAAACAGATTTATTTTCTTTATGGGAGAACTGATCTGTAATATATTTTCAATAAGCTTGAATGACATTAATGAAAGCACAACAAAGCTAAAGGAAATAAGAAAAAATTCACTTTGCAGATGAAATTTTGCACAAGGTCATACGAAAACTAGACGACTTTTCTGAACGTCAGGAACTTAGACAAAGTTGGACACTGGGAGAATGACTGACAAGTTAGTGGCACATTGAAGAGTCCATTTGAAAAGGCAGCCTGGTGTCTGATAACGGTGACAAACATGGTCATGGGAATGCTTTATTCTTCCTGTCCTTGCACGGGCAGCACCAACCTCAGGTGCAGAGGTGGGGTGTCCTGTTAAAGCCATCAGCTGGTCCGGTTAAATTTTGATTAATCAAGGAGTCAGGATTGCTTTTGAAGATTGTTTTCTAGAAAATGTTTGGTTTTCAGTATTAGTTCTTATGTGCTTTTTTTTTTAACCCTAATAGGTTGCTGCAGGGTTTTTTCAAGTTTCATCTTAGAGTCTTTGAGGGAGAAGAATAGGTTTTTATTATCCAGAGCTGTTCCAGCTCTGCAACCAAGGAAATAACCTCATTGACTTAGAGGGCTATGAATTTAGGTCTAAAATGTATAAAGCCATTCTGTAGATCTCTCTTACATCGGTATAGATTGTTCCATAGTATAATATTAAGTTAATCATAATCCCTTTTTTCACAATAGCACCTGAGTTAAACAGTAGAAATTCTGTAGAGAGTCTTTTTGAAATCTAAACCCTATTTTATTTAAGTTGGAAAATCACCTGCAGAGAATTCAGGGTGATCAGAACACTTGTTTCCTAATAGGAAAATCGGGCAGTTTAAAATAATGTAGTTTTTATAATGGATTTTCTAGCGTGTATTTCAAATCAATGTTGTTTTGAAATTAAAGGTATTATTACTTAAGTGTTCCTGCTTTAAATGGCCGCAAGATAATTCAGTAAATGTCGCATTTCACCCTGAAAATCAGGAAATAGCTACATAAATGCAACCTTAAGGCTTTTTGATGAAATTTTGAAGTCTGATTTAAGCTAAAGCACATTACTAAATAGCATAAATTGTCTGTGATTTGCTAAAGAGAACAACAGCCATTGTAATGCCATTTTTTTTAAGGTAATCTGTTTTAGCTTTAAAAGGGCAAATACTTGAGAAGGACAAGTAAGCTGTTAAATCTTCTTTGCAAAAGCTTTTTGCAGTGGCACTGCATGAAGACTGAGCAAAAGCAGAGTACCAGTAAGGATGCAGGAGTGATCTTTAGTCTCCAAGAAAGATCAGATAAACTGTAAAAGGTTTCTCTGTAGGGCAGCAATGTTGGTGGCAGTTGCAGAGCGAGATCATCCCTGTGTTGGTTATCCTGGTCTTGTTGCCCCTGCGTGGCCACAGCAGTGGCGTTCAGGGCATGAACCTAGTCTGTGCCTATTTAGGCTGGATCTGAAGCACAGCTTAGCTCTCCCATTCAGTGTTTCCAATGTCAGCTCTGTACGTTTCTGATGTGTCCTCACAGCAAGTGTACTGTGTCCTTGATCTGATCTGTGGATGCTCTCTCAGCAGGACAATGTTCTTGATTTTGTTTCCAGACCAGCCTGGCTCACAGACTTGTGAATCGTGAAGGCTCGGTAACACAGCTTCCACTCTACACATCTCCTTCTTTGCCCAACATCACGCTAGGACTGCCTGCAACTGGCCCTTCCAGTGTAAGTGGTGGGGGTACGCAGCCTTTGAAATGTTGCTTGCACCAATTTATCCCTTAAACCGCTGTGCCATCAATTGTGCATTTGCAGGGAGGATCAGCACAGCAGGATGCGGAGAGGCTTACTATCCCAACCTTACAGCAGCGGATCTCTTTATTTCCTGGCACTCACCTCACTCCTTACTTGAGCACTACAACATTGGAAAGAGATGGGGGAACTGCACATAACCCTCTTCTGCAACACATGGTCTTACTGGAACAGCCAACTGCACAAACTCCCTTAGTCACAGGTGAGCGTTCCATAGATAATGTGCAAAGCTCAGTCCCAGCTGGGGAAAGAGAGCAAGTGACATCTGTTGGGGTTTTTTGTAAAGTTTATTCTCTTGTACAACAGAGATACCGCATCATCATTCTGTAGGTATGACATCATCATTCTGTAGGTATAACATATAACCTTTAGGATGTGTTTGTTGATACGTTGGATAGCGGTGGCATTTGCAAAATGAGAGATTGCCCACCTCATGTAGAGGTAGGGGGAAGCTGCCTTGTCGTTTTGGCAAAATGCAAATAAATAGTATTTACTTCCATAAGTAAAGCATAAGTTTGTAGGTGACAATTTAAAACTATATAGTTAGAGTTCTAGCCACTTTAGATTAAAGTGGAGACAAAAACGTCATGTCTCATGATTACCCTTCCTGTTTATCACGGATGGTTTCTATTCTGTATAAGAAAGGCACACGTTTACAAAATCTCAGATTAAAATACTTGCTTTTCATCATTATTATAAATGGCAAAAACATGGCAAAATCAACTGCATTCAAACAGATTGTATTTGTTTGTATATGTTACATTTTCAGTATGCTAATTGCTTTGAATCACTCCCTGTGTCATATTTTCACAATTAAGTACCTGTGGGAAGGCATGTTTCTATAAATAGGGTTGATTCAAAGCAATAATCCCCAGTAGGATGCATTTCTGTTTTACAGTGTGTGATGTTGGGACAAAGGATGTTCTGTGTAAGTTATAGATGCGTTGATTTTTTATTGCTTTCATTTCATTTCTAATGGAAGCTCTTGAGAGATGTCGATCACTGAAGCATTACAGCACGGTTCTGGTTTGGCTTGTGTCTGGTTTTACATTCAAATCCCAGGAATATACGTGGGGTTGTGATAAGCTTATAAGCATGTACATATGGAGAAGCTGAAGCACAGAAGCGTGGTATTTAGCCAGCACTCTCAGAGCCATCAGAGTGGTGTCTGCAGATTCCTTGAACCTTTATGTAATTTTCTGTTGCCTCCTTCTGCTGTGGTTGCTGTGGCATGCCGAGGTTACCCAGAGTCATGACATGGTTCTTCACCAGTTGCCCTTTGGCCAGGGTCTGTTGACGAAGAGCCGTTGGGGAAGATTTCCCCTCTTATCCTATCACTTAAACTTTCTTCTCTGTTTGTGCTGGCGTTTGCTTTAAAGCACACGTAGGAAGAACATTTTGTTTCCTATGTGACCACTCTCAAAGCTTCCCTCAGTTGACGGTGTACTGTGTTTGCTTTCAAGTGTATTCCTTCTAGTCCACCTGCTACATGCAGTGTTTTCAGAGTGAGCACAACGTGTTATAAACCAACACTTAGGAGAAATATTAGCTATACAGCAGAGCAACAAAAAGAAACACACGTTCCAGATGCAGCAACTAAAAGAGAGCAAGCTAACACATGGTCTCAAAAGCCCTAAGTAGACTGGCTGCCAAACTACAGTTAGTACTTCGAACTTCCTTGGAAGCAAAGTGGAATTTATTAGTATTCTTCTGATAGCCTTCAGCGCTGGAGAAAGTCTCCTGACAACTGCAAAATGATCCAGCACAATGGATGTTTCTGTGCTGGAAGGCAGACATGGGGGTTTTGGGAAACTAGAGCAGAATTCCTTAGGTCTGCTCTTCCCCTTGTGACAGATCACTCTGGATAATATCCTTCATGTTGACATGTATGTTTGGAGTAGGAACAAGGTGTCTCCCTGGAAAGCTTTCACATGGGGACCTTGGTCATTCACTTGGAGGAAGGTAGTCTTCCAAGGTGTCCTATGCAAACTGTACAGGATCCCTTCCTCTGCTGTCTAATTTGAACTTTTGGTAAGAGGAACTGTGCTATAAGGGAAATGGACCACATCTTTCCAAATTATTCATATATTCATACACACACAGACGTATGTGTGTGTGTGTGTATATACACACATTTATAGAGACATGCATTTATAAAATAAGATACTCTTTTACATGATTCTTTTCAGAAAAGCAAAGGTTGGGAGAAACTCGGTAAATCTTTCCCTGAGAAGAGAGACTTTTAAATGATGGAATTTCTTCCATGTAGGACAGTTCTGTGAATCAGTGGGAAAAGGAGGTAATGTCCTGGGACAGAAATGTCAAGGTGTTTCTTACCCATTGTATTCAGCTGGCTGCAGACTTCTGGGCAGCTTCTCTCTTTTCTGAACCAAAGACTGAAGAAAGAGAAGATACAATTTCTCTGACCGTTGAACTGGGCGGTATTTCTAAATGTTACTGACCACTTGTGCAGTCTTTAGTTTCTTTTATACAATGAGGTAAAGCAAAAAAGTACTTTTTTCCTAAAAGTGTGTGCAGTCTTATCCATATTAGGGAGACAGCACTTCACACCAGTGATGTCTTTCTATCCCAAGGTGTAACGAGCAAAAGTAAAGGCTTATCCTCAGCATCTCCACCCTTGGGTTGGGCTTTGTGTTGGGCGTGTCTTCATATCCCAGCTTTCTAAGAAGTATGTGAAGGTATGTTTTTGGAGAGCAGAGCAAGAACTGGCTTACCCCAGAACAGCTAAAAAGACAGGACAATTCCTGAAGACATGCCCTTACCAGAGCTCAGATAGGTATTTCACATGGTAGTCATCACAGACACCCAAATTGCCAAGGGCATGTGAGTAACACAAGTTATCCCAAAATAACCTCATGTTTTCATTAAGTTACTAGCATGTATACACAGGACAGTAATGGAAGCAATTCTAGCTATTTGTCATCTTGGCCTCTGACTTACCTTCTTTCTACAGAAATAATGAGGCCTGATGGCTCCCTTATTCCTAAAATGCTCCAAGGGAGTGCCTTTTTGCAGCATAAATCTGGTCAGGGGTTTATCACATGGAAGTTTTCATCCCTAGTCATTTCTATGGGGTGGGTGGGTCATAGCACAGCCAAGGGCAGATGTGCTTTTCTGTGTGGTCTGGAATGGGAAGCAGCTTCATCAGCATCCATCGTCCTTCAGCATATCCAATGAGTCCCCTGTAAAGTATAATTGCTGGATGCTGCGGGGTGGCAGCTTGCATTGGTACTTTCCTAGAAATGAACCCGGGATTACTCCCTATACCAAGGCAAGCTGTAAGACTTTAACTTCTCCAGGCTACCACTGTGGTCTTAATTCATGTCACCCACCGAGTGATGGAAGGGTCCGTAAGGTATCACTGATTTTAGGAAATGAAACATTTCCCTAGAGTCTCTGAGTAAACAAGCAAACAAAGAATTCAAAAGAAAGCAAAGGATTACTCCATCCAATGGTAATTAATTGTTATCTGTTCTCTTTTAAGGATGCTTCAGCTGTAAATGGCGAGATGGCTGGTTTTAACATTATATGTCATTGTCACCATCAGCGTTACTCAACAGCCGTTTTCTCCCTTCCTTTTTTCTTCCTTTTTTTCTTCTCTGCTGTTTTTTCCTCCATATTATCTTCAGACTGGTATCTTTCAGGACTGCCCCTCCACACACAGTCTCTGGTTGGTGGAGAACGGGTCTCCCCTTCAATACACAAACTCCGGCAGCATCGCCCGCTGGGGCGCACGCAGTCTGCTCCCCTTCCCCAGAACGCCCAGGCCCTCCAGCAGTTAGTGATCCAGCAGCAGCACCAGCAGTTCTTGGAGAAACATAAACAGCAATTCCAGCAACAGCAACTGCACATCAACAAGGTAGGCATGACGTTTTTAAAGTCTTTCTTCCTCATACAGCATCAATACCAATTTTAGGCGACAGTATTTCAGAGTTTCTTGTGCGGTAATATATGTGGTCTCGACCTCCATAACCAACTGGCCTTCATCCTTGAACCTGTTTTTCATGTTTTTGAGAAATACATCAACAGGGATGTGGACATCCGTCACCAAGGCAAGCATCAATACCTGTGTTGCAGACAGTGGAAAGGCAGTACAGTTCAAACTTCTGGCTTTCCTTTAAAGTTGTCATTGCTGCCGTTCATCCACATCAGGATCTTTTGTCAGTTTTGTAGCAGAAAACATAAAATGCTCTCAAGGAATATGGGCAAAATACCTACTGTGTATATATTCAGTTTGAAAGGGAGAATGAGCAGTATTATAGATTTGAGAAAAAAATAAAAAGCGAGGGATTTTGGACATGACAACACCAGAAAATAATTGCAAGTGAAGATATTCAGATTTACTGAAGCGTTTTTCACTGGAATTACCTTTGGAAAGAGAAAAGCTGTTCCCATGTCCAGTCTAGATTCTCTTAACTTATGGCTCTGTGTAAAGCATTACAGTGGCCTATCCATTTCTTCTCCTGAAAATGAGGACGGTATTGCTGTGCGTCCTGCAGAGGCTGTTTTGAAGATCAATTAGATGTGATTCAAAAATTGCTTTGAAGAAAGCAAGCACTATGTTTATTATTTCACTTTCTGTAAATCACTTGGAGAACATCAGGTGAACATTGCAGAGCACCATTCATCAGTGCACAGATTTTGCAATTGCTGTGTAGCCAAAATCATCTGTCTGGGCATCCCAGTATTACAACTAAGCTGAAACAAAGCTGCTTTGAGATGATTGCATTGAGTATGCATTAAAAAAGACAAAATCTGTCCTGATGTTTTAGCCTATGGGAAGGTAAAACTCACCTTTTACGTGCGAGAGATCTGATCACCAGTGGTACGGATGGAGCTGTTACGTTTTACCCCAGCTGAGGTTTTCTCCCAGGATTTCAGAAGGCACAGTCTGTTGCTAGACTTGCAATATAAAAAGGCTGTTGGGGAAGGGGGAAATCAACCATAATCAGTGTGATATTTTTCTGACTCTGATTTGTACTGTTTTGAGGCCTTCAAAAGACTTTTCTCAAGGAGTTCCAGTGGTGGCTTTCTTTAAGAAACAGGCAAATCCAGGAGTAGGTTTCAGACTTGGGAGGACAAGTTCGATGGCAGACAGACCTTTTAGATTGCTGCAGTTTAATTTATGGTGGAGGTTTCTCCAAATATTTTCACTGTTCCAGTCCTATGAGAAAATACAACTACCGAGAGCTGGATTTAAAAAAAAAAAAAAAAAACCACCACCACACAACCCCCCAAAACTTTGTTTATAGACTCGAGCTAAGGCAGGATGATTACACAAGTTACTGACGTCAATCATGTTCTTTTGGAGAGCTGCCACCGTGCACCGCGTGTGCCAGCCCTGGACCTCATTCAGCCCCACACACCAGGGTGGTGGGGAGCTGCTGCTGCCATAGAAATTTCCCTTACCCCCTTCCAAACATGCTTCATGACTGGGATTGTCAGACACGGGGCAGTAGGTAGGGTTTCTTTGTTTGCAAATAAATGTCAGCTCGGCGGTTTGTTTGTTTGAGGTTTTTAAGGCTTTTCCGTTGCCAATGCTTGTAAGCATCCAAAGACTTCTCCGTGACGTACCCACCGAACTCATTCAGACTTTCGCTTGGACCTCCCAGGAGCTGGAGAGCGAGTGCGACCGGAGCCAGGCGAGTCCTCCCACAGCACTCTGAATTTCAGCTTTGTTAGAGCTGTGATCTATCACATCCACAGCAGAGGCAGGCGGGGGGGGGGGGGGGGGNTGATTGCACAGGAGCGATTTCCCTGTGTTTGATTTATATAAGTAATGAGTTAAAATGGTTTTGGTACTAGTACTGTATGCGTGTGGCAAATTTATCCCGTGGGATAGCATCCAAGTGCTGACATGGAAAAAGACTTTTCCCAGACGCACAGATATTTTAAGACCCTCATGTGTAGGAGAGTAAGGGCACAACTAAAAATAATGTAATAGATTGCTGCCTTTTAATTATTAGCAGAACTGACAGCACTGTCTGTTAAGGTTGTGTTGGATTTCCTGTAAATAATACGAGGCTGTTTTCAATTGCTTGTGATTTTTCCGAACTTTAAGATTTTGGCCTTAAACTTTCCCTGTTAGGTGTCTACATCAGATGAAATTTTTGAGCAGATTGCAGCCAAAACAAGTCTTGCTGTTTCCAAGAAGGCAACTATGGAAAAATGTCTTGTTTTGCTCCTGATTAAAAATAATAAGAATAATCATCTAGGGGATTTGGCTGTGAAGCCTTGGTGCCCAAGGCTTTAGAGTAGTAACTTGGAATTGGACAAACGAGGACAGGGCGGGTGGCTGGGTGGGGAAGGAGAGTGCAGAGGGATGGGGTGGGTGAGACAGGTCCGAAGGAGGGACAGGGCTCCTTGCAGTGACCAGAGGGGAGTGTGCTCCCCGGGATGCGATCCCTTCCAGCATGGGCTCTGAAGTCCTTGATCTACCACTGTCGGCAGCAAATTGGGGATCGCTTGAGCATAGCAAAGCACATGGTTCATCCCGTTCAGGAGCCGGCGTGCTGAGAGTGACTCCCCTGGCTCACCACAAGGCTCTGTATGGAAAATGAGGGTCCCAGCCCTGCTCATCTGATGTTCGTGTTGTCACCTGGTGGTGACATTTGCATTTGCTTTAAGGAGGGGAAAAAACCACACACACAAAAACCACACAACACCCCCCAAAAATGAGAATGAGAGACATGCATGAATGAAAAGAGCATTATCGAATTTGCCACACTGCTAGCTACACTGAAGCGAGGACATGGGAGTAGTTGTTTCCCATGCAAGTCTTGCTCACTTTTTCTTTTTTCACCTCTTTTTGATCCATTTTTTGATAATCAAGTGGTATCTCTTTTACAAGACTCTGAACATAGTACAGAGAAGGGTAAGAGCAAGGCTACTCTTCGGTGGTGTGCTGCCTCGTTTGTTGCAGAAATCGGAGGACACAAAGAGTGGAAGAAGGAAAGAAGGGGCCTTAGGGCTAAGGCAGCTTGACGCTGTGGCAGGGAATTGGCTTTCTCCTCTCTGCTGCAGAGCTGTGTCCCACTGAGCAGATCCAGTCAGTGGGCAGCTTGCAGCGGCACGCTCATCTTCTCCATGCCATTTGCAGGGCATGGAAAGGGAGCTGCTAGCTGCAGAGGTGTGCTTGCACACCTAAAACATGTAATCTTAAAATCAACCACATCATATTGAAACCCCCATCCAGTGGGGTTTCATAATCTCTGCCCCAGCTGTGCATTTAATGGCATGGAGCAGCTCTGCTCCCTGCCTGCCGTCAAGTCATTGTGAACACAGATGTGCTAATACTTGCAGAGCACTCGTGCTCCAGTGATCACACTGCAAAACTGTATGTAGAAATCAACAACTCTTTCTTCAGAACCAGGGTTTGAGACATTAAATGAGATTGTGGATAAGATACTGAATCACTTCTTGCTAACTGAGCTCTGTGCAACCTTTGATTGGAATGAGGCATGTGCCCTAAACCAGTAAGTACTAAACAGTCCTGAAAATAAAAGGTATACATTAACGCAGGTGCACAGGAGCACTGGCCTGAAATTACACAGGCAACCTGTGCTCATGTTTCCCGCCTTTTGGCGTGTTTTAACGTTCAAACTTCAGGAATAGTTTTTCCCCATGGTTGGAGGAGCTTTGCTGGGCCAGGGGGCTTGTTTTGCCATATGATAAATATATGCAGCAATCCTGACATTGTTTCATCTTCAGCAATTACAATTTCTCTGCAGCCTTCAACCTCTTTTAAGGTGCAAATTTTAGTCTTTTATATATGAGAGAGAGGAGCTGTGATACACTCCTGGTTCTCCGTGGCATTTGGAGGTCGGCATTTGGGGGGGTATTTTTGTTGTGACAGCGGACCAGGTAAAGTAGGATACTGTTCTCTGACTCCAGGTATTTTGAGTTAAAAGTGTTAGCCTTTCGGAATGATAGGTCTTGAAGCAGCAATTCTCTTTCTAAAGAGAAGTATGCAAGTGAGATTTCTGTAAACTCTATGCTGGCAAACTCAACTTTTTGCCCTTCCATAGTGAAGATGAGTGTTTTAGCTTTAGTCCCCTGGGTGTATAATTCATGAAGCCTTACTAGAACAGATAATCTCCCTTTTAGCCCTGAATTGTACTGTTAAGCAGATTAACACTGAGCTTCTGTGGTCAAATTATGGTTCTTCTGAGTAAACTCCATTTTTAACACACTCTGGAAAGTGAGGTGTTTCTCCTGCTGCGGCATATATATGGCAACGTATATATGCAAGACTACAGTACCTCAACTTGTCTGGTGCAGCAGCGTTGGGTGGATACATTTTTATTAACACCTAGAATTTAACCTTGCTATTTCCTGTTTGGGTTTTTGTTTTTTTTTTTTTTTCTTTTTTGGAACGCATTAACCGTTTAGCCTCAAGTGACTCCTGGAATAGCTGTTCAGAGGTAATGTTTAATTTGTAATATTGGAAAAATACAGTGTATTAGGTTGTATTGCACAGCATTCAGGTAGGGCTATTACCCTTTGAACGGTTTAAGGGAAGCCTGTTTTTGAAGCACCCAGACATAACTTTGGATGTAACAAGTATTGAAAAAGATCTCTGGAAAACCTCCTTCAGCATTCCTGCTAAGTGTCTCAGTTGGTTGAATATGAAATGCCAGCAGGACATGAGACACTTGACATTGCATTCGTGTGCTTGTGCATCGTCACGCCTGTTACTGCCTAAATGCTGTTAAGTGGTTTTGCGAGGAGCCGTTGTTCTGCAGGATGTCTGTTACTGCAGATCTGGTGATATGTAGATGTGTACCTGATATAATCAAGCCCATAACTCCAATTATTTGGGGGAAGCAGAGAAAACGGCTTCTGCTGGTGCCCAGGTGTTTTCTTCTCACTCTCCTTCCTTTTCCCCTTCGGGCAGTCCCTGTTCTTTGATTCATTACAGTTGGGTCGTTCCTTCTCGTCTAGGCACAGAGGCCAGCAGTCTTGTGGCCTTTCCAGCAGGTAGGCTGCTTCAGACAGTTATTTTTTTCCTGCTGTCTCATCACTTCAGGAAGAAAAAAAACCCCAAGAGATTTTTCTTTGCTGCAGAAGGCTTTGCCAGCTCCCTTATGTGACCTATGCCCAACTCGGCCTCTCCCCATCCTCCTTTGTCATCTCTTGCTGCTCTGTGGTCTATAAAAGTTAAAAATTAGGATCTCCCCCCTCTGTAAGGGGTACCTCAGGTGGGAGGAGTCATATCGATAACCAGAAGAACAGGGCTTGTGTTATCATTTCCGAGTTATTCCTTCCAGCCCCCAGCAATATGTTTTCTTCTCCTAGCGTTTGTTCATGTGTCCGCTCCCCTGCGGATGCACTCTTGCCTTATGCCTCTCTGCTAGTGCTCTTCTTTCTCTTGAGCATCCCAGCTGGCGTACCTGCTCCACACCGCCTACCTCCCACCTCTCAATTCCTAGCCACATCCTTGACTTGAGAGCAACACTTTTTGGCTGTCTGTCTCAGGATACTTTTGAGCTGAGCTTTTATTATCTCTTTTTTGCCTCTGTTATTTTCTCGTTTTTACCAAAACTGTGTCTCCAGCTATACAGAATTGTTCTCTTTCTTCCCTGAGTTTGTCCTTGATCTCCAGAAGGAAGAAAGGGAGGTTTCTGCTCGCTTCTGCACAGCATGGCAGGGTCAGGGCTGAGCCAGTCTGGTGTTCTCCCTTGCTTCCTGGCTTCTCTCTTCCTCTGGTCAGTCGGACACGGTGTGTCACCCCACCAACACCTGTGTCCCCCACAATGCTGTTCAAGGGGGAGCAAGACTCTGCAAGGTTGACGTTACCAGCCCAGGACAAGCTGAGGCTACCTCCTGCTACTCCACCCCATTCCCAAAACAGGGAAGTCACTCCACCCCGCTGGGTGTGGTCTGCACTTCCCATGATATAAACTGGATAGTTATCAACGGTAGTGCTGTCTCGACCACCTTCTAGCGTATCCCTATCTGCACGAAGCTTTGACCAGCTGTACATATGTGGCAAAGTGGAATGGGGTTTTGGTGTGTTGTCAAGTATGATCTCTGAGCTTCTACCACCTGTAGATAACCCTGGATGAGTTGTATGGAAATGTGATCATTTATCCTAAATTTTGAAGGTGTGTGTGGCTGTTTTCAGCCTCCAACCTGTGTCCTTTGATGCACATCAGTCTGTCCAGCAACACTGAAGTCTCTGAAGGGCATGACTGAGGTATTCCCTCCAGCAGAGATGCCCTTTCCCACAAGACTGTTACTAACTTCATATTTTAAAGCAGTGCCCTCAGTGGTTCAGACTCGTTCTCTACTTCTGGTAACGATTACCATGATAAGCAGCACTGGAGAAATGCCATGTTCCTATGTTGGACTCCTAAACTGAAAAAGATCTTGAGAATAGATCTGTCTCAAGTTTTACTTAAAGTCATGCCCAACTTTCATCTCTGTCAGTCTTTGATAACTGAGGTTCAGTGCTGAAGGAGCCTCGTCCTTTTAATTGTGCAGGACCAGAAATTTCTTCTGTAACTGCTTGTTGTCTTAGGAGAAAGATTCAGAGGTGCACAACTTCATCAAATTTGGTCTGTCCAGACAGGAAGCTTTGCTATGCGGTCCTATCATCAGTCATCAACTCTGCTTCTGCTCCAAGGAGCTTTTCAGCCATGTTTCAGAACCAGACAGGTCCCTGTGACACTTGTTGCCTAAAGAAAAAGTGCATTAATTATATTCTTCTAGGAGCTTCTTAAGCATTTTTCTGTTTGGGACTCTTCATTATTCTGTGATGAGTAAACAGACATTTCTGGCCTCTTTCAGTATCTTTTCTTTCTAGCATCTTCAAAGTTTTCGATGTCCTAAGAACATATCACTACAGAGAAGGTATCATGAAGCAGTAGATATGTTGTATCTGGCAGAGATACCAGATGCCAGCTGACCTGAAATTTTACTAGCAAAGAAATGCAGCCTTTTATTCCTTATGAAGCATTCCACAGAAAAATGATGAATTCTTTGTTTTTCCTTGTATTGTGACCTGACATTGCTATGATTTTTTTTTCTTTCTGTTCTTTGTATTTCAAAGACGTAGATAAGAAATCTTGCCAGCTGTATCAAGTCTTTTAAAAATGCTTGTGACTAGAGATGAATAGTTTCTTCCGTACTGAAAGAGTTAGCTGTCCGAGGCTAGAGAGGCAGTGCCTTTAACAGTGTTTTATGGTGGCAGTATGTGATAGCCAGAGGCGACTGTGTTTGAAAATAGAGGAGTAACCTCATTGCAAAGGAAGCTAGAGAGCTAATTAAGGGAAGGAGAAGTTATTTATGGTGGATTGTGTAATTGTTTACTATTTCAGATATATTTGTAAGCATTTTCAATGCTATCTTAACTTTATATTCGTTCCCTTGCACTTCGATTACCTTAGACTTTCTTAAATTACATGAACACATGTTCATAAAATTGCAGAAATGGAAGATTTTTAGGGAGCTTTAGTGGGCCTGGGATACACATACTCATATATTATATGGAATAATATGTTCATAACAAAGTGCTTTCTTTGCAAAATTGTCCTTTAAGAAGAATAGGGTTGCAGCAGATAGAACTAATGACATACCAAGAGATTCACTTTGTATTAGGAGAGCAAACTGAATGTTTGAAATGTCCTTGTCATTGACCACTTGATCTTTGAACCTTCATTGTAGCATTTTACACATGTGTTTTTCATTTAATTCTTACATTTTTATGGAGTTGGAATAATTTAAAACTTCTAGGGAATTATACTGCTTCTCATTTCCATTAGATTTGACAATGACATTGTAAGGTATTTTCCCAGCAATTACCTTGTATAGTTCATAAGTTCAAAAGGTATTAAGTTCAAAGCTTGAGACCTTTGATCCAAGCAGAAAAAAAAAGTAGCAGAAGATGGTTTATGATGATTCAATTATCTTTAAAACAGATTATGTTCATCAAGCCTAAGAGCTTAAAGAAAATTGACGGAAGAACTATCTTTAACTTAACGTGGTTTAATTATCCAGTGTGTATTACAAGTAATGAAACGGCGGAGGTGGGGGAGTGGGGTAGGAGGTACTTCACAAAAATCCTTGAGAAGTTTTGATCACTGAATCTTTTAGGTTGGCAGAAACCTCATGAGATAATTTAGTCCAATGTGCTAGCTTGAGCAGGGTCAGCTAGAGCAGGTTGCCCAGGACCATGTGCAATTGGGTTTTGGTATCTTGGTATCTCCAGGGTTGGAAACTCCACTGCCTCTCTGGGCAACCTGTTCAAGTGTTTGACAACCATCACAGTAAAAAACTATATTTTCTTGTGTTCAGAAAGAATTTCATGTGTTTTAATTGGTGCCCATTGCCTCTCGTCCTGTCACCTGTGAGTGCAACCCATCAGGCCCCATGGACTTATGTACGTCCGGGTTTTTTTAAGTGCTCCCTAAACCTGGTGGTCCTCCACCAAGGGTAAGTCTTCCTTGCTCCAGACTTTCCTTCTGATCTCAGGGGCCTGGAATTCCTGAAGGACGGTCTTACTAGTAAAGAAGGCATTAAGTGCCATGGCCTCTTCTATGTCATTTTTCACCAGGTCCCTTCCCCCATTCAGCAGTGGGCCCATGATTTCCCTAGTCTTCCTCTTTCTTTCTTGATGCCCTTCACATCCCTTGCCAGATCCAGCTCCAGGTTGGCTTTGGCTTTCTTAACACCATTCATACAAGATCAAATAGCAACTCTCTGCTCCTCTTGGGTCTCCTGTCCTGCTTCCAACTCTTGTACACTGCCTATTTATATCTTGAGTTCAGTTAGGAGCTCCTTGCTCATCCATGCAGGCCTTCTGCAGCCTGTGCTTGATTTCTTACTTGTTGGGATGGATCTTTCTTGAGCTTGTAGAATCCTTGAGTATCAGCCAGCTCTCCTGGACCCCTCTAATCTCCAGGGCTGTATCCCATGGGGCTCTTCCAAGCAGATCCCTGAAGAGGCCAAAGTCTGCTCTCCTGAAATCCAGGGCCGTGGTCCTGCTTTTTGCCCTATTCCCTCCTCTTCAGATCTTCAACTCCACCATCTCATGGTCATTGCAGCCAATGCTGCCTCTGTGACTTCCACATCCCTGAATAGTCCTTCCTTGTTTGTAAGTGTCAGGTCCAGGAGAGCACCTTCCTCATTGGCATGTTGATCACCTGTGTCAAGAATTCATCATCAATGCACTCAAATCTCCTAGATTGCTTAAGCCCTGCTGTCTCGTCCTTCCAGCAGATAGCAGGGTGGTTAAATTCCCCCATGAAGACCAGGACCTGTGAAAGTAAGGCTGCTTCTGGGTATTTGAAGAAGGCCTCATCTACTTCTACCTGATCAGGAGGTCTACAGCAGTCTGCCCACTACAAGAGTGCTCATCTTGGTCTGCCCACTTATCTTGACATTTAAGCTCTTGACTGACTCCAGATCCATACCAAGGCACAGAGCTCCACGCATTCCTGCTCTTCCCTCACATAAAGGGCAACTTCCCCTCCTCACCTTCTCAGCCTGTCCTTTCTAAAAAGCCTGTATCCCTCTATCACAGCACTCCAGTCATGTGAGCTATCCCACCACGTCTCCATGATCCCAAGGAGGTCATAGCCCTGTAATTGCACACAGACTTCTAATCCTGCTCTTTGGTCCCCGTGTGTGTCTAGGGTCCCCCTAGCTGCGTGTGCTAGTGCAGAGGCATTTCAGAGGGGCACCCAAGCATGCCGATTCTCCAGGACAGGCATGAGACCTTCCCCATCAGGCTGTTCTGCAGCCACCTCCTTCTTTGCATGCCTGCGCTCAAAGGGATGCCACTTCAGCTCTTTTTTGTTGATTGCCATGTCCTTTCTGCTCACACCACCCCAGGCCCTTGGCCTGCCTACCCTGTCCCCAGCTTCCTTAGCTGCTTCTTGAGGAAGCACTCCCTCCCCTGTTGTTTCTAGTTTAAAGCTCTGAGTACCAGCTTGGCCAGCCTGTTGGCAAAGGTACTTTTTCCCTGTTTAGTCAGGTGGATCCCATCTCTTCCAAGAAACTGTTGACTCTCAAAGACGGTTTGATGGTTGTAGAAACGGTAACTCTCTTGCCAACAGCAGCCAGTTGTTGATCAGTACAAAAATATTGGCTCTTGTCACTAAGAGGGATGGGCTGCACCCCACATCTGTACTGGGGGGCTGCATGAACTCCAGAGGGTCTTGCCTTAAGCTTCTAGGCGAGATAATGCCTTTCTGCATGTCCTGCTCCTCTCAGGAGTCGAGACATCTGAAATGCAGTAATCCACAAAGTGCTGGAAAGCCATGGCTCTGCATCCCGGTCCTTGCAACACTCCATTTTTAAAAGCTTTGAGCCCCAGTTATTTGAGATCCTCTGCTGTAGCTATGAGCAACCTCTTGCTGTCCTTGCTGTGATACTTCCAGGCAATTAATCCTTTATATTACCTTTGTCTGCCTAAATCTGCTTTGTATAGGGTTGCTTAAGTTATATGGCAGAGCCTCTCTTCCTACATTTAGGGAAAAAGGCTTAGTTTGAGGTTTGAACCACCGTTCTTCAAAGAGCAAGTTACTTACAAGTAGTCACTCCTTCTGCATGTGTTCAGGAACCGTGTTTTGATTTAGCTTTATTAGATTTAAAATCAATATTGCTTTTCATACCAATGACCTAATCCTTGTTAAAGCTCAGCCCTGACAACTTTCAAAGTTCAGCAGTTTCTTTATAAGCCTATGAAATGGGTACAGCCTGAGCTCTTTTAAAGAAAGGAAATTGATTTATTTACCTATGCTGGATTTAAAAAAAGTTCACTTTTTTTTTGTTCCAAATAAAAATCATAAGCAGTCTGAGACGGAGGACTGTGAATTTTATCTCACCAATGAACTTTCAAGAAGTCTGAGCCTGTGTGAATTACGGTGAAAACTATATTGTTCCCTTTGTTTTAGCAGCTGCTTTCAGAGAAGTTCACTACCTCTAGTTAGGAAGATCTGGTTAGAATGATGCTGCTCTTGCAGTTTGCTTCTGTCCAGATGCTGTAAGTTGAGTGTCCTCAGTTTCCTCCTAACTAACTTCATAAGAGTGCAAGTTTCAGAGGAATCTTTCTAAGACGGCCTCTCACTTTACAGATAAAATTCAGGGGGTGATTCAAGAAGAAGCTGGGCAAACAAGGTAGCAGAAACCCTTTTAGAGGGTTTGTGTCTCTCTTACTTTTTTTCAGAATTTAATTGCCAAATGTATTGATGGTTGTTATGCTTCTCCTGTGTGCGTTTGTGAATGGAGTAGCATCCATAGGTGTGCAGGCACAAGAGACTCTTATTTCTTCAGAGGGAAAATCAAGTGCAAAATGAAGGGGCCATCATTACTATAGGATTTCATACTGCTTAATGCGAAGGTTGACCTGACCTTTCCCTTGAGTGGTTGTTTTGGACCTAGTTTATAAGATAAAACCTATAATGCACAATTGCTCTTTTCATGAAGCTGGTTCTTTGAGGAGAACAGAGTGAACTTTACCTGTGATGAGTTACATTTTATTAATCAGTTAACCTCTGGGTTGTTTTCAGATTATATCAAAACCCAATGAACCAGCTCGCCAGCATGAAAGCCACCCTGAGGAGACAGAAGAGGAGTTACGGGAACACCAAGCCCTTTTGGAGGAGCCATACAGCGACAGAGTCGCAAGCCAAAAGGAGGCCCCAGGGCTGGCCAACATGGTGCAAGTGAAGCAAGAACCTATCGAGAGTGATGAGGAGGAAGCAGAGCCGCAGCAGGAGCTGGAGTCTGGGCAGAGGCAGGCTGAGCAAGAGCTGCTCTTCCGTCAGGTGAGCTTGCAAAATACCAAGTTTGGGACTTGGTTCTTTGTAGAAGATTGTTTGGTTCTTGGTAGTCACCTTATATTACTCTAAGGGGGAGAAGCTAGGGGGATCCAGCTCTTGAGGATTTGCTACGTAAAGAAACCTGCAGGTAAAATCAGTGCCATCCTTCCCTGTAGTCACCGTGTCAACTCAGAAGTGCCAGGGAGGAGAATCTGGAGCATCTGCACAAAATGCAGTCAATGTGTTTGCAGCCACTGAACCACCTTCTATTTGTTTCTTTGGGAGGACAAAGTGTATCTTAACATTTTTGAGCACTAAATAGTAGCAGAGGATTTTATGTTTTAAAACCAATTGACTGCCCTAGAGAAGGGCTGGATAAGGGAAGGAAGGATGAGGTTCATTGGAGGGGGTTCCTTCTTCAGAACTGGACATCCCAGAGATTGCAGCTGTGCTCACTTTTGAGGGTAAACAGCAGAGGTTTGTGGATTGCAAGTAATAAATCCAATAACAATGCAGCCAATTACATGGCAGTCTCCCTGTTGTGGTAGCAGTAATGAAGTTGAGAAGGTTGCAGTTCTCTTAAGGCATCAGTGCTCTGCTCATCTTTGCAGCCTTTAGCACGCAGCATCTGACTGTATCTACAGCCGTGCGTAACCCCTGCACAGCATCTGCAGCCAAGAGCAGATTGCTGTAGCCATGCCAGGGTGTAGCTCTCTGAGTAAATCCACAGCCCTTGGCTAGGAAAAGCAGACTTGTGCCAGGTTTGCAGTTGCAGTGTCTGTGAATCAGGTGCAAATTGGTTGCTCCCTGTAGTAATTTGCATCTCGCTGTTCGCTACTGTCCTCCCAGCACGGCGAAGCTGACTCACCTGTCCTTCACAAACGTCGCTGGCTGTTGCTCAGAGACTACCTGTTCGGTTCCATATTGAGCAGCATTATCTTCATAACAGCGCTGCCTTCAAAGATCAATGTCATTGCTAACCATGCTTGTACAAAGTGTTATTAGGTTTATACGGTCACATCTGAGCCTCATTGCTATAGTAAATACATAAATAAATTAAATGTAACGTGCTGCTAATGATGGACCACGGTGATATTGTTCCTCTGAAAGTGCAGCCCCCCCCGGCCCTAGTCCTGGATGCATGGTCATACCTGAGGAATCTTAAAAATATTATGTCCTCTGCAATTATTTTGCCTCAAAGAGGAGAGGGAATAAATAGAGGAAATGGGAAGGTTGTTAGGCTGTGGTTGGAGTGTGGCAAGCTGGAACAGCCATCCCTTCTGACCGGGAGGCTGTCCAGCTGATGGTGTGGCTACACAGAGAACCAGCTCGGTTGAAAACTCCCTTTCCTGCCTGGGGTCCAGTTGAGCTGGTCTCATTCCCTGGTCTGGTGCATCGCACTGTTAAATATACCCCACTGCAGCGGTGGAGAGGCACAGGGGGAGGAAGACATGGCGAGACCCAAGGGGAGGATGGTGCTGCTTCTGCTAATGACCTTGCCAGTGTGTACCAGCTTCAGGGCTGTGGTTTGAACACACTGCATTTACCTGACTTTGCTCTAGAAATGTACACATCTTCATTTGCTGCACGTGTGTGCATCCGCTCATTTGTCAGGGAAAGGAGTTCACAAGCCTGTGACCTTCAAAAACTCTTAAAAACCCTTTTATGAAGGCACCACACAGACTTTCAGCAACTACCTGCTTCTTTTCCTGGCAGCAAGCCCTTCTGTTGGAGCAGCAACGTATTCACCAGCTAAGAAACTACCAGGCATCGCTGGAGGCAGCTGGCATGCCCGTCTCTTTCGGAGGGCATCGGCCTCTGTCCCGTGCACAGTCCTCGCCTGCCTCAGCCACCTTCCCAATGTCCGTACAGGAGCCACCTACTAAGCCAAGGTTCACAACAGGTAATGTTTTGGGGCACTGGAGGCTGAAGCGGTGGGGCTGTGGTTACCGTTTTGCCTTAAGTTGTGCTCTTCTGCTCTGTCCCTGCAAAGCCATCTGTTTGGGGTCTGTGTCTCATCTGTGTTTGGGGACCCCATAACATCTTGTCTTCATCAAGGATAAGATTCAGTCATCTTATGCCCTGTTGTCCTGCTTGTCCCTTCCCCAGAGGGACAGACACCCTACAATCCAGACAGAAAATAACCTGTAAAAATCAATAGGAGCATAGCACAGTACTTTAATTATGTATCTCCAGAAAAACAAAAGCGCAAGTCATATGCTGTGACAAGGCTGATTTAGATGCAAGGCAGAGAGAGGCAATGTTATTGAAAAAGGACAGCATGCCAAATGCAGTATCTGTTGGCTGTATTTTCTGCACCTTCTCCAGTCCCTGAGCAATCTCATGCCATAAGTTATCCTCCCCAGGCTCTGTGCCAGCCTACCCCTCCTTCTGAAACACAATCTCTGCCCAGGAGTCTGTGCCCATAGGTTAGGAAAACTTGATTATTTCAAGTTGTCAGGGTGCAGAAACAGGCTGCAGAGTGTTTTCTTACCTGTTGGGTCTTCATCTTGAAGGAAAATTATGAGCGCAATTTTGCATTTGTCTAGTGAGAACCAGAAATGCAAAAAAAGGCGTTAATATCCCCACAAAGGTTACAGGTGAAAAATAGTTGTTCTTCCTAAATCCTGATAATGAACTTTTTTCCACCAAAATCCTTTCTGTCTATTCATTAGCCTTAGTAACAGATGAAAGTTAATTTATGTGCAACTTTTCAAGCCCTGGGTTGGGTGATTAGGCAGACTTATTTTGAAGTCCGCCTTCTTCCCCAAATGTCAAGCTCTATTTTGTGAATGAACATTTTGCAATGTGATGTGTGCCCTAGGAAAAGGAAGGGAAAAAAAATACAGAATGCCCAAATAAGAGCAACTCATGATTTTGTTTCACTTATCCATTTATTCTTATTTAACCCACACTTTTTGCATCATTAAAATCAGCACTGTGAATCGGGTTTATTTTCAGACACTGATGGTATAGTAATAGTGATATGTTAAATATGACTTTGTTCTTCAGCTGCTAGCTGCAGGGTGGGAGGCATGTGCAATCGGCTCTGTAGAAGCCCAAGCAGTATCCCATTTTTGCAAATCAGCCCTTTAAGTCTCTATTTGTTGTTAATAATGAAACCTTGAATTTCAGCAAAACTGCATTTCTAATGCAACCAGTTACAGCAAGATTTTTCTAGATTTTGGCTTTTGCTAAGGATGCAAAGAAGGGTAGTCCCCTCGCTCACGGTCAAACCAGATGAAACCTGAGCACCTAAGACACTTAGACCCAAACCTTGGTGCTTTAAAAACAAGGAAGCCTGGCCCTACTTCAAGAGATTATTCACTCCTTCTCTTTCTTCCCTTCTCCTCCTCCGGTACTTAAGTTGCCTTGTCAATCATAAGCAAGACTTTGGACATACAATAACATTTCCTACCAGAGGATATAAGTTTGACTCAGATATGTGCCTCTACATTTCATTTAAAATTACAGGTAACAATAAGAATGCACATTTTGAGAACTGTGCTGCTTTGAAAAGGTACTGTTACAATGTTATGATTTATTTTCCTTGGAGGCAGGATTTAAAAACAAAAAGGTGGCTTAAAATAAGAGGTGGAATATTTCATTGCTTTTATATAGCACCGGACAATCCAGTGCAATGATATGAAGAATGCTTAGTGTATTTCACCTGTTAAATATCCTTTTCATGGCATTTATCCATGTTAAGACTCCAAGGGCTTGATTTTTCCATTGCCTTCTATCTCATGCAGTTCTGTACATTAATGCTAGGTGAATGGAGGAGGAAAAATACAATAAAATGCTGTGAAGGGAGGAAGTGTTGGGCATTCACTGGCACTAATAAAGGTGCAAAGCATAAAAGGTGAGACTTTTATACTAGTCCTATAACTAGTCCTTCACCCCACATAAAAGGTGAAGGACTAGTTTAATTAACCATCACTATCTGCTTAACAGTGGCAGGAAAAAAAGAGCCTACTACTATGGGTATGCAAGCACAGAAAGGAAAGGCAGGCATTTCAGCTGTGGAACATGTGTGTGCGAGTTAGATTGCTAATGTTTTCCTGAAGTTGTCCACGGTGTGTCGGAGATTGTGTTTTTGGAGGTGGATACTAAAGCTTAATCATTAGGATTGAACTATTCTTTGAAAGGCAGGAAATTAGTGTCTTGGGTATTTTTCAAAGCAAGCACTGCTGAAGTGCATCAGGCTTCGTTTTCGCTAGGAAAATCCATCTGTTTGATAAGTGACTGCTTTGGAGACTGACCTTAACATGATTATGCGCTTTGGATTTCAGAGAAATTAAGATTTGAACTGTGATCATTTTGTGAGAGGGCTGGAAAAAACAAACCTCATTCAGCGGCCTTAATGAAGCCAACCATGATCGCTCTAGACACGAATGTGGCTCTTAAGAGATAAGTTATTGTTGAACAGACAAAGGAATTGTTCATCACTTGCGTGTTCAAGATACATATAGAAAACGTTAATACTCTCCTCTGGACAGAGTTAGGACCAGACAGCTGGAAATTCTGGGGTTTCTGTATAATTCATTTTCCTGTCTCTATCAGTGACCAGTACCTGAGACTTCAAAGGTGTAGGGGAAGAACAACATCATACACCTCTCAAACATGATGTGCATTACTCCACACGGAAGTGAAAACAGTGCCCTTCCTGACTTCTTCAAGCAATCGGTTTTATGTCCCGAAGCATGACATTTAATTTTCCTTCCTACTAGCATATAAAGGAAAGCTAGTCCTTGAACTTGCCCCCTTGACTTTAATGAATACTTCTGCATGCAATGTTCTACACACTTGGGTAAGACTTCTCAGGTTAGGCCATTAATTTGCATAGCTCCAATTATCCAGTCTCTGATCTCCTGTAAAAATGGTTCCACAAATTATTCTGATGTTCTGCATTAAAGTATTTTTCATTTCTGATGAAGGCACTTATTCTCTCCTGTGCAGAGCAATACAATTATCTGAACCTCAAATCATATGTTTGTTCTGCCAAGAAAAGCGAGTTGGTTATGCTTTAGTGCTGACCTTTGAAAATTATTGTTCTCATGTCTTAAAGAGTATTGCTTCCAGCACCACTTAATTTAACTTGTAATGGCCAATGTAGTTTCATCTTTTAAGCTTAAATTGCCAAGCTTTCCTTTGTGTGTGTGTGTCTTCATCTGAGTGTCCCCAACCACAGGAAGGAACTTGGACCAGTTCCCTTCTTTCCAGTGGTTTAGTTTTTAGAAAAGAGAAACGTTGAGTGATGTGTGATTACAGTACAGAAGAACTTCACTGAGACACTACTGTTATCATTGAATCATTGGGAAAGGAGAAACTTTATAGATCAACCAAATTCTATAAACCCCACTGTAGTCTCCATTAACAAATAGAGACAAGTAGGTGTCCTACCACCCCCTTTTCAGAAAACCTTTTCTTTAACCCCTTTGTCTACCTACGTTGAATAGGCTCAGTTACCAAAATCCATTTTAGATGTACGCATGTATTTTAAACACATGTAGCTTTCCAGCGCTTGTGGATGCAGATGAGGTGGTGCTGTTTTGTGTGGCTGGGGATCTCGCCCACAGCTACCTGTGTTTGCTCTCATCGGTGCAGCTCTCAGCTGGCACCGAGCAGGATGAGCTGATAAAAACCACTGCCTACTTCTGAGGTGACACCAAACTTCCTTCAAAAATCTGGGAGATACCTGACAGATCTGCTGCACTGTAGGATGACAAGGGAAGAACAGAAGAATACAAGGTCAATGCAAAAAGCTGTTTTTTCATTTGTATTTGTCTTTGGTTTGATCTGTCTTGGCTTCTGCCCTACCAGGCTCTAGGGTTACCTAGGTACAAAATAGAGAACAAGATGGAGACTTTTAATCTGGCTAGGCATTGCTTTACCTATGTACCTAGAGTTGCATCATGACAGTTTTTCAGGAGTTACTATTTAAAGCTTAAAGACTTGGGGAAAACACCCTTTAAAAAGAACTTGCAACACAGATTCACATATTGACTATTTAAATGGTCTTAGACCCCTTCCAACTTTGCAGTGCAATCAGTATAATTCACTGTCAGGTTGTGCCCAGCTCCCAAGTAGCAAAAAGATTTGTTAGAGCAACAGTATTAAGCATCATCTGAGAATCCAGGAGGCAAGCAAGAAAAGGCTGCTTAAAAAACACTGCTTGAAAATGCTTGATTTTTTTTTTTCCACAAACTTAAGAAGGTATGGCATGAACTAGCCTCAGATTTATCTCCAGGTTGGAGTGTCCTTTGCAGATGAGGTGCAAGCTTCTTGTTCATAGCTTTCCTGTATTATGTTTCACTTTTCCCATTTCCATTAGTGAATTCTCTGATGCACTGTGCTCCATGCAGTGTGGTTTCCCATTGCCCTTCTCTTTGACCGTCACCTGAATGCTTCAATTGCACCATCTTTTAGTCCTTGGTGTCTAAGGTCAGTGCCCTCAGCGGGTGCAGTCCTGGCCCCACTGATGGCAATAGCAGAGTGCCCGTGGACTGAAGGGAGCCAGGGTTGCACCCAGACAGGTCAGCAGCTATCTGATGAACAACTTGCTGCTTGTACTTCTTTTTATTTAAATTCAAGGCTAGTTGTTGACTGTGAATATATATGTGTTGAACAGATATGCATGCAGCTTTTGGTTTTAAATCTGTAAAGCCTGGTTGTAGTCCCTGTAGATGTATCTGGAAATGAGAGAAGGCAGAACCACTTTCCTTTCGTTAATATGAACGATTTAGCCAAACCTAGTGCAGTCCCATATGGTCTAGGAGGACACCTACATAGGGTTCTTTTGGGTAACAAATACTTTGTCAAAATGCATGATGCCCCCTGAAGATGAGTTTGCTTCAAAAATAAATTAACCTGAGGCAAGGTTACTGCAGACCTTGCGCTAGTTTAAATGAACTCAGACTGAGGAGTTCTCATGGACAGCCAGCCTTGCCATTGGGCTACAGCTTCTTCTCAGGTGACATTTACAGTGCTCGCCTTTGCCCAGCAGCTCCTAATGAAGTTTGATGCTGTGAATCAAACATGGTAGACCGCTAGAGAGCTTTGCAGCATGATCTTATTTAACTGAACTTTGGCTAACCCAAAGGCAGTCAATTAACCAGTGCTCTGTTCTCTTCCTAGAACTGAATGTGATTTGGGTGTTGTTGGGTTTTTTTTTCTCTGCACTCACCTACAGCAAAGCGAGGAACTGCCAGATACCTCCCCTAAGGCTGAATACCTGAAAGTGCCAGTGCCAGGGTTTGCCTCAGAGGGGAAAGCCAAATTTTTCAGTGGCAGAACATGCCTACACTCAGTCAAAAGGAGTGATTGCAGCTCGAGCCAAGCCATGGTACATGCAGCAGCATGGCACTCAGCTCCAGGCTACGTGTCCGCGTACGTTCTCAGAGTCTGGTTTCTTATAAGCCCCTTTGAACTCCTTGCAGTTGCAGATTGTGCTGTTTATCGGTACTTGAACTGGGTACATGAAAGCTCCTTGAGCTGTGTTCATGCCACCCACCGAAGCATAGGTGTGCTCTTCTGGGATTTTGGAGGAGCGATATCGGTTGGAGTGCAGACCCTTTAACATCAGGATCTGGGAATAGCTCCTGCCCTCGCTGCTAATTCAAAGGCTTTGGATTCTCATAAAGACTTTGATTTGCAACTTTATACTGTACTTTCAGACAGATATTTCTTGCAAGAAACCTTACTCCTTGGGAAAAAAAAAAAATCCAACCCCTTTTGTTGTGCTTCTGGCTGAAGAGAATGGTAGAATTTGAATATGTCTCTCTTACTTAAGTGAAAAAAGGTCTTTTGTCCCCAGGACTGCATAGTTGTGGAGGACCTGCTGTTTTCCTCCAGTGGAACATTGGCTATGAAATCATAACTCCCCTTCCAAAAACGTACCTGGGCAACTCTGGGGCATGAATCAAAGTCTCCTACGCTGTTGTCATGCCATAAATACTTGGTAACGCAAGGGGATTTAGCTGCCTGACTCCCACATTCAAATGAAACAACACTGCGAAATACCTACATATTGTGCTGAATAATTATGCCCAAGTCTGTGCTAATAGCCTTAATTAGCATGTTGTCAAATAATGTTGATGCAAAAGACTTAAGCACAAACTATTTTATGAAACATAGTGCCTGCTAACGACTTATTCCTTCTGGTTTTTAATCCCAAGCCTTAGAGTCATTTTAGCAGCAATTATAAAAGTACCCCGCAGAAAAGTTGCAAGTCAGTCCCCTCCTAGATCACATTCCTGTGCCAGCACCTCTGTACTCATACAGATGCTTTCAGTTGTCACCTGACCTTCTGTCACTCTCACAACTTCAGCCTCCAGAGATGTTGGTGACTAATTTCTTTTCCATATCCATTGAGGATTTCCAGAAGAAGGGATCATTACAGGTTTGGTGCTGTCTCAAAGCAGTGTCTTGGATTTTCATTTCTTAGAGCTCTGTGGCTTCTGGTAAAACACACACTGCCTTTGTCTAGAAATGTTCAGTTGAATATAAAGTGCTATAGTAAAAAAAAAAAAAAAAGATGTTTTCTTCCATATATCTGGCCAATTTTTTTTTTTTTTTTAACTGAGAGCAATTTTGTAACCTCTACTGCAGGCCTTGTATATGACACCTTGATGCTGAAACACCAGTGTACCTGTGGAAACACAAACAGCCACCCAGAGCATGCGGGGAGGATCCAGAGCATCTGGTCCCGGCTCCAGGAGACTGGTCTCCGTGGCAAGTGTGAGGTAATAAAACTACCAGCAAAAGGGGAGATGAGGTGCTGGGCCTGGGAGAAAGGGAGAATTTGGATTTGTCTGGCTGATTCAACTGTTGGATTATGAGCATTTTTGGGGGGCCGATTTCTCGTCTGGACAATAGTGTATGTACCGAACCTGCAGCTCAGGCTGTTGATTGCTACCTGGATGTGCAAACTTTATACTACATTCTGGCTTGAGATTTTTGTAGCTCCAGCTGTTGGCAATGTATGTGGCCTAAATTTAATCCATTCCTAGATGACTGCTTATGCTTGCGTGTGTGCATCTGTCAGGAGTACTTTTCTAGCGATCTGATTTCATTGCATTGCGATGACTGTTAGAAATGTCATGAAACTTTGTACTCTTGCCCGATGTTGCAGTGAAGCTGCTTCTGTAATTTTTGGTCCTGTTCCCTGTAAACTGGAAGTCTCTACCAAGCATTGGATTTTGAAGCAGCCAAAGATAAGAGCAAGATATGAAGTAAGAGTGTTATTTTTTTTCACTCCAATCATAACAACAAAAGCTGTGAAGCAACAAGTTTGTATTTCTGTGCTTTAATAACTTTTTTAGTACTCTTTGATAAGTAATGGTCAACCTATAGTGAAGGTACTGTAAAAAGAATGAGGGTAGGAGGACGTAACTATTCCGTCACTAAAGGTTAAATTAATTGCATTGGACATACATGTTTTAAGAGCAAGGCAAACTAAGATAGAAGTTTAGATACTGAAATAAAAAGACTAATGATTGATAATGGTGAATAATAATTATTATTCATAACTAATAGCAGTGATGATAAATTAATGGTAGCGTGTGTTCATCGGTTCTTTGAGCATCTGAGGGGATGGAATCACACAGTATATTTGAGTTATGTTAGCATCTGGCTAGAAATATTTTCTGAGCAATCAGAAAAGACATCCACATGGTGGCAGCATTGCTGTTGGCTAAAGTTCCCTGTCATACCCTTATTTATCGCTGAAGAGAGCAAGGAAGAGCTTCAAACCTGTTTCTATCTATGGAGACCCATTTAATTTAATTCTGGGATTATTATTTGGGACAAAAAAAAAAAAAAAAAAAAAAACAAAAACAAAAAAAAGTACCCCACTGCTGTCTGGCTCCTCTGTTTAGAAGCAGGAGTTAAATCGTGCAGTGCTAATTGCCTTGCCTCCTAGATTTGTGTTACAGATGTTCTCTAATGTGTGAAGTTCTTTGTTGTATGATGTCAGATTATTTTCCTTCACTTGGTATTTTTGGTTGCTCTCATGATTGTAGTTGTTCTTGATGTTCACCTGCTTTCCACCTGTGTTTCCCTTCTGACCATTGGTGACATTCAGCCTCATCTTGACTCTTCCTTTTTCAGAAAACAATAAATATGTAATGTTAGCTTTCTGTCTTAATTTCGGTGTTTTCTTCTCTCATTGCTTTCTTCAAGGTCTGACCTGCCATTTCAGGATAACCAGCTGCTCTAATTGCACTTGCTTCTCTCTGTAGTTAGCTTTCTTTTATCCCCACCATCTCCTACTCCTGCCCAGACCTGTGTTAAAGTTTCCTTCTTTATCTTGTCTTTTCTCAAGGGCTTGATGGGCACAACCTTTCCCTGTTTCTCCATCCTTCCTACCTCCACACTTCACTCTCCTGTTCTCAATGGGTTTTTTTCTGGAGCCACCCGTTCACTTTCTGCTGTCCATGACCAACATAATTCTTTTCCACGTTGCAAAGCCATTTGGTCACTTCCCTGCCCTTCAGAGTCTTTCTGAAGGTCCTCAGTTGGAATCTGTCTATCAGCGAGCAGAGTGGAGGGCCATATAGGGTCTTCTTTCAGTGAAGATTGCCTCCACATCAGGTGCACTTGCATGGCAAGGGGACAGCTTTTTAGACACAAGTGATCTCTGCTGCTAGGTTGGAGCATGGGCGTGAGCTGTTGGCGTTGCCTGGGGTGATGGACTTGTCTCCTTACTGCAAGGACAGGAATGCTGTAGACTTAATATGTAGAAAGCTTCATTCTGTGGGACATAATCCATTATATGATTGATTTTAAAGGAATTTTGAAGTCTGGCCTAATAATTATGATTACTTTTAATAATTATATTACTTTTTCAAATCCCTGTTGCCTATGCCAAGGCTCCATGCAGGACAGCATGAGCTTTGTCCTCTATCCCCACCCACATTAGTGTGCGTGTGATGTGCAAACTTTAATGGAGGTCTTTGTATGAGGATGGTGACACTTACTACCAATGCAGCCCGCTACATATCTACAATTTTTTTATGGATTATAACTGCTCCATCTGCATAGCAGCCCTACAAGCACTCGGAAAGAGGTGATTATTTTCAGAATTAGTAGTAGGTCTGCGGCGAGTCAGCAGCAACACCTGGATTATAGCACTCAGAAATTTGCCAGGCTGTACACTTCATTTTTTGCTGAGCTCCTCTTTTATTCTATATATTTTTTTTTAGCTGGTCTTGCTGACGGACACATCTGTGCACGCTCATTTTTGTCTTCACTGTTGCAGGTCTGTTGTCCTGTGCCTCAGACATTATGAGACAATTAAGTAAGCCCAAGGGCCTGATGTGAAAATTGTTTGTGATTATGTAGTTTAATCCATTTCTTACAACTTATATTTGTAAAAGGACAGTTTGAACTTTGACATTTCCTTACCTTCACATTTCCCCTTCCTTTCCTAACAGCCCTTCGCTGTCATCCGGGTATGGGTATAGTTTGATTCTGTTGGTTGCAAGTAGTTGCTCGACACAGATTAAAAACACAGCGCCCTGCATAGTAAATAATCCCGTACACACTGTGTGGGATCAGACAAGACTCTGCTGGATCCCTGTCCTCTTTCAGAAGGAGTTTAACAGCTCTCGTTCCCCCCATGACTGCACGCTGAAAATAAATCCCAGCTCTGCCTTCTCATGCAAGCTCAAACAATTCTCGGTGTCTGTCTTCTGGAAATGTTCTTTTGGTGTTTCTGTTGCACACATGCCCCAAGCCAGAAAAGGGCTCACAGATAAATATTTTTGTCATGCATGCAAACAAATGCTTGCTTTGAAATTTCAGAAATGAACTAAGTGAAAACCTATTTTCATCAGGCAGCCGAGAGGCTCCTAGACAACCTGCCAAGTGCTGAGTTCTTACCATTTCTCTCAGAGGCAATAGAAGTGATCCAGAAGGGGCATGAATATTTTTAGAACACAAAAACCCATATTGCTTCCCCCCCGCCTCTCATTTTTCAGCAGTGAAACAGATATGTATATGCTAAAGTTGTCCAAAAACCGTTTTACATCCAGCTGAGGGGAAAATGTGCGCCAGATTTGTGGTGTGATAGGTAAGAGTCTGGCAGAGTCACACAAGTTTAAAGATGACCCTTTGGAGTGAAAGCAGTTGTCCAAACTTAACGACAGCTGCGGTTTAGAGTATTGCTTGTTTAATTAAGTTAGCTTTATAAAATACAGCAATTACTCTGGTGTACGTTCAGAATTCAAAAGCAACAATTATACTAATTGAGGCAATCTTAATAAAAGACTTTGCCCCCCAAACGAAAACCCGCAATCATGGTATAGTGTAATCCTCCCAGCCTTCATCAAGAGTGTGAGGAAATCAATAGGTTTTGCTGTGTGTCTCGGAGGTAATCAAATCCCCGGGCTGCTCGACCAGGATGGGGAAGAACGAGTTCCTCAACCAGGGTTCATATTGAAGCATGTCTTGGCAGCAATCCTGGGTTGTTTAAAGCATGAGGACTGTTAGCTGAAGGTTAATTGCAGCTGCAGAGGACTGACATGAAAAAACAGACCCAGGGCTGGGCTGTGTGTAAGAGCAGAGCCGTGTCTGTGGCATTCCTGGCACAGCATCGGGTGGGTGTCTGGTTGGAGCACAGGATGGGTCCAGGCAGTGAAGCCTCCGGAGAGCCACTCTGTGCCCAAGATTTCCCATCGCAAAGCACCGAGGGCGTGTGGGAGGTGGTGGCAGTGGTGCCTGGGAAGGCGGTCTCTGGAGAGAAGCTTTGTAGCTGTTTTCATGGCTTTTTGTGGCTTTTTTGGGGCCGCAGTTGGGACAAGATCTGGCTTGCAGTTGCTCAAGATTCATCTCCTGTCCTGTTGAAACATCATGGGATGAAAGGGTGAATAAAATGCAACCTAAGAGACTAGTGAGGTTTATCTTTTGTTCAAAATGCAAAGGAAAAGCTGGCTCCAAGGAAAAGGATGAAGAGTGCAGAAGGACATGTATAAAGCACTGGGAGAGGAGAGGTGGTGTGGTGATAGGAAGGTCAGGTGTTGTGCAGAAAGAGGCACGAACAAAACAGGGTCAAGGGCCAACTAGTTCATCAGGGTTAAGAAGCCAAATCCTGAGCTGGAAAGCCGGGATTTAGCAGCCAGGAAGGAGGTTAGGCAAGGGGTGGGGGAGGGTAATATGGAGGAAGCAAGCTCGATAGGCAATGCAAAGCCTCAAAGGTAAGAGTATCAGGACTTAAGAGCTCTTAGAAAGCAAGGAACTGCTCAAATTAGGAGTGCGGATGGCAGGCTGAGCCGTAGACTGAGATACAAGTCATGATGGGTCTGGAAACAGGAGTGAGGAATATGTTTTGTTCTCCAACTTTATTTTGGGGGGATTTAATTCATTTTCTTGGTGTCTTTGTGTTAGAGCCAAGGACAAAGCTTGTGGCACGTGACCTGGGAGATGAGAGAGGTGCAAAAGCATCTCAAGCATAATGCTTTCTAACCAGGCAATGCTTGCTGTGATGTTTGTGATATATATTTGTTTCAGTAAGTAGTAGCTTTTTCCTTGAATGTGTTTTACTTGCAACACAGAAGGAAATTCTCTTGTCTACTCGTAGTTTCCATTTGGTTATGGGTATCATGTGGAGGGGAGGGGAGTGTTGATACCCTCCTAAAGAGCACGGAGCTTGAATGTCTTGCTAAGACCACCTACTTTAAACGGGAGCAGCCCTTCCCCATCCTGGGGAGCTGAAGCTGTTCGCATTCACGGAGGAGCTGGCGCGTTATTGCAATGGACTGCTGTTCTGGTGTCTTCACGTAATGCCAAGAAATACAAAATGCTACTTCTGTATGTCCCCTAAATGTAGCAGCTGAAAATGGGTTAGTACGTCCTGTTCAAAGAAAAAGAGTTGGCATATGGGTTAGAAGGAAGCTGTAAAAGCCTGTAAGGGGGGACTGAGGCAGGCTTACCACGAACAAAAAAGGAAGACAGGATAAAAGTTCAAGGGGGATTTACCAGATATTTCCATCCCTTCTGGGTCTAGCATTTTTGCTATTATTGCCTCTTAAATGGGATGCTGTATTTTTGCCTCATCGTTAACCTCAGGAAACCTAGGTGGTGGAGCAGAGCATGGAGAAAATGAAAGAGGAACTGGAGAGCAGAAATGCCAAAATTAGGAGAGGCAGAGTGCATGAGCGCTCCTACCGTGCTTTTATTTCTGCTGCCTTATGCATCAAACGGTTTTACAAAGTGATTTCCTGTTCGCTTTGCAACACGTGAGGGAAGCTTATGCTGAAGGTTTGAGACCAAAATGTCCCTTGAGTTTGTTCTGCGGACTGTGCTTCCGAGGTGGAGGTCCTGGAGTCCCCGTGCCCCCAGCGTGCTGCACCCTGGGATGCTCTGGCTGGGCCAGGCTGCAGCGTGAGGTGGCAGCATGGTGCGAAAGCAGGCACTGCTTGGCTGGAAGTGCCGATGCCTTTGAAGCATCTTGTCTCTAGCACTCTCCTGCAAAGTAAGCAGCACATGGCAGTGCTTTCTGGCTGGCAGCAGCTCTCAGGAGCAAGTGGCACAGTTTGACCTTCTCTTCAGAACAAAACTTGTTCTGAAAAGTCTATTGTCTGAAAAGTCTATTTGAAAGTCTATTCTTGTTAGGAGTGTGATTTCTTTTTTCCCCCCTTCTTTTCCTTTAAGCTATCCATTTTTTTTTGTTCTCATTAGAAACTCTGCTTCTCCAGGAACATGGAAGCCTTAAAAAAGCAACTGGCTTCGACAAAGCCAGAGTGAAGACTGTGCAGGAGGTGCATGCGTTCCTGCGTGGGCTTCACAGTGCGATGCTTGTTGCTGAGGCTTGCATCTTGGGTCACCCTGGGACCTCTACAAGAGGCTTTCAGAACTTTCCAATATTTTGCTGTTAACTATTTATATTTTAGTATCACTATTGCAGAGAGGAATAGTCCTGTCGTTCCTTCTATAGGAAACAACCCCCCCAAAATGACAACTTCTTTTAAAGAGTTTTAGTCCAAATCATGACAAAAAATTGTGAAGTAGTTCTAAGCCATATAAAATACTACTTTTTTGGGAGTTTGGATTTTTTGGGGTTTTTTGGTTTTGGGTTTGTTTTTTTTTTGGAGGGGAGGGGAGCGCACGCATGTTTCTGAAGCAAAGCAATCCTTATTTCTAAATAACTCCTTCCTCTCTCTCATGGCCACCTCTCGACTTATCCCCAACCTCAGCACTTTCTCAACTCACTGCATATTTCCCCTGCCAACATTTCGGAGGCAGTTGCAAGCTCCCAGTTAAAAAGGTGAGGTGTTTTTTCCACTGCTGGGAGTTGGTTGCCTTCTCTGGTATACCTGATATCCCCACAGCGCCATCTGCCTGCTGGGGAGCACTTGCTCCTGTGCAAGGGGCCATGGCATGGTCCTTGTATGCCCAAGATTTAGCATCTCCAAGTAGCACTTTGTTCTTACAAACGTATTTTCCATTGCAAATGGATCATGGCAACAAAAGATAAACCCCGAAGGTATGCTGGACCCCTATGAGAAAAAAGGGGAAAAGATCCCCAATTTGTAAAATGTGAAGTTGGGACCTGCTGAAATCAATTAAAGTTTTGCCGTGATCTTAAGTGAAGCCAGGGTTTTGACTTTGGTGTGCATCTGCCCTTCTGGGTTTCAGCTGGCAACAAAAGCAGGGATGAGCATATTTGGTACAGTACTTCCAGCTCAACATGCATCGTCATATAAGAAAACAATTTCCAACCATATAATCTCATGAGATTTCGGAGATGAGTTTTAGAGCAGAAAGTTTGTAACTGACTCTTAATTACTCGAAGGTTCAGTTTGGAAAGCAGTGTTCTGGGAGAATTTTTTAGGTTAGCTTAATAATTGTGGAGGGATGCGTCGCCGGTGGTTTGGGGGGATCCATTTTCAACAGTGAATCACTTTATAATGGCTTATAGCTGAAATGCTGAATATTCAGTAGGCGAGCAATACCTGTGTAATTTAGCAAATGCTCTGCAATAATATTTTTAAAACACAAATCTAAAGATGACTTTATATGTCAAGATAATATTTTGAATAAGAGAATAAACCAAAATCTGTCCTACGATGAATTTTTGCACATAACAACCCATTTTAGTTTTTTGCTCACTGTCTTTGTGATTTGCTAAGGAAAAAGAAAAGTTCTTTACTGAGAGTTAAGCAGTTAATCGGTGATTTCATCACTCCTTTTCTTTCCTCTTTTAGTGCATTCGTGGAAGAAAAGCAACTCTAGAAGAGCTGCAGACAGTTCACTCGGAAGCCCATACGCTGCTGTACGGCACAAACCCTCTGAACAGACAGAAACTGGACAGCAAGAAACTTCTAGGTATTGTTCCCTTGGTCAGGGGGGATCCCCCTCCTGACCTCTAGCACTCACGCTACTGTCCTCAGCCCTGACTCTGGCAAACACTTAGCGGTAGCAGTGTGAAAGGTGGGACGTGGGGATCCCTCCATCCTCAGCTCTAGGCAATTCCTAAGAGGATTCTTCCCACCTCCGTTCAATATCTGCTTGAGAGCGGTACAAGATATATCTCCCTTTCATAGAATCATAGAATCATTAAGGTTGGAAAAGACCTTTGAGATCATCAAGTCTAACCATCAACTAACACCACCATGACTCCTAAACTAGGCCCTGGAGTGCCACGTCTATACCTTTTTTGAACGCCTCCAGGGATGACGACTCCACCACCTCTCTGGGCAGCCTGTTCCAATGCCTAACCACTCTTTTGGTAAAGAAATTCTTCCTGATGTCCAATCTAAACCTCCCTTGACGCAACTTGAGGCCATTCCCTCTCGTCCTATCACTAGTTTCTTGGGAGAAGAGTCCAAGGCCCGCTTCACTGCAACCTCCTTTCAGGTAGTTGTAGAGAGCGATAAGGTCTCCCCTCAGCCTCCTCTTCTCCAAGCTAAACAGCCCCAGTTCCCTCAGCCACTCCTCAGAAGACTTGTTTTCTAGTCCCTTCACCAGCCTCGTTGCCCTTCTCTGGACACGCTCCAGCACCTCA
>WAAD01031565.1:105647-145145 GCA_013389945.1 Fregata magnificens
CTTGGCAAGCTCCTCCGCCAGCTCCCTCAGCACTCTCGGGTGGATCCCATCCGGCCCCATAGACTTGTGAGTATCCAGGTGGCGCAGCAGGTCGCTGACCGCTTCCTCCTGGACTGTGGGGGGTTTATTCTGCTCACGGTCCCTGTCTTCCACCTCAGGGGGCTGAATACCCTGGGGATAACTGGTCTTACTATTAAAGACTGAGGCAAAGAAGGCATTAAGTGCCTCAGCCTTTTCATCTTCCTTGGTGACAATGTTCCCCCCCCGCATCCGCCAGAGGAGGGAGATTCTCCCTGGCTCTCTTTTTGCTGCTAATGTACTTGTAAAAACATTTTTTATTATCTCTTACAGCAGTGGCCAGATTGAGCTCTAGCTGGGCTTTTGCCTTCCTAATTTCCTCTCTGCACGACCTAACGAGGTAGATCCCTAAACCCTAGATAGCTAAAACTTCCTTTCTTTGATCTCTTCAAAACCTAAAAGGACCCTCTCTGAGGAGGAAGGATAATTCAGAGTCTATTTTATCCTTGGACCCTCTTCTCTGCATGTTACAAAGTTATCCGTTGCTAGGTAGGAGCTGGAACACCCTACAAAGGATCTGGATCTGCAGCACCAACCAGCTGCATAGACATCAACAAATAGCTGTCAGTTTTGTATGGATAATCCACAAGAAAGATGTGGGGGCCTCTTAGATAGTCTTACATTTGTTTAATTTGGAGTAAGATTGTTTATCCCTTTCGCTGGAGACTGGATCTTCCTGAAACACGGCTGCATCTGCCACAAAGTATAGACATTTGCCCTGCAAAAAATCTGGGGGGTGGTTGTTCAGGTAATCACCCCACCCCCTACCCCCCCGAAACCAAACCACATTGGTTTTAGCACCTTACCCCCGTGGAGACACAATCATCTCCCTTTACTTTGTGCCTTTTTGCAGCAGTAGGTGATAGGCTCAAGGGGCAGTTTGGGAAGTTCTCACGTGGGGATCAGCAAAACGACAGTTCTGGAACCTAGAAGTTGAGAAAGTTTGTTTTGGGATTAGCTTAACTTTGGATGATATAAAAAGGAGATTAACTTGATGGCCTGCATGATGTAGTAGTTACAGCAAAAGAGCTGGAAAGATTTTGCACCGTATTCAGTACGTACATTAGATCCCCAAAGAGGAAAGCTATTAGCCAGTTGTTTAAACATGCAATTAGCACTGTATTTATAGCTAACTTACCACCTCTTTAAAACCCAGAGAAATGAAAAGTAGACACCTCTGGCTGAATGATAGCACGATTAGAATGTACAGTTTAAAGAATTTATGATGTCATATCCTTGGTAGTGTAAAACTCTCGCCTTGCGTAAGGCGTATCCACCGGTCCAGAGAAGCAGCATGTAAATCTTCCCTGGTAGGTCTGAGAAGGCTCCTCGTTTGCAGTTGCACCACCTTCACGCTGACTGATTTCTCTGCAAATTCTTGACCCATAGTGCTGAAGGTGTGTGAGGACCTGACCGTATGCTGCGGTGGGATCCAGGCAGTCCTCCGGCATCTGACCCATTGGCTTCACCAGCCTGGAGCAGGCAGGGTTAGCACCCTGCCTCTGGCAGTGGTCATCATCTGCATGGAGGGGCTGAGCGGGCAGTGGGTCACCCTAACCCCTCTCCTTTAGCAGATACCCCTTGCAAGATACATTTTTAGGGTGGACTGTGATAACACTGTGTGTTGCCTACTCATTCAGATGTCAGATGCTCTTGAGATACTTCTCTGTTCCCTCTCTGACTCTTGGCACAATCTGTATCAATAGTTCCACAGATACATTTGGAGATACAAACAGTTTATTTGGTTAGTATTGGGTTTGGGGATACCCAGGTTTTGCTGAACCATTCCTGATTGTTTAGAGAACCTGAGGGAGGAGAAACTCTTGCTCTGCCTGTGAGTACTTCTGTAGTTTTGCTGTGTCCTCCCATGTCTTTTCTGTAGAGATTAAGTTTATTCCTCTAGTGAAAAAGAAACAATTCTAATATCTGGGGGTATTTCAGTACAAAAGGTTACCTATTTGGGTGTAATTTGCAAAGAGGACCAATTTGTCAGGGAGCAATATTCATGACAAATCAGTTCTAAGACTAACCTGTTTGTGAATGTTAGACTGGAGCTTGGTTGGGGCTAGACCTAGGGCTCTAGCCATCCCCCAAAATGCTACCAAGCAGCTGTTGTTTAACTTTCTGAGGCTGCAGCCATACGCAGGAGGTCAGGTCCCCAGGATCTCCAGTGGGAAGGGCTTTCCAGCAGCTCTTGGCTGAGCTTAGACCTTGTTTCCTAAACCCACTTGGCACCTTTTTAGCCTTGAGCTACTAGCAGTGGAACTCTCTGCCAGCTTGCATGACCATCTTTGCCCAGACAGCAGTCCCGTTGCCCAGCTGTCCTCCCATTGCATGTGGAGCTGTGCCTGGGCCACAGCTGGCACCAAGCATGGAGGAAGAGCAAACAGCTTCACCATTCAGCATGGCTGCCAGTCATCCCGCCAGGTGGGAGAAAATAAGTTGGCGGCTTGACAGCCGAGGGTCCAGAGGGACAGCACGGTGAGCCAAAATGACAAGAGGAGTGAGCCTGGCTGGGATGTCTGCATAGCAGCCAGGGAGAAGTTCTCCTTTGGGAACAGGGCAGGAAGGGCGATGCTGGCCCTAAAACCAGTTTAACTTGATGGCTTCCACAGTGCCGGACCTGAACAAGGGTAACAGCCACTGATGTGTTGGGAAAACATCCCTGAAAAACCTCGGTGTGCGCATTCGTGTATAGAGGTGAGCAAGCCTGTAAGGAGGCCCTTCTTCAGCCATCCTTTCCTGTTGAGAGTTTAAAAGGCTTTTAAATTTACAAAACAGCTTTGTGGGCTTCTTTTAAATATATTAGAGGGTAAATGTATGGCAGGTTTGAAGTCTGAGAATAAAGCTTCCTATGAGGGTCATGTATGCAAATGTGAGTTTGTTATACCTAAGTGTCTTGACAAGTGTAGGACTGCGATGGGGTGGCTGACTCTGTGTAAACTCTTTGCCTTTGGTATGTCTATGAGGAAGAAAAAGCATGAGAAACCTCAGCCTAAAAGGAAGAGCTCATAAAGCTGGGGCATGAAAACATGGGATGTTTCTTTTTGAGCTTCTGCAAATGATGAGGGGGATATCCCTTCATCTGGCAGTTCTTTAGGAGAAAGTGGGAAGGGGCTAAATAGTTCAGGTTTTTCAGAATTGTAAGCACGCATCGTTGTGGCTCTGCTGGTTACTTTTACTTCTGCAGTTGTCCTGTAGCTCGTTACTTCCGAGTCTTAGTCCTTTCTCAAAGAGTGCCCTTCTTTACACATGTAGGAGAAGGGACTTGCAATGGAAGCCCACCACTGATGTTGAAGTTACTTTCTCCAGAGGACCCTGACCATCACAAAGATCTGCTTTGCTATGTTTTATCAGGCGGGTTTGAAGGTGGTGGCCTTCAAGGCAGGTTGCACAACTCTACTCCTGGAAGTGTTGCTAAAGCCCTTGAAAGTCTGAGGATGAAAAATACAAATCCATCTCTCATTTGACAGTGTAAAGCTTTGGAACCTGTTGAAGAACTTTAGACTTAGGCAAATAAAGCTGCTTTTAATTTGCAGAGAGCAATCATAAATTGTTGTCAAGAAGATAAATATCAAAATAATGGGTGGATTAGCAGTGAAAGATGTGACAGGAGGTCCAGGGCAGGATGATCTAAGAACTTTCATGTGGATCTAATCAATGAATGAATCTGGCTGTGCGCTCAGATTAATAATACAGATGCATTAACTCCGCTTTCAGTCACAGGGGTAACGTATGTGTCTGCGATGCGTTTGACACCAGCGTGGTCCTCTGTAACGTCTGTCTGCCATCATGGCTAATTCACGCTCTACAAAGCTGGTAGCTGGCATTTAAGGGAATTTATTCTTTCAGTATAGACATGACCAGAACAAGAATCTGGTTTGGTGGGGGAAAAAAACTCAACCCAGTTTATTTCACTGTTAGCTTTCATTAACTTTAAATAAGTCTCAAGCAAATGAATCTCAGGCAATGTACTCCAAATCTTCTACAGTGCCTGCATGCACAGATTTCCTTCTCCCTGTTTGCCTGTGGTGTGCAAACACGTGTACAAGTCATGCACATAGGGTGGTGATGGATATGAGACAGCACGTTCTTTTTTCAGAATACGGTTTATGAACCTGCAGAATTTTGAATGGAGGATAATTTGCTCATATGCAAGCCCAGAAAGTGATGTTACAATTCTTACAGATGCAAAATTAGCCCTACAGATGGTTTTCTCCATTTTTCTCAAATTCTTAATGTTGGGTTTGCTCTTTCAGTCAAAACACGTTCTGTTTGCTCACCACCGGTTTATTTTCTGTCTTCATCTTCTATGAAGCTCATGCGCTCCAAAGTCTTCTAGTAACTGTGCAGATGACTGATAATTAGGGTGTTTTTATGATTTCCTATCCTTCTTCAGTTGAAAGGAGTTAAAATGTTCATCTGAGAAGACATGCTGAGCAGTTGTTGTTAACATCTCAATCATTTATAGTCAGCATGACTGCTTGAAATGTAGGACAGCACACAAACTTTGCATAAAAATAAGTGATTTATAGAAGACTTTTATATTGGAAAGGCTTTTGAACAAGCCCATGAGTGTATATTGTGTATGTATGGTCGGCTGTGTGTTTTCTGAAAATTGCAAGAAAACTCCAGTCTTTTACTGTGTTCAGAAAGTTTGCAGCATTGCCATAAAATTGGACCAAAATCTGGTGAACTTTGACTTTTTGACTTACTGAGTACATTTTCTTTCTACAGGTTCTCTAACGTCGATGTTTGTCAGGCTTCCTTGCGGTGGTGTCGGGGTGAGTACTTTCTTTAATGTGTAAATAATGTCCTGTTTGTTCTCCCAGTCCCATTGGTAACAAAAATTGTTGCTTTGCATTCCATCAAGTGGGTAATTGCAACCAAATGTTACCCATAAACAGGGTCTGCCTAGGGTGCGGGGTTGCAGGGACAGCCTCACGTGCCTTTCTTCAAAAGCAGCGTGAAGATTCTTAAACTGTTTTGGAACGCCGAAGTGTGTGTGACATTCATAGGCATGTTTCGTCTCTGGCTTTTAGGAGGAGAAACCTCATTTCCCAGGCAGTGATGTTTAATGGCTTAGAGGTTACTACATTTGAAAGCAACCCTTGAATCCAAAAATGCTTTCTACATAGAAAGCAAGATGTGCTTCTCATGCTGCTCGTGCTGCGTAGGTGTTTCATCTTCAGTATTTATACTTCAGAGCTGCCTGCCTCCTAGTGCAGGTGGAAAACATATTAATAAAATAGTGGTATTGGAGGACAATATTTGGGAAGTTCCTGTAAATAGTAAGTTGCTGTATTTGTGTCTGGGCTACATTACTGTCCTTGAATGAAGTGTCTCACAGGTTACGCAGCACAAGGGAATTGCAGTCTTCAGTATTTGGCATCTTTCATTTCTCAAGCTCCAGGACAATCACGCGTGAATTCTGAAGGAGGTGACTAAAATACCCCTCCATCCGTCATGGAAAAGCTGAACATTAGTTTTCATCTGTCAAGATTCCATATAATAAAAGGACTTTTTTGTTGTTGTTTGTTCCCATAAGGCTTAAAAAAAATGAAATACCATTCAAATACCTCGTGTTGAATGTTTGCATTGTTGTTTTCCTTTGAAGCCTGAAAACTTGAAAGTTTTCCTTTCAAGTCAGACTTTCTGCTCTAAAGTTTCTGTGGAGGGTGACAGTACAGAAAATCTCGGAGAACAGGAAGGGAAAAGAATGAGAAGAGACAATAAAAGGCATTGTGTTTGAAAATTCACAGTGGTAGTTCTTACGCATAATTGTAGCTCGTGAGGTTGAATTTAGAGGTCTGGATTCTGTTATGGAAATGAAACAAAATTGTTTTCTTCCTGAGTCTTTGCAAAATCGCTGCTTTGAAAATTATCCCGTCAGGAAAAAAAAAAAGAATAATCGGCATTTATTCATACCGCCACCGCTGCGCACTCGTAGAGATATTTTATTTTGTATTGTAAATATGCTGCAGTCTCCTAATTCATGGCAAATTTTTGGCTAGAGTTTAAAAGGTTTGGATTTACTCTGCCCTCCAGTCAGACATGCCATTCAAAGGAAAAATTATCATTTGCAAATGAAGACTGAATGGTAACAAGTAGAGGCAGTGCCTGAGCCTAGCATGGTCCCAGAAGTCTTGCATTAAATCCTAAATCAAGGCAGGAAACACCACAGTGCTGGTATTATCGATACGCTCATAATAAAGATAGCGTTTACAGTTAACTTGCTGGTCAGTTGTCTCCACAGACCCTTAAATATTAAATAAAACATTTGCTGACTTTTGTACAGTGTTTTAGCAATCCCAACAGATATTTTCATGTTTTCTAGCAAAAGCTTTTTAAAACCAGCAATTTACTAATAATCAACTACATGATAGTCAGATTTTTCATAAAAATGGATTTCTGTTGTTTTGCTTGGTTTTCCTTCCCCAGTTACCTTGGGATACAGTGCCAACTATTTGTGTACTTCTGCTGCTTTCGTGGCTGATGTAGGAAAACACAGTCTTCACTGCTTTTGGGATTCATTTCTAATTAGTATATACACCCCAGCTGTATATTTGTAGGGAAAATGAGGCCACAGTACAGAACAATTTGCTATAGCATATTAAGTGCTTTGCACTTGTACGTGCTCTGGATAGGTTTAAGCATAGACCATCTCCTTTGGGGTAGGAGAGGCCGTACAGTGATCTGACAAGGTCCTTTCAACCCCGCTTTCTACTGTCTTTCAAAGTGTGAGATTTGTCAAGAAAGCTGGCTTAGCAGCATGGTATGTTTATTGAAGAAATAGAGGGAAAACTGTAGTCTTTGTTAGCGTGCCAGTTCTGTGAGACAAGTTGCTCTTGATTTGATTTGCTATGGGAAACTGTTGGAAGAAGCCCTATAGTGGGATCTCGGTTGGGGCCACAGAGCATGCCTTTCAGTAGCAGACGAAAACCGAATTATTTTCTGCACCAAAGAGGATGACGAGACATTTTTGAGATGCATGTAATAATTTTTTTTTGAGGAAATCAGAAAAAAAGATTTTTAAAAATCAGAGCCTAGGGTAAAACATCAGTTATGAAGAATTTTTGTGCAAGAGGAGGTGTAATGTAAATCTGAGAAGTTTCGGCATATGAAGACTGTTGGGAGATTGAGTGCTTGTTATGGTATAATGAAATTATTTCAAATTGTTATAGCAAGAGAACTTAAGGGGTGTTTTTCTGCTGTTGCTTGGCAGGCCGTTTTCAGGCTGCAAGGTGGCCATATAGCTTTTTTGAGTGATGGAGTTTTATTTAGACTCTTCCTTGTTCGAGACTCCCAGGTTGGCAGAACATTACTCATCGCTAAGCAGTAATCAGTCTCTATTTTATCTTTTTCTTACAAGTTGAGAAAGTTGTGGAGAGGCAGTCCTGGTGCTGTAAGAAGTTTTTGTGGGCTCCAGTCACTTCATACTGGTGAATATTTTCCTGCTGGTGAATATTTTCCTGTTGATGAAGGAATATCAGGTGCATGTGATGATCAGAGCACCTGTAGGATATCATCTTGACTACCAATGGTTTGTAGCCCAGGTTTGAAGGAGAAGGGATTTATTTCAGCAGAGGTTTTGTTTTCTCTAACTTTGTTACCACATAAGTGTGGTCTAGGGGATGCTTCGTGGGTCTTTCCATTCAGCTCACCATGATGCTAGACAGCTTTCCAGTTGGTTGACTGCTTCATAAGGAGGATTTTCCCTGGAGAGCTTGATGCTGGTCTGCCAAATGCTTTCCAGGGGGCAAACATGATGTCATAAAGAAAAAGGGAAAGAAGTTTTTAAAAATTAGTGGAATAAGGTGGGACCGGTCCTCTTTTGGATTTATCGCTGGTTAGAAGATAGGAAATAGTGGTCGGAATTACAATCCCCGAGAAATCTGTATATTCAATGAAATGTTGCAATGCAGGGATGGATCATAAGTAAGTGTCCTTTGCTGATGGTATTAAATTTATTTGGGGTCATCAAAGCAAAAGCTGCCTGCAAAGACATACAGATGGTGTCATGATAATGAGAAACTAAATAGTAAAGTAGCACATGAAATTCAGTGTTGGATGCAAAATAATGCCTGTGGGCAGGAGGGGGACTGGTCTACAGCAGGTAAAAGCTGAATGATTGCTGTTCCTTATAACTCAGGAGCTGTGGGTGTCAGATGAAATTATGGGCTGGAAAGCTTGAAACCAAGTTCTTTTTCTGCAAACAATTAAACGCATTTCTCTTCTGTAGGGCATGTTATGTAGATTAAAAGAGTAGATGGATCTGAAAGGCAATGTAGAGCAGTTTATGGGGGAGAAGCCCATGAAGAGCTGTTAAGCACCAGGGGAAGAATGAATGAAGTCTGGAGCTTGGGCAACCATGAGTTCTTACCAGCAAGCAAGATAAAGTTGAAGAGTGAAGGCAGGAAAAAGTTTAGAGCAAATTGCTTCATCACATAACACCTTTTGATCTCTTTCTTTAAAAACTAAGTCACAGTGTCTCAAAATCAATGAGAAAAGGGTAAATTTGTTCCCCGGTCCTTGGAAACTCTTGTCGGGGGCTGGGGGGGCACTCATTGGTTTGTTTTATATGAGGAAGCCTTCACATCGCTGTAGCTGACACTAACAAACCTCCTCCCTTCTGCAGACGTCTGATCATAGCAGGAAAGGAAGAAAGCACAGAAGCACTTATATCAACAGATGTGAGCTCTGATTTAAACAACAGTAATTTATACCTGCTGATCTTCAGCAGCATCTGCAAGTGCAGTATGCCGTATTTTTACTTAAGACATTACCTTCACTTCTCTGCAGCGCACACTCTTTTCTTAATGTATGACTTGCATGCACCAGACCGTTACCTAATCCAGGATAATTAGAAGAAGATTTTGGAGAAATGAGTTTGAGCTTTGAAAATCTGCAAAATAGTTCCAGCATACTTACATCCAAATTCTTCAAAACACTCAAAGACTTGATCTTACGATAGCTAATAACTTTGTTTTCTTTCGTGTGTAGTATTTTCTTTTTCTGTGCACATTCTAAAAATATCTACAGATCTAGGGCTTTAAAAAATGTTCTCTGTGTTTTTGATCTCTTCCAGAATATGTTATTCTATTTTTGGTTGTAAGGTCTTGATTAGAGTGTATAAAAATCTTTACCTGTACAAGCAAAGTACATTATTGCAGAGCAGAGACAACGAAAAGTTCTTCTGTGGAATGTAAATGAGAAGAGACTAATTAGCAAGTCTTAGAGGAACAAAATGTGAGCACAGTTATTTAATCAGTGCTTTAGAGCAGTAGGAGACGCGGTTATGTAAAGACAACTTGCTGGCAGCACAGACTGTGTGCTGCTGTTGCCTAAGCATGATCATGAGCAGTGATGAGGGACGAGCAGAACTCCTTCGTTCCCCTTCGCTTTGCAAAGGCTGGAGCTGCTGTGCAACTTGTCTCTACCTGTCCCTACGCTTAATTTCTTATCTGCATAGCTCTTCAGCTAAAGAAAAGATTAGAATAATGAAACTTTTTATAAGACCCTCCTCATTTCATTTTTAAATAGCTGCACATCAGTATACAGCATATTATACAGCATGAGTAGGAACTTCATCGTGTATATTAATAAAGACTTCAAGTTATAAGGAAGAAAAACTCTTTCAAGTTTCACCCTGAAACATCGTAGACATTCCTCATAGAAGAGAGCCTGCATCAAACTGGTGACCCTTCCTCTTCTGCATTCCCTCATCATTTTTTGCTGTGAAGGTTGAAAGCCTGCAGCAGGTGCCAGGCACTGAAGTCCTTCTCCCCACCTCTAAAGGAGCCCTCTCCTATGGGCTCACCTAGCAGAAACAGGAGCTTCTTTATTGGAATGAGCAGGGCATTAATATTATTCTCAAGAAGACAAGTGTGTTGACCAGGACAACCGCTCCTCATCCAACAGCGGCAGATATGGAAGACTCAGTATCTCTGATGCGGTTGTATCCTCCAGCTCGGGAGAAAAAAGAGAAATATATGCTGTTGGATCAACAAAAGGCAAGAAATATGCTTCCTCTCTTCGCAAAGTCCTTCCAGATGGTAAGGCTTGATGTGCTGTCCCAGCAACAACTCCTGTGATGGCAGCTACATCAAAGAGCTCATAGGCAGGGAAAGCCAAATAGCGTCTCCCCTGTAATGAACTTCAGAATTCAGGAATGATGGAGGGGTCAACAGCAGCCCGTGCACCAAACAGCAGCAGCTTCAGAGCTGGAGAGCAGTCCAGCTCAGGGCCACATTAATGTTTTCCACCATGGCAGAGTCTACACCACCTGGCTGCAGAGCACTGATGGCTTCAGTGGGACTGTTCAAACACTTACAGTCACACAGATGATGAAGTGCTGCCTTGGAGTAGGCCCAGTGGTCTCCAGACATCTGTTCCAGGGAAGGTGGCTGGGTGTTAAATCAGTATCTCAGAGACGTTTGCACATGGTATGGGGCAGTGGAGAGCTTGCAGGTGGCAGCAGACATCTCTGGATCCAGTCCTCCTCCTGCAGGGGAGCTGAGTGTGGGGGCATGGCAGTCCTTGAAATTGGCTTCTAAATCACAAGTAGAATACTTTTTTCTAAGTACTTAATTTCTTTCTACAGAAATAATAACTCTTTGAAACCACTCTGTCTTGCCCTTCTCATTCTTCTTGAAATGCTGGCAACACAAGCCTGGTTTCCACAGGCATCAAAGGGCCTGAACGTGGCAGTGCTTGGCTCAGGCACTGGTGACTTCTGCATGCTTTATGGGGAAGGCTGGCACAAACAGACGTCTGAGGAGATCTGAGGGTCCTTTAGGTAAAGCCATGCTTAGGACATGTGAATTTTGGTTTTTTGTATTTCCATTCCTCTGGTGCCTTACGGTGAATGAAGGTGGCCCTCTGCGATTCTGCATCCGTGGAATGGGCCTGGTACTTGCTGTGGCCAAGCAGAGGGAAGCTCTTAGCTGCTCGTGTCCTGCAGCATTTTCTTTCAAGACCAAGAAAGATGGGTTAGATATGCTCAAAGATGGGTTAGATATGCTCAGCCCAGATGGCACGGTGTAGCTGTATCTCAGTTGAGCAGTGAGACCGAGGGCACTGAGGTGGTCAGCTCTTAGCAAAAGGCAAGTAGATGTTCTCTGTTGTATAAACCATGAGTGTCTCCCAGTCACAGATACTGGGGGGAGAGGATCTGAGGATGAAGACTGCTGGATCCCCCGAGGGAATGTAGCAGTGTCATCCTGATTGCAAAGCAGGTTGACCATCCCCTAACGTTTTTACAGGACTGCTGATGAGAAGCCCAAAGACAGACCCTTGCAGAGCACTAATGCGCTGGTCAGTAGGGAGGAGAAGCAGCTTGGTGGTCCTCCCACCTTACTAGGGGTTTCTGGAGGGACTTGGTCAGATCAGTCCCATCTCCTGCATGTGTGCAGTACTGGTCCAGGACTCCTGGAGGTGTCGTGCATAACTCAGACCCCATCGTACTTCTGTTCTCATGTCACTGCCCAAATTTATGGGGGCCCGGGGGAGCCCTTGTGCCACAGATAATCACTGTAGGGATTTCCCACTGATGCAGTGGCTTTCCCCAGAGTGTGAGACAGTGCATGTATTGGCAGCGTTACTGCGATGGCTTTTTAGTATTCTCCAAATGCTTTCTTGGTTTACTGTGACTTCAAAACCGTCCTCCAGGCAGATGCTGCCAGAAGCCATCCCTGATAACAGGCCTGGGATGATTTCCACTGGCTTTAGCACAGCCGTGAAGGAGGTGGATCAATCTCGTGTGGGGTGACTTGCATGTCCCCACAGCTCAGTGAGCAGACTGTATGCCAGACAAAACAAATAATCTCTTTCTTTCCTTCTTCTTTGCCACTGTTTCCATAAATACGCCCAACACAGAATTATATGTGAAAAATAGCTGCTGATCCTTCATGTGGACCAATGTTACAATTATCCTGTGATGTTCCCGGGCAGCTGAGCTGTCCTGACATGGGACAGTCCCAGCAGTCTGGCTGTTGCAAAGGCTGTGACTGGCAAGAAGCAAACAAGCTTGGCTTTCATCACTGCGTAGAAGACGGCTGGGGGTGCAGCAGAGGAGATCCAGAGCTTCAGCCTGGAAACAGCCCCCTGGGAGCTGTCCTTCCCCCTCTGCTCTCTGCAGAGTCACGGCTGAATGGCAGTAAAAAACAAGAACAGGCATTTCATCGCATATCCATAAACTAATCTTGTCTTTGTACAGTTTTTGGGATGTTTTGTTTAAATTAGGACATGATCTCATATAATAACCACACGGGGATGTCAGCAGAATGCCTTGCCTTGCCTTTGGCCTATTTGCACATTTTCAGGGGGAAAATATAGAGGATGCTGGTCCTGTCAGATATTTAGCGTTGAAGTAAATGACTCCAGTCAGAAGCTAGATGTTGAAGGTCTGTTGTTAGCTTTGATGAGACAGGGTTGATCTTATAGTTCCCCAGGGAAGCTGCTGTCAGCGTAACCTTACCCTGGCAGTGCTGGGCAGGTGTCTTTTAAATGTCTGTTATTAAAGATCCTTTTTTATTGTGGGGTTTTTTTAACTTTATAGAATCATTGAATGATTTTGTAAACCTTTTTATTTCATCTGGGATCAGTTTTCTCCAGCAATTAAAGAGAAGTAGTGATACCGTGGTATTGGTAGGAATATTGGTAGGAGACACCTGCAAATTTACAGTGCTTGAGATGCTGAATTTGCTCCTCTGTTATGGCACTGACCCTTTAGCATTGCAGAGCTCTTGCAGATGGTCATCTCTTGGGTGTCATTTGGTTGGATGGACACTCGGTAATGGCGATGTTACAGTCATCGGTGGGGTCCCAGCCCTGTTACTGCCAAGATCAGTTCTGCAATTTAATGCATTTAAAATTAATGCATTTAAATTTAATGCATTTAATGCATTTATGCATTTAATACATATGAATAACTTCTTTATAAAATGCGGGTCTCTTTTCTGGCTGTCCTCGTTGCTCCTAAACGTGGTTCCTGTGTGTCTCTGTTAGGTCGACAGCGACACAATTTGGAATGAAGTTCACTCATCCGGTGCCGCTCGCCTGGCTGTGGGCTGTGTCATTGAGCTCGTTTTCAAAGTAGCCACGGGAGAACTGAAGGTTGGTATGAAAATAACGCTTGGCTTTCATATAAGCTCTGTACAGGGCTCGGCTCAGGGCTGTGTTATGCAGGAGGTCCACTTAGCTTCATTTAATGGCACCATCTGGCTTTAGTCATAAAAATCTTTAAGGATATCAGCAAGTGAACAACAGACTCCTGGTGAATATTCTTACGCACCGATTAAAAGGAAGAAAGAAACCAGAGCAGCAAATGAAATCACTATTCCAGTGTTATCTGAGGGTCTTGCTGTTGCCTTCAGCTGGACCAGCCCGTTTGCTGTTTCAGTGACCTCATGCAGAATATTTTTTTTTTCCCCTGAATGGAAGGAAATGCTGTACCAACCAGCTTCCATAAAATTCATGTGGACTTCTTTCCCCCTCCAAAACAACGGAGAGCATCATCCACTGCTATCGTCTTGTGAGAAAACCATTGAGAACAACTACATAGTTTCAAAGTAGAATTTACACTTCTGGCTGCAACCTCTGCATCCGTCTTTGTGCAATAAACCTTCCTTTCCATCTCACTACTTCATTTTCTTATTTTTTGTGTGTAGAATGGGTTTGCTGTTGTTCGGCCTCCAGGTCACCACGCAGAAGAGAGCACACCCATGTAAGTATGCATTTGTGCTTTATCAACTTGCTGCAGTATTCGTCTGTTGTGTGATCAGCAGCTGGAAATTAGAAAGGTAGTCTGTTAGTTTAGTATTGCAGAATTTCTTGCTTATTGATATGCAAGAGAGTATTGTATTCAAAGCTCCCAGTAATTCTCTGGAAGAGGGCAAGATCCTGCTTAGTGGTTTCGGGTGGGTATTTTTTGCAAGAATCAGCATTACAGTCATGCTTTGAAAAAGCACAGACGCTTTTATTCGCATTACTCTTGTGAATTGTTTTAAATTAAATGTTGATGGGTCATCCAATGTGAGGAAAGCAAGGGTATACAACTAAATAGTAGTAATAGCAAACATAACTGTGTCCTGGGGTCACAACACTGAATTAGGAGAGTGTCAGAATGGGAAGGCTTCGCAAAGCAAAAGCTGAAGTTGGGCATCTTGCATGTATTTAATATAGCAAGGGTTTTGCCATCAGACTGTTTTCAAATGAGGGTCCCATGCATAAATCATGTTGGCTTTGTGTATCTGGCTTAATGTGTGCTGAAGTTCCGTGTCTTAGGTGCTTCAGTACTCTTTGGTGGGGTATAGAATCATAGAATCGTTTAGGTTGGAAAAGACCTTTAAGATCATCTGGTCCAACCATTAACCTAGCACTGCCAAGTCCACCACTAAACCATGTCCCTGAGCACCTCATCTACACGTCTTTAAATACCTCCAGGGATGGTGATTCCACCACCTCTCTGGGCAGCCTGTTCCAATGTTTAACCACTCTTTCAGTAAAGAATGTTTTCCTAATATCCAATCTAAACCTCCCCTGATGCAACTTGAGGCCATTTGCTCTTGTCCTATCACTTGTTACTTGGGAGAAGAGACTGACACCCACCTCACTACGACCTCCTTTCAGGTAGTTGTAGAGAGCGATAAGGTCTCCCCTCAGACTCCTCTTCTCCAGACTAAACAACCCCAGTTCCCTCAGCCGCTCCTCATAAGATTTGTGCTCTACACCATTCACCAGCTTCGTTGCCCTTCTTTGGACCCGCTCCAGCACCTCAATGTCTTTCTTGTGGTGAGGGGCCCAAAACTGGACACAGTATTCAAGGTGTGGCCTCACCAGTGCCGAGTACAGGGGCACGATCACTTCCCTACTCCTGCTGGCCACACTATTCCTGATACAAGCCAGGATGCCGTTGGCCTTCTTGGCCACCTGGGCACACTGCCGGCTCATGTTCAGCCAGCTGTCGACCAGCACCCCCAGGTCCTTTTCCACCAGGCAGCTTTCCAGCCACTCTTCCCCAAGCCTGTTAGCATTGCATGGGGTTGTTGTGAACTTAGCCTTGTTGAACCTCATACAGTTGGCCTCAGCCCATCAATCCAGCCTATCCAGATCCCTCTGTAGAGCCTTCCTACCCTCAAGCAGATCAACATTCCTGCCCAACTTGGTGTCATCTGCAAACGTACTGAGGGTGCACTCGATTCCCTTGTCCAGATCATTGATAAAGATATTAAACAGAACTAGTCCAAAAACTGAGCCCTGGGGAACACCACTTGTGACCAGCCGCCAACTGGATTTAACTCCATTCACCACCACTCTTTGGGCCCGGCCATCCAGCCAGTTTTTAATCCAGCGAAGAGTATGCCTGTCCAGGCCATGAGCCGCCAGCTTCTCCAGGAGAATGCTATGGGAAGTGGTGTCAGAGGCTTTACTAAAGTCTGTGTAAACAACATCCGCAGCCTTTCCCTCATCCATTGAGCAGGTCACCTTGTCATAGAAGGGTATCAGGTTAGTCAGTGAGGTTAGTCAATAGCAGATGAGTGCTTGCTGTTGAGTTCCCCTCGACCCAGTGTTTTGAGGCCTCTCTGAGCATGTCCACTCCCTCCCAGCACCATAGTGCTCTGGCCCTGGGTCCTTTCCCTTCCTTTCCCCCTCACCCTGCGCTCTCCTCATCCGCTCCTGTCCCCTTCCCTCGCACGCAGCACTGTAGATCCCACAGGCAGCTGGCACCGAGCAGCTTCTCATTGCAGCGGGTTTGGGCAAGTGTGAAATGTTCCCCATTTCCAGAGAGATCGCAAGACACCTGCTGCTGCGTGGCTATTTTGTGTTTCTAATTGAGCACATGTGCATCTTCCAGGGAGGAAAGAAGAACAAAAGCAGAAGAAATTTCCTTCTACTGTGTTATATCTAGATGATAGATGCATTGGGACCAAGGAAACCTATAAATAACACCTCTCCTTTTCCTCTTTTCTCCCCCCTCTCATGACCTCCAGGGGTTTCTGCTATTTTAACTCCGTGGCAATCGCAGCCAAGTTGCTCCAGCAAAGACTGAACGTTAGCAAAATCCTTATAGTGGACTGGGTGAGTAAATGCCGGTTCTTACCCTTCAGGAGAGCACTTGGAAATTTTTCGGGGGTTTTTTTCTTGCAAGGGCAATCCTGGCTTTGTAAGTCAGTGGAAAAAAATGTTGCCTGTGGTCTGCAAGCCAAAATTTGTTTTTTAAAGTTGGGGGGCTTTTTTATTAAAGTGTTTTTAATAAAATAAATATTTCTTAAGGAGTCCATAGTTTTCAGAATAAAATTGTAATTAAGAAGTAGTTGCTTTCTAAAACAAGCCCATAACACAGTCTCAAGGATGGGTAACTGCAAACCGTGCTGAGTTTTGATTATTTTTTTCTGAAGGTTTTTGACCTTAAGTGTTACAGTCCATCCCAGCTTTCTTTTCAACATGTGAGGACCGGTGACTGAGGGGCGATGGGCTGCCTGGCATGGCTTGACTGTTGGTCTGGATGGTCTTAGTGTCCTGCCTCTGGGCCAGCGCAGCCTCCGTGCAAGTGGGCAGGCAATCTCTAAATTGGAACAAGACAGTGAAATACTCTGCAGACAGTGCAGCGGATTTGAGAAAGAGCTTGTTCGGGATTTTGCTATGGCAATGTATAGATTTAAAAATGCGCCTGATTGATTTTTATAGGTGTAAAAACGTATTTATGTGGCTGTGAAGGCATTTGAGTTGCTGGATATCGGCCAAGAGTTTTGATGAGATTGCCACAAATCTCCCATAGGCTAGATCCACAAGTTAAAATGGATTTATTTGTCTTTTTGACCTACTGGATGCACATGCCTTTCCTCACTTCCCGCCAACTGTTTTTCATGTCAGAAAGGGGCATTTTGAATACCCGTCCTGTGTTTCTGCACCAAGTAGCAATGCAGTAGGGGATCCAGGTAATGGGTTTGTGTTGTTTAACCTTGTTGGGTCCAACACAACTTTGCTGGGCACTTGTATTAGTGGTCACCCCACAGACTGATTAGAGATGCAAATTTGGGGTAACTAATGTAGTCGCTCCATCCCCCAAGATTGGGTATGAATCCAGTTCTCTCCATCCAAGTAAATTGATCCTGTCCTCAGTTTTGATATACGCTTGAGATTGTGTTTACGCCCATTTATCCCGTGTGTTAAACAAGCAATGTAACTTGAAGCCTGCTGTGCAAAGCAGGTTGCTCTCATTTGTGATAAACTGCTTCAGCTAGATAAGAGAAGCACAGAAAACGAAGCACAATAGCAAAGAAAACCCCTCCAAATCCCAAGTTGATGGCTTTAATCTGCGTTTTTACTAAGGTGCTAACCTCCCTCATATAATGCAATCTCTGTCCCTGAAGGATGTTCACCACGGGAATGGTACTCAGCAAGCTTTCTACAATGATCCTAATGTTCTTTATATTTCACTACATCGCTATGATGATGGGAACTTCTTTCCAGGCAGTGGTGCTCCCGACGAGGTAAGAGCATGGATCAGCATAGCATCCGTGTCTGATAGGACCTGCTTGGGGCTGTGATTCAGGTGCCCCCCAAAATCTCAGGGAGCCTCTGCTAGGCAAGGCTTGGAGAGAAGCTCCTGCCACAGGTCCCAGGCTCGTGCTTGTTAGTGCCCCTTTGGGAACGCACCGCCCAGGTTTGTGCATTTGGTGCCTTCTTGTCCAAGTCCTAACAGCTGTGGGCATTGTGTCCTGCCCCGCAAGCTGGCAGGAAAGCGTGCACCTTGGCTAACGAGCAGAAAATGACTCAATGCAGTTAGGCTCTCCAGCCCTTATGGGAGAACCTGTTCCAGAGGAGCCCTTTGCCAGCTGTCCCAGCACTCTGTGTACTTTTCAAGATTTCCCCGTTAGAGGCATGAGTTGTTTCTTAGATGCAGGAGGAACAGGTTGTTTGTGGCTATGCCACCAGCACTTGGGTTTCCCGGCACAGCCTTGGAGCCCATCCATCCCCCCTTTCTCCTGGCCCTGCCAAGGCATCGCTCATCGCCACTGCTGTGTTCACATTGCACGGCCCCGATGGTGGGATTTGAGCATCAGTCACTGATGCTGCTGGACCAAATCCACCGGTTCCTGTTGGTGGCCTCAGAGCCTCCTGCAGAAGGGCCAGGCCAACAGAGGTGGGAGCCCTTTCTCCCTAAACTCTGGATGGATACTCCTACATCCATTGCATCCTTCTTTTCGCTCTAGGTTGGCAGGAAATACTGTCTTTCCAGAATGATTTATCAAAGGGAAATTATATGAAATACTTAGTTTTGTGTACTCTAAGGCACTTCAGATTGCCTATGAAAACTCCTAGATTTCTTACCCTATTTTACATTTTCCTGTTCAGCAAATGTCGATGTTGCCATTTCAGTTTCTATAGAAGCTTAAACATAATATGATACTGCTTCATTGCCCTGTTTGTGCACTACTGTTGTAGTGAATAAACAGCAGCCCTTTGCATCAGGCTTAATTTCTGCTTCAGGATATGCAAAGATCTCAGACGTACTTTTTTACTGCCCTTTTAATAATCTAGTAATCTGGCTTACAAAATATCTAGTATTGTAAGGAAACACTCAACTATACCATGCACTCTGTATTTACCATTTATAGTAATTTTTAGATGTGTCATTCCAGACCAAATAAAACAAAGAATACAAAATAAACTCAATTAAAGCCACAGATGGATAAATAACCCACTGTGGATGGGTGAACCCCCTGTTTTTTTCTACCAGCAGTATTTGTACCAATACAAGGAAGAATGTGCAATAAAAGCCCTGCAGCTTTACCTAGCCTGAATTAGCTGGCTGTGTATTGTATAACACATTAATTTTCAATTTTATTTTATCCCCGCTCCCCGCCCCCCCATGCAGACACCTAAAAAAACCCCACAAAAACCAAACTTTGTGTGTAGGAGCTCAGAGCCCTGTGCAGAGCTGCTGACGGCTGGTGGCAGCAGATACTGCCTGGCTCCTTTGCTGTCCCCAGGGACCCGCAGCCCGCGCTCACAGCCACCACGCCCAGACAACTACAAGGTCCCCACTTGATGAAGGGACTGAACACAGGCTTTTGGGTTTCAATATGGATGGGGAAAGCATGGCCCTGCTTCTTGGCAAACAAATTACTAGAAACACCTGGTTTATTTTTCAGTTTTCCCCTTTCTCAGGTATTTGCAGTCAGTGCAAATGGGGACATTTGCAGTACATGCAAGGGTGGGGATGTACTTATATTTACCACCCATGTGTCCCTCAAGGAGCGAAAACCTCTTCTCTGTGAGTCATATTTTTCCCCAGCAGAGGGGGAGCTTGCTCTGATTAAAACTGTGGGGGTTTTTTCCCCAGTTGCAACTGTAATGAAATAAAAAATATGCTTCTGAATAAAGCTGAAAACAAATTAAGGAAAGGTATTGCATGTAACCCACTCTCCTGCAAAAGAGGAAGAGGATCCAGTTGATGACGAGGTGTTTTTTGGGTGAGCAGCAGTCAAATACTGCTGGTCCACAGCTCCCCTAAAGATCAGAGCGTGGAGGAGCTTTATTTTCACTCTTGTTTTGGGGACCAGGTCGCTTTAGAGGGAAAAATTAACCTCACTACCACCAAGGTATTGAATCAAAATCCATATTCAACTGGAAGAATATTAAGACAGCAGAGATGTGTTGCCAGAGTTCGCTATTTCTATGTGTAATTAAGAGTACAATCTCCCTTTTTCAGGTTGGCACAGGAGCAGGAGTTGGCTTCAATGTTAACATGGCCTTTACTGGTGGCCTTGACCCACCGATGGGAGACACAGAATACTTAACTGCTTTCAGGTAATACCAAAGTTTTCCTCTTACCAACATATTTTTCGCCTAAACTGCGTTTCTTTTTCCTCATGCAATCCTCCTTAATCTTGAGTTTCTCTCTTTCTAAGTTTAGAAATACAAGCTTTACCTCTAGTTGCAGTTACTTTTTGAGTACCATAATAAGAATAAAGCTGAATTAAGTAAATAGGATATTTCTGACCATAAGAAGTGTGCCTGTGACATTAGGGGATTGACATACTCGCTGCTCAGCACTGATTGATGCATGAATGTAAAATGCCAACTGATATGAATAAGCTCTTCTGGTTTTGGCTAAAAATCTTTTTACCTCTTTGGGGTGAGTATTTCTATGGGTAAAACCACCTGGATGAGGAGGGGAACCCAGAAAAACTTCTTAACAAGTCATCATGTGTTGAAATTCGGGAGTGCAGCTGCCCTAAGGCTCAAGACATCATTACTGCACTGCAGACAATGGTACCTGACTTCTGGGCAAGCTGGCCCTGCAGTCACTCCCCTGCAAGAACTCTGCTCATGACTCACACCATAGCTCACTCCCAAGTGTACCTAGCAAAGGGACGTGGGCTTGTTTTGATAAGCTTTAGATTTTGTTATTATTCACCCAAGATATGGAATATGCCCGTTCCAACCAGCTGGAAATTGAAACGACTGAACTGTTGGGTTTGTGCTTTTCTTACTGGGTTTTGGTTTCTCCTCAGAAGCAGCATGTTGTGTGTTATGAATAAAAATACAACCATCTCTTAAATAAGTGTTACTCACAACTCACTGTCAGAGTGTGAATGAAGGTAAGCAAAGCTGTGGAGTTGAATTAATGTGTTGCTGGGATATCTTCCTTGATTAGCAGTAATAGTAAAGCCAGATATAAACCCCTGTGCTGGGTTGTACAAGCATATTAAAGTGTGCTCCAAAAAACTGTCATCATTTGAGTCTCCAAATGGAGCAGGGGATGAAGCCACTTGTTGACTCACTTGTTCATGTCCTACTGGTCTTACTGTCCTGCTCACACAAGCATATGATACCTGAGGATCATAGGGAGGTATCTGCAGGGCATCGTTTGATCTGATCCTTACTTTCCTCCTCATATCAGCATCATCAGAAGAGATGCATGAAGCAAAACACAGGTTAGCTGATCTACAGTCATGCACACCCAGGTTGTGGTCTGTCCGAGCAGTGTCACTAGGGGAGCACAGCAAGAATATCGGCCGAATGTCATCTTGCTGCTCTGAGCAGCTAATGGGCAAAATACCCCAACAGGACGGTTGTACACCATTGGCGGTTTGGGGACTTGCTGCAAGCCTGGAGTGACGCATTTGCCTCCCAGAGCTGCAGAGTAAGGAAGAAGGAAGGTATTAAAATGAACTATGGAAGCAACAGAATAACAAGATGAAACAAAGGTGGATCTCTGGGTAGAGGAGAAATTGTAAGTAATGCGGTAGTGAATAGAGGCCAGTGTGAGACCACACTATCCTTCCTGATACTCTTTCCAGGAGAACAAATATAATTCTCTGACCTGCTGGATATATAGGCTTTATTTTTTTTAGAGACTGTCCTGTTCCACCCCCTGCCTCCCCTGTCCTGTGGGTCCCTCCTCTCCAACTGGCATCTTTTTTAACAATTATGGGTTGAAGTGGTTTTCTGTCCTCAAACCAGATTTAGTGCATTTCTGGCAATCACCCCGCATAAATTCAGGGAGACACACGCTTGCCAGAACATGGGATGTGAATTTCTGGTGACAGGCAGATGGAATATCACCTTCATGGAATAGCATTAAATCTAGGAGCATTATTTTCTGTTCTTCCCTGTGTGCGTATTTGTATTCCATTATACTGAGCAAAAAGAGCTTTTACTCTTCAGCCTGCCATTAAAAAGCCTTCAAAGAATGTATACAATTTAAAATAACATCTAGTCAAATAACTGTCATTTGTCTCGATGTTTTATTCCTGTTACAGGAAAAGAGCACTTTCCTCCAAGTGGAAGTCTGTTTATCCCAGCAGTCAACAAGACTGATCTCTTCATTATAAAGAGAACCTGTAGCTCATGACACAGTGACATACTTGCTATTAAATATTAATTGAGTTTCAAGGCTCCTGGAAAATTGCGCAGTCTGCACAGTAAGACCTTTGCCAGCCATTCCTTAACATGCACTGGTGTCTTTTTGCCTGGAGACTGCAGCTATTTGGGAAGGATATTTTGGAGCTAGTCACAGCCCTTATTTTGCTGAGGTCTTGGGACATTGTGACTCATCTTCCTAGGTAGCACCTCCCATAGTCTGCCCCATGTGCACACCTTCAGTCAATAAGTTAAATTGGAAGGGTTTTTTTTAATCTTATGCCAAGTTTGGTCATGATAATACATTATCAAGTGGCCTTTTTAAATCTTAACCAGCTTCTTTGAAAAACACTTCCCCCCCTCCCTGAATCTTTCTGTTGATTTTAATGTAAAATAACGCTTTGAAGTTTGCAATTTATAGTCCCCCGAGAGTTAGAAAGTGAAAGGAGTGGGTCATATATCCTTTTTTTTTTTTCTTCTTCTTTTCTTGCGTTAGCCCCTTGAGACAATGCATGCCTTCAAGGCAGCACCTTGTTATTCCACCCCATCGAATGCCACGTTGCATTTGCCGGGGATCAAACCTAAGATGAAGAAAAGATAAGAAAATTGGCCATAATGAACTCCAGAAGCAGCAGGCATTTTCACCATGAACTTGGAAACTCACAGTGGAGAACTGAACTTTAATTCAAACCAGTCCAAATGCCAAACTGTGAGGCTTTGAAGTCTGTAGAGGAATCAGTGGAAATCCTTTGAGCTAGGCAAAGATACTGATATACTTTTTCTTCTTTTTTTTTTTCTTTTTTTTTTTCTTTTTTTTTTCCTTTTTTTTTTTTTTTAAGCATTAACTCTTGACATGCTTGTCTGCTTTTAGGGAAGAAAGCCCTCTTTCTACATAAAACAAGCAGAAAAAAACCAAGATGTGGTTTTGTTTTTTTTTTTTTTTTTCTTCTATTTCAGGATGAGCTGGTGTATGGATTTGATAAAAGCATATGCTCTCATGAAATAATAGCTGAGATAATTGTCCTCATAAATTAGTCTTCTGATGAGTGAATAAATAAATCCCAAAGAAACCCATCATCCTCACACTGAAAACCTGTTTCAGTGTTGGTTTACTCTTTCTGAAGAAAGGAGGGTAACTTGCATCAATGATTTTTCTACTGAACATTTCTTCTACAAATATTGCCTTCCCCCTGCTTGCACTGCAGCATTGGGTTGGACAGGATAGCTTGACCTCTTAATGTTTATTAATACCACTGAGCCATTTCAAAAGTGAGAACAAGAGTTAAAAATGCAAAGCGGAGAGCAGCCTTGCCGTGCACTTTGTTGCTTATTGTCTTCATAACGGAGGGCTGAAATCACTGGCTGCCCCGTCTTGAGGTTGGGGTGATATCAAGATTGCTGTATTTTTTTGCTGGGGGGGAGCAGGGTGGAGTCACCTCAATCACTCATAAGATGTGCAGAAGGGATTTGGGGAGTTTGCTGTGAGCTTGGCGCTCCTCCACCCCATCGTAGCAGCGGCTCTGCCTGCCCGAGACAGCATGACATTATAATTTAGCTGACCGTTCGCTGGGCAAAGGTCCCACAGCTGAACTCACCGCCAAAGTATGTGGGCAATACAGATTTCACAGATTAGGCAGAAATGTATTAAACTCTAATGTGAAAAATGCAGGGCATATAATTTTAAAAGTCCTTAACCCATCAAAATGTTATTGGTATTCACCGCTGTTATTCCGTAGTTATAGAAACAAAGAGTTGTAGAATTCGGGGGGGGGGGCGTATGTGTTGGTTTTTTTTTTTTTAATCTGAGTCTGTTGTTCCCTAACTTGTTTTACAAGCAGAAATCATGTTTGCTTCTATAAATCCTCATGACGTTTTCAGAAGCAGAGTGTGCAAACCCAGCTAAGAGACCTGCAGAAGAAATGCAAAGGCTGCAGCCAGTACCTTATTACATGAGAACAGCAATTACTTAGTGAACTTAAAGTGTATTATCCACAGAAGTTTTCCTCTGAATTTACTGTAAGAAAGTTTTCCTGATGATTCTAGCAGTTGTGTTGTCTCATGCAATTTTTTTTCCCTACCCTGAGGTCTTCTCCACAATTAGAATTCCATATACAGCTTGATTCCATGTTAGTTCTATTTTTATTTAAAACACCTAAACCAGAAGCAAAAGTCAGGACTGTATTTGAAAGGTCCCTCCTCCTGCCTTTCTCGGAAAGTGTTAAATGAGTGCAGGAGCCAATTTGGGGGGGGTTTTGTTTTTTCCTTCGATCCATAAACCATTTCAGGAGTGAGTAAGAGGGAGGGGGGGAAGATGATGATGTTTTGCCTGGAACGGTTGTTTCTGTATTTCAGATTTCATGCTCTCCCGACGCTGATTTCGTCCCCAAACTCCTAATCCCTTTTGACATAGTAAATGACCGTGGAGATGGCTGCTTGGAGAAACAAAGACCGGAGTCTTCTGGAGGCTGATTAGCCTTAGGAGCAGCGGATAACGTTTTTTATATATATATTTTTATATATATATATATATATATATATATGGCCAACAGTGGGAAAAAAGAGTCTCTGAAAAAAGTGCTCAGCCTTCTAAGTTTCACCGATTTGCTTGCTGCAATTGAGCTTTTAAAAAAAAAATCCTCTATAGGGTTGTTTAATCTGCCTGTCATTTATTAGGCATTTAATTGGTGAATTGGCTAGTAACAGACTAAAAATTATTCAGTCTTCTGGAAAATAGATATAAAATTGTGTTTTTCTTTTTTCCCCCCAAATGATTGCGGAACATGATCAGTAGTTTTTTACTGTTTGCAGCCATCAGTATTGACTAGCTGTTCAGCTTAGCTGTAATCAGAGTCAAATGAAAGGATTTACTTTATTTTAAGCAAGCAAAACAGCCTTCTAAAATTTAGGAAATTTAAAGCTAACCCTTGTATTTTAAAAAATTCTGCATGGCTTTAATGAATATTCAGTGTTACGAACCCTTTCATTCCTCGGTGAATAACTCTACAGCCACCTTAGCCATTAGTTAAAAGACCCAGTTCCAGACAAAACTGCTCACCTTCTTGATAGTAATTTAAATTTCTGGCTTTTTTATAGTATCATCACCAGGGCAAAGCCATATGTTTGTCTGCAGTTTAATTGTTGCTTTCTCTTGGGGACTTAGCTTTACTGTGATGGATCTGAACGAAGAGGCTGTTTTCATCTGTGCACAAGAAAAATTAAAAACCAAAAGACTGGGTTAGATGTGCCCGAAACGCTGCCCACAGTTGAAATTTCAGAAATACATTGTTTGAAAGCAGTTCATTTGCTTGCGTCTTAAATTTTCATGTGAGCCTCTTTTTTTTTTTTTTTTTTTTTTTTTTTTTTTTAAAACAATTAAAAAGGGAAAACCAAGGGAGGGAGTACTGAGAGGGAGGAGGGCTTTGGCCCTCCTGGGTCAAGTTTTATGGCCAAAGATATAGCTGCTTACATACGTGGCAAGCATCAAATAGAGCTGGGACTGTGGCTTTGGAGTACTGGTGTAATACTGGAATTAGGAGAAAGTCAGAAGAAAGAACAGCCCAGGAGAGTTTGGGTAGGAGTCATGGGTAAAGGAAAGGGTTCAAGTCCGGATTTGAGAGTGCTCTTGAGTTTGGTTGGGTTTGTGATGGTCAAGGTACTGAAAGCATCATTAGCTTATTTATTCTGACACCCTGTCATCTTGCACTTCTCTGGCTGCCCCTGAACATGCACGGCTCCCGGGCAGCCTCTGTCTGGGATGGGCATGCAGCACCCATCCCACAGGCACAGACCATCTGTCCACCTGGCTCCTCTTGGATGGGGAAGCCAGGGGACCTGTGACACATGTTTCTTAAAACTCTGAGGGACCTGATAAAAATTTACTGTGCATATAGAGCACCACTAATAATTGCTCAGAAATGAAGATACTTGCCGGGGTAACCGGTTGCAGCTGTAAGGTCACCCTGTCCTGCACCGGAGAAAACTCTGGACATCCTCAAAACAGCTTCTTTTAACTATTGTCAAATACCAATTGATTTACTTTTAAACAGCAACCGCTGTTTTTTCTCTCCTAAAATTTATACAGACAGGGTTCACGGTTAACTCTCCGTGCTGCCTGTGTGCTGGCTGTGCCGCTAGAGGGTATCTTCGAACCGCTGTCACTGCGCGGGGACCTTCAGCAGAGCATCATCAGCACCATCGCGCTGCTCGCTGGCTGTCCTTGTTCCTCGGGCACATTTGTGCGTGGGCATCAACGGATGAGCTGTTCCACAGCCAAAAAGCCATTACCGATTCAGGGTTGCATGGGTTGCTCAGTGCTGACAGACCACGCACACAGCTTGGGGGTGCAGGTTTGGGCTTGCGCTGTGACCGGCTTTGGGTGATCCCATACATCAGTTGTGGTACTAGCAGCTCCCATGGTATCATAACTTTGGGGGAAAAAAAAAAAAAAGATGATTTTAGCAGTTTTCCTTCAGCTAGAAATTACAGAGGTCAGCAGTACTTCAAAACTCAGGGGGAAAAAAAAAACCTCTGCCATGTGCACTTGCTTCAAAACTGCTGCTTTAGTCCTTTGTGAAGGAGGTGGTTTCTATTTAAAATGTCTGTGGGTTTCACTGAACAGATTTTTGTCGACTGTAAAGTCATCAGCAAAAACTGTGCTATTTTGTCTTCCTTATGTAATAAACTCCCTGAGGACAAAATGTATATGGCAATCATGTCATCTGAGGAAAAAATTCCTCTTCCGGATTTTGTAATTAAAAGAAAATAAGATCCTTTTTGTGTAAGTTTCCATGTCTGTGTGCAGAGACTGGCAGGCAGGAAGATTGCAGGAGGCTGTTAGGTTACTGCGGCAATTAGTTAGCAGAAAATTAAAGCTAGAAGGCTTTTTTTTTTTTTTGGGACTACATGGTGTCTGAGTGCCTTGACCAGACCTGCGATGTGCCCGGTGTCCCTGCCTGCAGGGGCTCTGCTCAGTGGTGGCAATGGAAACTGCTTGATGGCTTTGACCAACACTGGAAGTATCTTATTGCGTGGTAGATGTTAATACTTCATTAAAAATAAACTCTGCAGAGGGCAAAATGGCATGAGCCCAGATTGGTGTTGGGGCTAATACAAGTTGCTGACACTAGAAGGTGTCTTGTGGCTGTTTTAACACCAGATGTGAATTTTTATGGGTGTCTTGATAGCACTTGAGCAATCTCAGCACTAAACAGACCTTTCTGTGCTCTTTCTGTTTTTCGGAGCATCACATAACAACTATACTCAATAAAAGTGCATTTCTCATGTATGCAAACATATTTACAGGTTCATGCTTTGGTATGTGAATAACTTCAATTCATGCTTTAGAAAGTTAACCTTGCCAGTAGCTGTTCCTAGGATGAGGAAATGGGGAAATATCTTCAGTACCAGCAAGGGACGGCATTGGTCAGGTTGCCCTAGGGATACATCCAAGATTCAGTGGGTGCCTTTATAATGGAAGAAGAACATAATTTGGAAAATATTACTCTATATGAAGGACAACCCTCTGTGCACATCCTTGCTTTTCCACCATTTCCTGCAGTTATCAGTGCCCAATCAAAAAATTGAAAACAACTTTCAAGACCATGCATGTGTGTACCCCAGTGTGAACTGAAGGCACGAGAAGGTGTTCATCCAAGAGTGGTTGCGATGGGGTTTCTCAATCAGAAAAGATTGTGGGTGTCTGCATCGTGTTTGTTAAGAAGCTCCATTGCTTTGACTTTTTTCCCTGCTGTAATTTCAGTTCTGCTGTGTTTGTGCTGGAGCTCTTAGGTGAAGAAGCAACTACTTGCTCTCTGCTCAACTTTCCAGTTTTTGCTTAGTTAGCGTCTTGATGTGGGAAATGGGTTGTTTGCAACCTTATGTAGGTTTTGAACAGAAATTTGAGTAGATTGAAGAGAGAAGCCAGAGGGAAAAGGCCTTTTGCTGAGAAACCACAGACATAGACCTCTTGTTTCATTTACATACCGGCCTTAACAGACAATAGTTTATGGATGCTAAGCAATTCAATCCATTTTTTTAGTGAACAAAATGTCAGAGGATGGGGAACTGGAGTTCAGAGAGGTGTATTTGGGTGGGGTATTTGCATACTAAAGCTTTTTGCCCCATGTGACATCCTCAGCCTTTAATTATGGTAAATGAGAAGTGCAGCAAGGAAAAAATAAATAGCTTTGCAGATTCTGTAAAGGCTAAAGGAGATATTTAGAAGGAGAACATGGAGACAAGTGTCACAAACCAAGGTTGCTGTTGGACAGGTTTTCCAGGTGGATTTGCAGCCTGTGTCAGATGCCCTGTTATTTTCTCCTTATCCCCTCAGTGCCCTGTATGTAAAGCAAGATACGATCACAAATGGGAAACACAGCGTACAGCAACTTATTTCCCTGGTCAAGACCTGAGGCTGTTGATGATGGAATTCATAGACCTCACTGAAAAAACTAACGTGAGATTGACTTTAAAACTGTACTGCATGGCGGGGCAAGGTGATTTGCCAGCCAGGCTCACACCTTGTAAGAAAATAGGAGATGGGCTTCGCTACCATGAAATAATAGTACAAGGTTTTATAATGGGTTTGTTTAAGATGGTTTAAGTGTTTCTGCGTTTGTTCAAGAGCCAAAATAACATGTCTGCCATTGCTAAATTTTTGTTGCAGAACGGTAGTAATGCCCATTGCCAATGAATTTGCCCCAGATGTTGTGCTGGTGTCATCTGGTTTCGATGCGGTGGAAGGCCATCCTACACCTCTTGGAGGATATAATCTATCAGCAAAATGTAAGTTGTGCATTTACAAAAGCAAAGATCCAAAACTGGTATAAATTGGTGCTGTCCTAGGGACTAAAGTACAGGTTTTACCTTTTGGGGTCTATCTTCAAATCTTTCATTTCAATGGCAAACTTTTCAGCCTTTTTCTTTGCATTTTCGTGTGCTTTGTCACTGCACCATATATATTTTGGTCTGGCCAAAGCCTTCATTTTCTTGAAGCATTGCATATTTCAATTTTGAGTGCAAATAAATTATGTAAGGAAGTTACCAATTCATTTGTAGTCGTATCTCTGTGGAAGACAGCTGCTGAACGAGAGTGTTATGCTTGTTTTAATGCAAAATTGTAGAAAGAGGCAACACCAGATGTAAACGGTGTACCCTGCTCTGAATGCTAGTAGAAGTTCGTTTCTTCTTCTGGCATACCTAATTAAAAATTCAAGCTGGATATTTTTGTTCTCCACCTTTGAAGCAATTATACAGGCCTACAAGAACATCCCTTTTGCTTTGGATCCGTGATGTTTTGCATTGCACAGGAGAAGCGCTGCCGTTTTTCCCCCCCTCCCACCTTGGTTATGCTGGGTTTATCTGGCACTGTTTCATTCAAGTCAATCAAGAAGACAGTTATTCTTGCAAAAGGATTTTATTATTATTTTTTAAGAGTTTGCTTCAGCCAGGAAACTTATTCTCTACAGTGAACTTCAGAACCTCGTAAGGTAGCTGAACCTATAAACTTTATATAAGAATAAAGTTAAATAGATTTACAAGAGACAAGTTATTTAAGATATCCAGAAACACTGTAACAAGAAGGTCTTGTTTACCTTCTTGTTGAATTTCCCATGCTCTGCTACTCTCGCAAAACGGTTATGGGCTTATATGTGAATCTTTTTATCTGGCTGTTAATTTGCCAATTTGCAAAGACGCTTGTGGGGGTCACTGCAAAACAAAAAGCAGGGAGCGTGGATGGAGGGTTGAAATGCCCCAGATTTTCTTTCATTTGGATTTTTTTTTTCTTTTGGGGGAAGGTTGCTTTGAGGACACATTTTTTAAATCCTCGCAGCTTGGTTCTGTTTTGTTTAAAGGGTAGAAATGTATTGTGTGTCATATGATCAAAGTCCCGGGTGCCCCAGGAATTTTTATAGCATATTATATACGGGAAGAAACGTCTGTTAAGAACTAGATGTCAAATATCTCTGGGGCACTGCGATGCTGCTATCGCAACTGAAAGCACCGGCAGCAATTTTACTGATTTCCCCTTGCCTGCCTCCCTCCCCCCATGCCTCCCCCATGACTACTCTGACTTTGCATCTTCCAAAACAGGGCAAAAAGCCACCTCCTTCCACCCTCTTTCCTTCCTTCCAAAGGAGATATTTGCTGCTATATATGATTCAGGGCGCTGAGGGGTGGTAGGGAGGATGGCAGTGCCTCTCACCTGGGATAAACTCCAGCGAAGCGCTCGTGGGGGAGATATGGATCCGTCCCATGGCGCATATGGCTGAGCCAGTCCAGCAGGGAACCGTGGCTGGAATTCTGCAGCGAGCGTATTAAAATCCAACCTGGCTTATATTACGCATTGAGTCCTTTCAGATCCCTTGTGGTTTTTTAATATGATGTAATTCCTTTCTATAATTCTTTGATCCTTCGCCAGGAGCCGGATTCCAGCCACAACCTTTGCCCTTCTCCTGCATTTCCTCTTTTCCCTCGTTACAGGCTTCGGGTACCTGACGAAGCAGCTGATGGGTCTGGCTGGGGGTCGCGTTGTCCTGGCCCTCGAAGGAGGCCACGACCTGACTGCCATTTGCGATGCCTCGGAAGCGTGTGTTTCTGCCTTGCTGGGAAATGAGGTACAGACACAGGCAAAACCAGGGGCTGCAACCTCCACCCCCTCATCTTGCAGAGTTGTCCAGTCATGGGGCTGAATTTGGGCTTCTTGTCCTCCAAAACAGTCAATCCGCCAAATTTTTGTCCTTGTTTTGGGTCATTTTGACACACGTTTAAAAACTACCTGTGTTTGGCAATCCATATTTTAAGGGTTGAAATAGCTAAGAATTGAATTTGGGTTTATTCTTTATCCAAATAGTTTGCTTTGTGCTCTTTGGCAAACAACCAGTTAGTTTAATTTCTTCCTGAAGTCATTGACCAAGCCTTCCCTTCTCTTTGCAGACCTCCTCTCTAGTACTGCAGCCTGTACCTGCTGCATTGGGCAGCTTGCTTGACATTGTTCTCAGTTGTGTATTTTCCTTGACATTGTATTTTCTACCTTTTGCAAATTGCTGTGTCACAGAAGTTGGCTGGAAAGGCTAGGGTGTTTGATTCCAAGCTAAGAGCAAGAAAGACAAGTACACCAAGGAAATCTAGTTTTTGATTTCTGGGGAGGTCAGGTTATTTTCCCACAGAGGCAGATACTTTAGCTTTTCTGCATTTTTTTTCCCTCCTCCTTTTTAGTGTCAGTGGGATTAAGGAAGAAATGATTCAGATTCCCCGTGCCAATCCTCCTTGATGCAGCCCGGCTATCAGCATCCGCTGTAGCTGGCACCGAATGAGCAGCTCACACCTGCATTTCTTCCAATGTGGTTGATAATTAAAAAGTTTGGGGTGGTGGCATTCGACATGTCTTTGGGTTCGGGGAGTTCAGGGTCATGTATTGCAGAAATACGGCAGCAAGGAAATACAGAAATCAATTATCGGCAGCGAAATCCCAGACTGCAGCTCTTGTGCATCTGCTATGTCTGTACATTTGCATACACTTCTGTTCAAGAAGCATATTTCTCTATAATTTGTGGGCTTTTGAATATGAGCAACTGGTTGGTTTGTGTCAAGCCTCCTTCCTTCTGGTTCATTCCTCTTTTTTTGGACACCTTTTCTCCACGTGGAGGATAACCACAGTCCAAATGGTTGGGTCGTGGATGGGCACAGTAGACTGCAAAAGTGCCTTGCATCAGTTTTCCACCTCACGCAGAGAAGCAGGTGCTTGCGCAGCCTGCGGCCCTGGGCATGGTCCCCACTCAGTATCTGCTGTGGGTGTCCTGGTATAGCAGGGGCTCTGGAGCTGTTCAAGACAACCATTGAGGATTGATAGCACAAATTAAAACAACAGCGCAGTGTGATTCCTTAGGCTACATATAGCTAAAAATTTCAGCCGTAGGGGAAAGCAACCACACCGATTTGAAGTTGGGGGTGGCTGTGAAACCTCGGGCAGCATTAGTGGCTTGGCTAGTGTGTTTGCATTTTTTTAGGCTGCCCCTTTAAATAGGAGATTGCCATCAGTACCTTGTGGAAATGAGCAAATATTGAAAGGCTACGGTAACGGGACATGAGGAGGCTCCTGAGGTGACCTCTGGTAGAGCAGACTTCTGAAGGCAGTGGTCTCTTCCATAAAGCAAGAAGTCTGCCCACCTGTCAGATGGTGAAGGAAGGAGAGTCCTCCTAAAGCTTTCACCTGCCGTGGAGAGCACAGCCAGCGTGTCTCATTACCACCCTTTGCTGAAGAACCCCTTGGTGCAGGAGCTGAGGGAGGACATGTGGTCAACATCTGAAGGTGCAGCACCACGGAGAGGAGAAGCCAAGCAGTATTTAAGCTCTGGGTCTGCCTCCAGTGGGAGCTGACTTCTGGGGATGGTGGTGAGCTGCCATGAGCAGACTCACTCTGACTCACAGCTGCAGTTCAGTGACCATCAGCCTTTCTCAGTTTGGGTAGTTGGAGTATGGATCTTGGATCTGCATGGAGGTGCATATCACCTATGTTTGCTGACTCTTCCAGCCTTTTGTTGAAGTGCTCTGACTTGCAGTATCCACGCTCCACACGAAGGACAACAGTGCCTGGGGAAACCTCACTAACCAGTCCAAGAAATAAAACAGCTGGGATTCATCAAAAGCATCTGCTTCAATCATCCAGCATCCCATCTCCAAGCATCCAGACAGCATCTGCTCCTTGTGCTTGGCCAGGCAGTTCTGATAAGACTGTCAGCATGGCTAACTGATCCAGCATGCCAGCCTGCGCTCAGTCCTCGGGACAGCTGAAAACTCGAGAACCAGCTGCTACATCAGCATGGAAGCAATGGATTCTTTTATTGCAGCACCGATCTTTCTTAAGCTGACAGCTGATGGCGCTGTTGTCACCACAGACAATTCCTCTAGCTCCATCCACCATTGGGTGCAGTCAGCTCTAATGGCAGGATGCGCTTTGAAAGGGAGACAGAGGAAATGACGCATGAAGGATGTCATTCCTCTTGCTTAACGTGCTCCTACAGTGCAGGTGGATGACTGCAATGTGGTGTGAGGATCTGTGTGCAATAAATAAACACTTGATCCGAGCCATTAACATGTTTGGAAGTGCAAGGCTTTGGGGAGATTTTAGCACTCACGATAGCTTGGATGTTGTCAACTGCCTGAGTCATTTCATTTAGCAGAGTGAATACTGATTCTTAGAGGTAAAAAAACATTTATTTTTTTAAATCACTGAATTGGGACAGCTATAAGGCGTTTTAAAATTCTTAAAGATGGACCTGGTCTCACTTTTCCTAGGTGGGCTATAAGGCTGCATAGATATCATGTTAATGTTCTCCGACTTACCCACACATAAAAAAGCAGGAAACACTAGTTTTATCAAGGTCTTTTATAAAATCTTTTTAATGCAAGGAAGTTGGAGGGAACTGCTGTTGCTTTGTCCCATGGCCCTTTGATGAAGTTTGATATACAGCGTGTTAGATGATTTTGCATGCATGCACATAGACAGCCAGCTGCAGCCAGCAACAGGCTGCGGGGAGGTTTGCTGGCTGAAGAGTGGTGCCAGAGTTACACGGGGAAATGGTAGGAAATGAGAGGAACGGTGCCAGTCCCCAAAGCGTCTGCGTTCACCGGCGGAGATCAAAACTCCCGCTTCAGAAGAAGCGTTATGCAAAGGCAAGAGCCGGCTTGTTCCCAACTGTCCAGGAAATTAAAACAGAGCTTTAGCTTTGCAGCAGATTATTTTAATGCAAAATGAGTTAGTGCCAGGCGAGGTTGCTTGAAAACTTACTTACATTGCTTTAGTTACAAATTTAGTTGTGCAAAACTAGCACAACTTCAGTTGAAAAATCAAAGGTAGGCATAATGCAGGGAAGATATGATGATGATAATTTAGACCAATAAGCCACCATTCCTCTCCCATTACTTAAAGCAGCCCCTGACAGCAGCGTGTCAGCAGTGCTGGAGGGCAGGGGATGCAGCAACCGTGCAGAGCTGCTCACTCCATCGTGGGCATCAGCAAACCAACTTCTGCCCCATGGCAAATGCTGTTTGTGAACTGTCTGTTCCCAGGAAGTGATGCTGCTATTTAAATACTGAAGTATCAATAACATTAGCTGCCTCAGGCTAGGACCCATGCCAGCACCATGCCTGGAGCAGGGTGTGGAGCTCCTGTGCCACAGGAGCTGCAAATGGCAGAGAGAGAGATGGAAGGCACATGCTGTGATATGTGGTCCTGGAGCTCAGCAGCACTGACAGTACTGCCTGTCACTGTTACAAATGCTTTGTCATTTTTCATGCAGAAGTAGCGGAGCTGTGTCTGGTGTCAGACTCCGGACATCCTGAATAAACAAGAAGGTGATAATAAGCAGTTGCTTTAAAACCTTTGCCTAGTGCCCAGAAGTATTTCCTTCCTCTTCCAGGAGAGCAATGGGTGAGGCTGTTGTCTGTGAATGTTATTTCAGGAGGAGGAGCATGCAATGGAAACGATTCACATGTGTGGCCGGGCTGCCTTATATTGCGTGCTTTATATCAATATCAACCGAGAGGCATTAGAAAGCTCTTACTTAAAGATTTGTCCAGGAATTGCTTTTACCTTCACTTAATGTCATACAGAAGCCAGTTTGGGCCAGAATTATTTTTAGAGTGGAGAATTTATTAAAAGTGCAATCTGTAATTGTTAATCTGGAACAGAGCAATTTCTAGTCCTTGTGAAGTAGCTATCAAATGGCTGCCATGTGGTTGCAAGAACCTATCTCTTGGCTGGAGCTTCTCTTGGCGTTGAACAGAAGTTTAAGTTAAACTTTGCTGTAGATTTTTTTTTTCTTAAACTATTAAACTGTGGCTGTTTCTTTGCTGGGGAGTATCCCTGGATGGGCCTTCACCAGCATTTTCAGACATAGTTAACAGCTGTGGACATCTCTTCTTTTGGATACTCAGCCTTGGAGGTCTGTGACAAATTCATGTTCTTTGTGGAGAACCTGGGGAGGGGGAGCGGGCAGAAAGAAAAAACAATGGGCTTGGAGAGCATCAGATCTGCTGAAAGTTTTATCTTGAGTATTTAGTTGGTTGTGAGATGTCTTGAGCTCGTGTGAGTCTAATCCAAGCCATTGACCATGTACATGAGCCAAGTAGAGCTGCTCTGCTGGGGCATCCTTACCTACCAAGCAGTCACCCCTGCTGTGCCAGAGGAAACCAATGTTCTCCCCAATGTCATCTGTTGAAAGCAAATAACCCCATCTCCTTCCCTTGGAAGACCTGTTTATAATTTTGCATTATTTTTAATTTTTTTTTTTTTTTTTTTTTTTTTNGCTGCAGATCCGTCTCCTTTCCTGGGGAGGCGTGCTGGTACCACAGAGGGAGGCAGCCCTAACTCCTGCCTGCTGTCAGAGCCATGCCTGCACAGTATGTGGGAGGAACCACATGAATGTATCTTCGGGTCTTCGCTGGCTCTTCAGGAAAAAAAGCCAACAAACTAATAATAACCGTGGGTTGGTTTTGAGCCCAAGTTTGTTGCCCAGTGGGAATCGAATCAAGCATCGTAACTACAACAATAAAAGGTTTAATAGCTTCATAAAGGGCAAAGGGAACAGTTTTAGCTTTTTAGTGGACAGTCGTCTCAAGGTGAGAGAACTAACCCAATCAAAGAAGGTGTTCTCTTCTTGGGTTTATTTATCAAAGGAAAGCAAATAAAAACTAAAACAACCCTCCAACAGTGCTGTCGGGGGCCTTCCTCTGGGAGAGGACATGCATGCTCCCACTGCAGAACACACTTTGCCAGGGATGCGACCCCATGGTCTTGATGGAGGAGGTTGGTTGAGGCTCATTGGCTTTACTGATGTTTTCTGTCACCAGAAGAGCGCTGGCTTGCTGCTCTGTGGCACCCACCTCCCAAACAAACAGGGTAAAAAGAACCACGAAGAAGGATGCAGTTTCAGGGTGTTGATCTAATTTCTCTTTTTCTGTACTGACCAAAGGCTGCTGGGGCTGGGATGGATGTGGGCAGAGCTTTCTATCAGGCAAGAGGAAAAGTTCTCCTAGAAAATAGGAGGAAATGCCATCAAGCAAGGAGAGGGCATTGTTCTTGCTCTCCCCCTTTTCTCATTCTCACTCCTTTCCCCTGGCCTGGCTGCCGCAGCGCTTTTGTGCCTCTAAAGAGAAATGGGAAAAGCAATGTCCTTCATTGCTAAAGGAAGCTCTGGAGTTATTGTCCATCAGTCACCATAGGTGCATTTGTCCATGCCGACACAAAGGTGGTGAACTGGATCCCCTGGTAGTTTTGTAACCTACCAACTGCAAACTGAAAGGGCAGCTCTCTCCTGGGTAGTAGGGGAGCTTGCATCTGAAGACAAGCGATATGTGCGTGCACCTAGTTTGGACGTTAGTTTTCTATATAGCAAGTCACATGTCTGCAGAAGGTTTTTGCTCTTGAGTGCCGAGGAACAGTTTTATTTCTTTATTTAAAACAGCTGTGCTGATGAAAGCATGGTCTCAGTGGCCTACACTACCACTGATAGCCAAGCACTGCTCAGTCGGCAGAGGTGTATCCTCCCTAACTGACAGCTGCGATCTCCAGGACCTCTAACAGAGATGTAGCTCCAGTGGCAAAACCACCTCCTTGCCAGGACAGCTTATTTCACACCCACGGTCTGGAGTAGTCTATCCTGGCGGCAGTGTGGGTTTGCCAGTGGGAACTGCATCCAAACCAGCACTTGGCCATTACAGTCCTGCAAGGCAACTCCATCAGCATTGTACTGCTTGTATAGGTTTCATATACAGGCTTTTACAGGTAGATCCACACCACAGAGCTTTGCTCCAGTATAACTGGAGATAGAGGAATAACTGGAGAAGGACTTACAGGAGCTGCTTTATAGTGGCATTTCTTAATTCATTTCTCTCTAGCAAAATGAAGATACTCTTATTGTCCCATGTTCCTTGTTAAGTAAATTGTTCTTAGTGCTTTGATATTTTATTGTTGTTAATAGGTCGTAACAAAGGCAGCACTGCCATTGGGAGGGTGGGATGTATGTTAGAGCAAACCAGAAATTGTCTACGTGCCATTTACATTTACAGCATAAAAGCAGCCAAGCCCAGAAAGATACCTGCTTGTTATGTGCATTTACACAGAATATTTTTGGGAGGCCTTCTGTGTCATCTTTCAACTTAAAATCTCAGTGCCAGCAGCATGTTCTTACTGTCACCTTTCTGTATAAAGAGCAAAGGAAAGAAGCCAGCATCAAAAAGCCTAAATTTTAATACCCAATTATGAGTTTTTCTGGTAACTTCAAGGCAATTTTTTTTGAAGTTTAACATACAGATCTAGTGCTGCTCTGCCCTGGCAAGATTAGCCCAGCAGCTGGTAAGAGGCATCGATGGTGACTGAAGTTATAGTCATGCTGAGTGTGGCTTTAAAGCAGTGTTTTGCTGTTTCCCTGTACCAAAATTAGGTACTCTTCAGGTACAGATTTTTTCAGTTAAGAGTTAATAACTGCATTGAATTAGGTATTTAGAAGAATTAAAAAGCTACCCCTTTTGTTTCTTTAGAGGAAAACTAGAAGTGTGGCTGTTATCATATTTTTAAGTCCCTTTTATTTGCACATTGTTTTGTTTTAATAGTGAAAACTTTGTGGAAACGTAGACCCGAGCAATAGTTTAAAAGATCCCTTGTAAAAGCAGCCAACATCACTTGCCTTATGTGTAATAGTGCCTCTTCATAGTCTACATCAATGGCTGCAGGCAGGCAGGCAGGCAGCCCCTGTGCTGCATGGCTGCTGAGCCTGGTAGAGCTGCAGCATTTTGTGCGTGGAGGAGCGTTGGGCTGGAGGAGGCTGCACTGAGTATCACAAGAGCACTTAGAAAGTCTGTGTATTTTGGGTATTTAACTAAAGGCAGATAATAGGAATCAGGGGAGTGGGGTGGAGGCTTGATATGGCAGAGCCACTTGCTAAATCACGCTTAACGCCTTGAGATAACATTTCTTTGGTGTTCCTCTCTCTTTCCAGCTTGACCCTCTTCCAGAAAAGGTTTTCCAGCAGAGAGCAAACGTTAATGCGGTGCATTCAATGGAGAAAGTAATCGAGATACACAGTGAGTATAGTCCTATTCACCCAGCTGGTTCCCTGTTGGGTTGCCCTGTGGGACACCCGTTTGACTTCTCCGTCATCCTGGCAACTCCATGTTCCCTCGTCCTAGTTTATGGGTGGTTACTGCACAATGAACTGGATTTGTGCAGCCACAAGCTGGTCTTACTGTGCCTGCAGTAGTGGATTGAGCAATGCATGGGGGACAGTCCATTCAGGGAAATGCTTTGGCGCTTGAGGAGGAATTAGTATTAAAACCTTTAAAATCTCTGTAAAGGACAGGCTGTCCTGCACTTAGACTGTGCCCTTATCTCTTCACAAGCAATTCAAGTATCTCCAGTTAACATAAATCTTGTTGGGTGTTGTGGCATCCATTAATTAAGAATGGATAGGGATGAAAGTTAAACAGAGTACTGCATGAAGTTGCTAATATTGTAGGTTTATTTAGCTGGGGAGGTTAAAATTATTGTGGTTGAAGCTTTCCTGGGGACATTCTTGGGGAACAGAGTGAAAGAGCCAGAGTAACATGTGAATCCCACCACTAGGTCCTGACATCTTCCTGCTTCAAAAATATATGGTCTAAAACTGGAGGGGGTAGTCTCCATTTTATAGGGTGAAAATCAAGCTTGAAAGACACCAAAGCATTTTTTTTCCCCCTGAAAAATGCACAGTGGCTTTAGAAATTTGAATTCTGTTTCCAGAAGCTGCTCTGCAGAGTGAGTGCTCAGCACTGATGTGACACCTCAGTAGCACCTTGAGCCAGCCAGTGATTTTTTTTTTTCCTTAAAATGAGCACAGCAAATTAAAAGGGGCTTTGAGTAAGACCCTCAGATATGCTGCCCAACACAGGAGAAGCAAAGATGTTTGAAAACAAGTCCCTCCTCCCCCTCATCTGCTGGCCTCACTGTACAGGTTCTTGCTTTCAGGCTTTTTGCTGTGGTTTCTTGGGTACCAGCAAATTTGGTGTGTCCTGCCTGGGGGCCAAGAGAACTTCTTTTGTTCTCTCCCTCTGTGCTCTTTCCACTGAAAAAGGGTGGCAAGGTGCTGACACACAAAATAAATACAACTTAGACTTCTTTAGTCTTAGGTGATTTGCCCACAAAAAGAACATGGCAGTTAGCAACTGAATGCACATGTACAGTCCAAATCTGGACTGCATCCTTACCTCTCACATATTTTTCATAGAATCATAGAATCACAGAATCTCCTGAGTTGGAAGGGACCCACAAGGATCATCGAGTCCAACTCCTGGCCCTGTATAGGACAATCTCAAAATTCACACTATGTGTTTGAGCGCAATTTGAGTCCAAATGCTCCTTGAATATTGTCAGGCTTGGTGCCATGACTACCTCCCTGGGGAGCCTGTTCCAGTGCTCCACCACCCTCTGGGTGAAGAACTTTTTCCTAATGTCCAGCCTAAACCTCCCTTGGTGTATCTTCCTGCCATTCCCTCGGGTCTTGTCACTGG
>WAAD01031568.1:0-14320 GCA_013389945.1 Fregata magnificens
GGTATCCTTCCCTGCCACTGACGGGATTGAGGATATTCTGCGACAGATAAGGAAAATATAGTTTGAATTTGTGACAGTTCCTGAAAGAATTTATTTATCATTTAGAAAGGGGCAAGCACAATATAACCTTAACCAATGGAGGCCATTTAACACATCTATTTCACTCAATACTCTTAACTTTAACACTGTACTGTTGGCTGGCTCCATAACAAAGAACTGAAAACAACAAAGTAAAGGTGCCAGCCACTGAAGCAGGATGATTCCTCAACTCTGATTACTCCCTAGAATACATCATCTCAAGAAGAGACCTGGAGTCTTCCAGGTGCCTCCAGGCTCCTGGAATAATTCAGGAGACAGCATTTCAGCTCTGGCACACATCCAAGCAAGACATGAAAACAAAGCAAAGGGAGAGGGAGAAAAAATTCAGGCAAATCAGAGTTTCAAGTCTCCAGCTCAATCTACACACACATTAGTCATACACTAGTCTCTGTGTGCCAGGACATGATGAAACTAATAGCTAAATAAAGTAACAGAAACAGAGACAATCTAATGTTCATTTATCTAATGAAAAAGCTTCTTTGTTAAAGACAGAAAGAAAATAAAGGTATGGAGAAGACTGTGCTCTGTAAAACTTTCACTGAGACGTTTTTCTGCATATAGAGAGCTTTGAAATTCTATAATGCTCATGTGGGTGCAACTTGCCTTCAGATTTGAGGCAGCCTCATTCAGAGGACACATATTACACGACCTCCTCCAAATACAACTTTACTTTTATTCTACCTCACTGTCATTACACCTTAATCTTAAATTTAGGGTGAAGGAAGCAGCTGCCTTCTGCTGCCTGAAAAATGAAAGACTGCCTTTTGGCAAAGTAGAGCACTTGCATGTAAGCCTGTCCTGGTTTTGGCTGGGAGAGAGTTAATTTTCTTTCTAGTAGCTGGTATAGTGCTGTGTTTTGGATTTAGAATGAGAATAATGTTGATAACGTAGGGATGTTTTAGTTACTGCTAAGCAATGCTTACACAGAGTCAAGGCCTTTTCCTGCTTCTCACACCACCCCACCAGCGAGCAGGCTGGGGGCGCACAAGAAGTTGGGAGGGGACACGGCTGGGACAGCTGACCCCACCTGACCAAAGGGACATTCCATAACATATGACGTCATGCTCAGTATATAAACTAGGGAAAAATGGAGCCAGGGGTCTGCTGCTCAGGAACTGGCTGGGCATCAGTCAGCAGGTGGTGAGCAATTGCTTTGTGCATCACTTGTTTTGTATATTCTTTTATCATATTATTATTTTCCCCTTCTTCTCTGTGCTATGAAATTGTCTTTATCTCAACCCACAAGTTTTACCTTCCCCCATCCCCGATTCTCTCCCCCATCCCACTGAGGGGGAGTGAGCGAACGGCTGTGTAGTGTTTTGCTGCCTGACGGGTTAAACCACAACAAACCCCTAGAGATCATCAAACTTACTCCACCTTCTGTGCTGCCTCTGGTGGGGAAACAAAACTAAAGAACAAAATCCACATGTGATTTGCTTGGTTTGACTGTTTCAAATTTTATTTTTTGAAGCCTCATAAAGCTATCCATATGGAAATAAAAAGAGGGTGCTGTAGCTAAGATTTGGATTTGGAGTTGCCTTATGCCGTAAATCTGGCAGCCTCACATTTTTTATTTCATGCTGGGCAGGCAATAGGAACACCACCACCATCAAACCTGTACTCTTGCAAAGTTACCCTGGACCTGCAGCAAATGCAATGGATGTTTTAGCCTCTCTATTTCTTCCCCATTCTCATTTGGGAACAAGATTCCCAATTCATCCCTAACCACCCAGTGCTTAGGGTGGCTAATGGCTTTAAGCAACCCATTTCTCCAGCTCATGACAGTCCCTTTGAATTGCAGCCCTGACATTTGGCATATCAGTTGCTCCCACCGTCTAGTATTACCTGCAAACTTAATGAGAGAGATTATTCCATCCTATCACCTCAGTTATTAGTGAGTGCATTAAGCAATATCAGCTCCAGCACCGACCCCTTAGAAACACCACGGTCCTATGCCGAAACACAGGCTTTTTTCTCCTTCACCTTATTGAAGAATTAGCTCTATGTGGGGAAGACCCACCAGTGCCATGATGAAAAGATAACAAACTGATTTGCTGACAAGTTGGACCTCAGCACACCTTTGCAGGAGAAGAAACAGCACAGATCAGGTCCACTTCATAAGTTTATTTGTTATCAGACACCAATGTCAGTTGTCTCTGGCCACATATTCCTGCAAACCTAATGAAGCTTTTTCCAAAGAAGTAATGAGGAAATCTGGACTCTGACAAGAGCCATTAATTACAGAGTTAATAAAAAGTTCCTACATTATTTATTCCAAGCTCTGCAGCAGGAATGCCACTTTCTCAACCAACCTGAATAGGGTTTTGCTTAAAGTGAACACTTGCCACCATAATATACTTACTATTATGAATAGATGCTTTGCATTATTTTACATTTTTCAAAGGATATTAAAGTGTATTTGGAAACATCAATGTCCCTGTGAGGTAGAGTTGTAATGTTAGTTGCAATTGTTAAAATGCAGCCACTTCTACAGTTGAAAATGATACTTTAATTACAGTATTCACACCCAAAAAACCCTGATATTACATGCCAGTGTCCATCCAATCCAGAAACATATTAAAAACTCTAATTTTTATTTAATTAAAGCAGTTTATAATCAGACAATGAATCCTCACACTAATAGCTTTTGAACAAACGATGAAAACAACTAGTCACAGGATGATCTGGTAAATTATTGCCCTGCCTGTGGATCCTTTATACTGGGAAAGAAATGGGAAAACTTCACCAAGCAGAAGTCTTCAAATTATAGTTTGGAGGTCTGAAAAGAATATGCAGCATCTTTAAAAGAAAAGAGAGTATGTCTCATCTGAGACTCCTGCACTTGGGACAGTGATAGAGCTGGGCTGTGGAATGAAGTCTCATCTCAGAGCCGTGTCTGAGTTCAGAATACTCTCTACTATGTACTAATATAGCATTTGCTGGACCAGCAATTTTGGCAATTTGCAATGCATTTCTTGTATTGTATTTTTATTGTTCATGTATAGCAAGTACTGTGGTTTTATCTTGTTATGTTTCTGCTCTGAGAAAATTTGAAGCAATAAAACATGACTGATTGACATTGTGTCTCCATGCCACAACACTGTGCCATGGAGTCGTGCCACCTGTCACCACTGCTGGCTACAGGAGATGGAGCCCTGCACTAATGTTTCCCCCAATTATCTATGGCTCACTGGCCAAAGCCTTCTGCACTCTCAATTCCACTAAGGATAATCTCCTGTATAATTGTACTGATGGGAAATGACAGATTAGGAGGGAGACCACAGGATTTTCAGTCTGAGCTCTAGCAAGTTCTTGCTGGATTTTTCTCAAATCTGCATGCTCCAGGCTTTCCTGGCAGTGTCCTAAAAGGCATCGCAACCCTCACACTGCAGGAGAGGCCTGCAACTTAAGGCTGCTGAGGAATCAGCTGAGCCAACCCTCATTTACAGGCAGAAGTAGATGGGGAAGCTACGTGAAGGAAAAGGCTGATAGAAGAGATTTGTCTCAAAAGGAAAGGTTGAAACTGATTTGCCGGCTATCAGAGCTTTCTAAAACCATGTCCTTACTAAAATACCAGATGCAGCAACAAAAGAATTATGACCAGGAAGAACATGTGTCATGTACCTTGGTGAAAAGGGAGATGGACCGATCTTGGGTTCCTGGCCTGCCTCTCAGTTATGCGGCAAGTGAATTTAGCAAAGCGTCACCTCCTGCCCCATGCCTCAGCTTCCCTGACCACAATTATGGGAGTTATAACAGTTAGCAATTTTCCAGCAGTGTTAAGAAATCTATTCATTTACGCACATAAAAGAAAGCTCCTCAAATTGCACTCCCTTGCAGAAGAGCCACGAAGAGCTTCAATCCTGGTGCCTTCCAGGGCACTGACACAACACCCACCACCAGCCCAAGGATGGCTATATCCCACAACTCTCTGCTATAAAGGGCTGTACAGAGATGTTCTCTTAACAGAGGCGGCAGTGACATGTGCTGGCATGGAGCAGCTTACTTTCTTTAAAGCCCATAAGTGATCAAAAGGCCTGATAGGCACCACAAAGCATCTAAAAGGGGTGAAAGCCTTAAGGAGCAGCTGGGTGCCAGCCACTCTGCAGGCACAGCTTGGAGAGCCAGCAGGTTGCCCTTCTGTGCAGCCCCTATTCTCAGCACCTCTCTGTCAGACATCTCACAGCTGGGGGGGAAATGCTGGCTCAGACTCACTGGGGACAGAATGGCAACAGTAAAAAGCAAACAAAGTATTCTGCTTCAGAAAAATATAATTAAACAGTCCTCATGCCAGCCACTTTTTCTCAAGCTCTGCATCCATTGCTCACAGAAAAAAAAAAAAAAAAAAAAAAAAAAAATCTGCNCCCAACACATTCTTAACACCGTATTAAGTTTTACATCCACTCAATTTTACCTGCAGAAAATAAAACAGTTTGTCTGTTTTCTGCGTTTTCATAATGCATTTTTATGCCTCTAGGTCTCTGCCTGTTTAGACTCTAGGGGCTGTAAAAAGTATTCTGTACACCATTACCTGGATAAACACCCTATAAATTATAACTGATATTTATCAGCCTCATGGCAATTTCACTACATTAGAAATAGTACAAGAGTGTATTTAGATAGATAAGATATGGGTAAAAGATTAGCATACATAGATGTCTAAAAAAAAAAATCCATGTCCTGCTATTCTAGACAAAATACATACACACAGGACTTTAATTAACTTTTCCTGCATTTGGAATTCCACCAGGATACAAAGCTAGCGGGATCATTAAACCCAATCATATTTTCAGCCCAGCCTGATATTTCACTAGAACCATTCAAATCAATTTACCCAACAGAGACATTTGTCCCTGGCCTGTCACCATGGCCTGTACTGAGCGTCCTGCACTTCTTTATCTTTTGGCAGGGCCATCATAAGCAAGCGACACAGAGGGTGATGTATGGGAACTCAAATAAGTTATAAATCCTCCATCCCTTCACCAGCCATCAGCCTGAGTGAATTTACTCCAGCCAGCATTGGCAAAGACTCCCTCGCTGCTCTCGGGAACAAGTCAGCTTTAAGATGACACGTTCTTCAAGGTAAAATTCCTCATTGCTTTTGGGAAAAGAAGGCACTGCAGTGGGAAGCAATGACCAAAGCCCAGATCCCCAAAAGGCAGTGATGTGCCTAAATATTAGTAAGTCTCTTCCATGCGTTCAGATGCTTCTCAAAGGTTTAGAAAGCCAAACTAAGAATCCCTCTCATCAAAAATTTAAGAGCACAGTTATTCCACTGACAAAACTTTGCTTTAAGAGACTACCATTTTAAAACCCCAAGAATAATAAAAAAAACCCAAAACCAACCACACAACCACACCACAAAACCAACCAAACAAAACCCAAACCACCCCCCCACAAAAACCAAAACCACCCCACAACCCAAAAAACCTACCACCCAAACCCATGCCTGTTTGAAGAGTGGACAGTTGCCTGCAGTTTAGGATAAAGAGAAAAAAAGACTGAGTTATTTTAAAATAACTTGGAGGAGCAGTGAAAGGTACAAAGAGCATCACTTTCCTTCTGTGTAGCAGCTGCCTGGGGTTTCTTGCAAGGTCTTGTTAAACGCCCTTGAGGATAGCACTGGTATACATTTCCCTTTCACATAGCCGATAGTAATTGAAGAGTTGAGTAGCCACTCAGATGGCTAATGCAAGAATCTTTGAGTGGCATAGTACACAGCTGGTCAGCTGGTCCAGACTAGTAGAGTGACATCTTTGCTTAAAGCACTTGACATGCCAGCTTCCTACATTTTAGATATATGCTAATGACATTCCTTCCTCCCTACTGTAGCTGAAGGCATCACCACTGCACCTGTTTATTTGATTGGCAGATATCACAACTGCTAAGCTCCTGGGCCTCCACTGCTTCTCTCCTCCTTTTCAGTGAGCAGTGGTATGTACACCAGCACTCAGGCACAATTCTCCATTCAAGGGGCCAGATCTAAGAGGGAGCTTTACCATGGCAGGTCAGTCTCTGGATGTAAATGGATACGTGCCTACAACTACTGTCTGTTCTGCAGTTCTCTCTGTAGACAAAGAGACACTTTCTACCAGTGAAGATGTGGCCCTGGCCCTTTCCCTGGCATAGCACATACACTGTTCAGCTGATAACTAGCTTGATTGTATGTGAACACGGATTTGATGTTCCAAGTATCCTGTTATCCACTTTATTAGTGATTTCTAAATCACAAATTATCCAAAAGCTTCTTGATAAGCTAGTATAAAGAAAACATTCAAATGCCTTCCCACCTAAACCAAAAATATAGGTGTTTTGTTCAAGAGCCAGTTAAAAGCATTCAGTTATGGCAATAAGGTGCAACGATGCGTAGCATCAGGTTCAATGCACGAGGTGCATTGTCTCTGAAGTTTCTGCCAGAGTAAGCAGGCCGTGAGGCAAACCTGGTGCATCACAGAGCCAGGATCAATGATAAGATGAACAATGGACCTATTCTGAAAGCTCTAGTACAAGTTTTCCTATCCTGGCATACTGAGGAGAGAATAGATATGGGTGCTCTCCACCCACCAGCATTTCTTTATTTCAGGCACACAAGACTTTGGAGTAGTTAGGATAGGGGGAGTGGTTCAACCCTGAGCCACAGCCAATCTGTTCCAGCCTGGACATCTAGGCTATAAATTTTACCCAGGATTTTCCAGTCATCGACCTCACAAAAACAGCTTTCCAGACATTTTCCACATGCAATTGCAGTTCAAAGCACAAAACATCAATACGACATAATAAGCATCTCTCTTTGTTCAGATAAAGGTAAGGCAAAGCTTTAGTCATTTAAAGCGTAATTTTAGTTTGAAAAAAAAGTTTATGTCAATATTTATGACCTAAGTCCCTTTCTCCTAACAAGTTCAACTATGGGACTTTCAAACAGATAGCGTTCAGGTCATCCTGCTCTGCTGCCTGCCTCCCTCCCCCGCATCCCCTCTCAAATGCGCATGTGCAGACACACACAGACACACGCATACACTCATCTCAGTCATTTGATACCATCATAAAAGCAGCAGTCTCTTCTTTCCCATGCACACATCTCATTAGCCATCCTTAGTATACAACTTGAGTAATGCAATTTACTTCAATGTCACCAAGAGAAAGACACTCCTCTGGGACTGTCATTACCATAAACCACAATCTGCTGCCAATTTATACGTCCTTATCCACCCCTTGGTTTTAACTTCTTTATAAATGATAACAAAGTGTTTTGTACCCCTGGTGTTGTCACTTGGATTTATAGCTTCAGAAATCTTCTCACTGCTTTTCCTCTTCCCTCAAAAATCATGCTTTCATTTTGCTTCCCTCTACATCCCTGTATCTTTCAATCCCAACATCACAGCACAGTGCTGTTGCCCTGTCAGTGCACATTTGTTCTTCCTGCATTGACTGTCGCTGTACAAACCTACTTCCCTGGTCTGTTACAAATAAACCAACCTCTCTAGTCCACACCAAGTTCTGGTCAGCACCCTCAGAGGGCCTCCTGCTACTATCAGGTGAAGCAGGACAGACCATCAGAACATGCCATTAGTGTGATCATAGCTGTCCTTTATCAATAAGCAATCTCAAAGCACGATCCTACAGCAGCTCAATAGTTGAACAGAGTTAAGGTCGTTCAGCAGATGTTAATATCTCTACAGCAGTGAATGCTTTTACTATTTGCCTGTATAGTCCTCTGGCCCTAGCCTAAGTTAAGGTGTCATAATAGGTTATGGAAAGAAGCTTGAGTCTTGAAGGGAAGATCTCTGGAAATTACCAATATTCATATTTTGTTAAACAAAAGGAATAAAAAAACCCCCAAACTATTAAGAAATTACTAGAAGGAACCAAAAAGATTTTTAGCTGTAAGTTTAATAACACGACAGGTTCAAATCAAACGTACCCAAATCAAGATGTGGTCTCTGAGCTGGTAGTTAAGTATCTGAACGCTGGCTATTGCTAATGTATGACTGCATCCTCTATTAGGGATAAAAATCTTATTTTCTGTTAGTAACTTGCGAAAAATGGTTTGGAAAAGAAGAGAGGCAGCCCCTTGTCAAAGGAGGCACTTCTGCATATAAAACCAGAAATACATGGGACTTCAAAATCCTAAAAAGAGAACTTTTATCTAGATAGTAATTGAAGCTGCTCAGAAAGGCTAGGAGAGTCATTTCATGGAATGCAAAGTGCCTTTTCCCTTCTGCATACAAAGAGAAAAACCTCTTTAGTTTATGAGAAACAGCTACATTTATGTTAACTAAGACATTTATTTGCTTTAATTATGTTACTTCATGAGTTTTATTCAGGTCTCTGCTTCACTAAGATTCCTACCCCAAACTAATTTCATGAAGATATTACCAAAAATCAGACAACCTCTGAAAAGAGGTGCTGAAAAATACTCAAGAAACTACCTCTATTGCTTAGTCAGGGAGCAAGTATATATTCCAAACAAACTGCGTTCCTTCCAGGATGCTGCAAACGAACCCAAGTGGTCCAGGTGGTGCTGGTCACAGTATCGAATTGATCACTGATGAGCTAGTACTGGAGATGCAGCACTCCATTACTGTATCAGTCTTTTGAATGGTCTTATGTTTGTATACGTTTCTGTCATATACTATTCACATCAGTTCATTGGACTTCAGGGTGGACATGTCTTAATAGTACAACAGCATGTGTCCTAAAACCCTGCAGAACTTCTCACAACAAAAGGGAGGGCATATCCAGTTCCAGTGTGACCAAATGTACTTTGCCTCCCTGAATTCTTCTGCTTTTAGCATGGTGTGGAGTTTTCCTTCATCTGTTTCTTTAAATTGTGTGAGTGGCAGTGCTACATGCTGTTGAAAAGCTGGCATAGTGCATCCCAAAGGTGTGGAGAATTATCATGGCATGTAGCTAGTCCAAAAAGCATTTTGCAATGAAAGGTGCTACAGGAGCACAAGTACCAGTTATCACGTTACTGAAAAACTCATGGAGTCTTTCCAACACGTTACCCCTTATATTTTATGTCTCTGAAAATGACTACATCTGCTCCATTTTGGGTAAGTTTTAATGTCCATATCTTGCAGATGTAGATGATAATGGGAGCTCAAGAGGAACGAAAAGTCAGGCCCTAGAGTGCATGCAATGATCCCACACTTTGGTTAGGTAAGGGGACTTGGGAATCTCATTCCTTAAGCATGGAAAACTGCACAATGAGAAAGACACCACACAGAACAATAACCTGCTCTGCCAGAGCAGAAGCCGGGTGCTGACTACTAGCTCCACTTGCACAGAAAGGCCAAAAATGTCACATGGCTCTGACATTAAGATTAAAATCCTCCAGGAACAATGAAATAACATGAAAGAGATTGCTAAAGGGGAAAAGCCAATCCTATAACTGGACTTGAAATGAGTTGTTCTTTATACCAACTTATACTATGACAATAGCATTAAAAAATAAATCACTGTGACTTTTTTGCTCACCATTGACATTCGTCTGTGTTTAGAATTTCATTCAAATTGGGCTGAAAAACAAGACTAGTCCATTTTGAATCCTGGATCTCATGTAACAGTAAGGGGAAAGCCACACAGTTATTAACAGCCAAGCAGTAAAGAAAAAGGAACTCTATAAAGGTGGTACATTGTGGGCAAGGAGAGGTCATTTTGCTGCTTTGGGATTTCAGCAATGCTGTAGGAAAGCTCATATATTAAAAAAAACATGATTATTGACTTTTGCTAAGACTTATCGTTAGGTCTTTTCCTTGTATACTTGTACTTATTTATCACAGTCTATAAAAACTAATCATGAAGTGTAAAAATGTTAGAATTACTTTATAAAGCGTTATACATCTATACAGCCTAATTCTGAAAACAGCTCCTCAATATCTCAAAAGCACTACATACAAGAAATGGCCTCCTCTTCTTCAGACTGAGGTCACATTGCCTATATTTTGGCATAGGACAACACCATAAATGCCTTAAAAATCTACATATCCTATAGCATTCACATTCTTTTTCCCCTTCTAGGGGCTTGGTTATTCAGCAGATTTTCCTTACTAGGCAGAAATATTTCTACACTCCAAAAGTGATATACTTAGCTCTTGATGTGAGCCCCATTTGGGCAGACTACAGAGAAATAATCAAAGAAATCAAGCAATATGCCCACTCACTTAGGCCCCTTCTCCTTCAACAGTCCAATGCTTCCCAACACTTCTTGCTATCCTTACATGTTCAGGACTTTAAAGCCTTGGGAACCATTTACACTCATGCCATGTGTTGCTTACTTTTATCTGTCACTCCCTAAATTCTACTCATTTATTCCAGTAAACAGTACATTAGCTACTAGACAGTTCCTAATCAGTCTTCCTTTTCATTAGCATCCACACTATCTGCTCCCACAGGCAAGGCTCCTTTAAGAGACTTCCCTCCTTTTAATGAAGTGGCTGACAATTAACCTTACTCTGTTTCTCTGAAAAGGTGTAGGGCCAAAATAAGGGCACATCAGCTTATCTCCTGGCTTGCTACCCTTCATCTGTCTCTCCCCAATCCCTTTAAAAAAAAAAAAAATTATCTTGCTATGCTGCTGAGAACTGGCTCATGCTGCAGACCTGTTTCCATGGAATAAGTTCATCATTAGATCGAACTTCTGAAGTACCCTCCATATGTCAGATTTCTGCTTTTTATGTCCTTTCAGAGAAGAGACAAGAGCCCCTAACATGCTGAATCTGTTCTGTCTTGGCTTGCTACCAAACTCACCAAGAGAAGTGGTAATCACTTGATCCACTGTGGAGAGGTGCAGGAAAATAGGGTCTAAAGAAAGGGAGGTAACTGTTGATGTTCTACAGAAAAAAATGAAACCCTGGATGCCAAAGAGCACACACTCTGGGACCACATCCACCCTGGAGTCCTCCAACCCCTTGAGTTGTGCCACATTTTTATTCTTCCTTTTGCTTTTCTTTGCCCTTTTTCCTCAAGGTATACCCTCAGCTTCCAAAAGAGAGACTGAATAATCTCTTAGTTGCTGACAAAGACAGAACTTGCCACAGGCAATCATTCAGCCAGACTGTCATTTATTCTCTGGTTTTCCCCACCTATCTTTCTCATACAGTTTTGAAACCCTGAATGGCCCTGCAGCCCTTCCTGCTTTTCCTTACCACATATCTGAAAGACATGTAACTGCTATTAGCTCCATTTTGCTAATACGGGCTAGGGAAAACAGTACAAAGGTATGTTTAAATCAACTAACAGAACACATCATCCTAATGATAAGGGTGTTCGTAAGTTTAGTTCATAAGCAATAGACAGTAACAAGCTTTAAAGATACCTATTTTAGAATTAGATGATTCAGGCCCTGGAGGAATCTGTTGTTCTTCATTGACCATAATGGGAGTTTAACTAGTGCAAATGTGCCTCTGTGGCAGGTATCTACGCAACCCTCATAAGAGTAAGTCTACCGTGTAACCAAATCTGCCAAGTTTCACCAGGGTTTGCTTACCAAGAAACAACTCTGCCAGACCAGCCAGGCCCCACAAAGCACCTCTGAAGCGGATAGCAGCAGTGGTTTGCAGCTGCTCATGGAAATGCTGGGAGAAAAACAATATACTCCAAGGCTTACAAACAAGTCTTCACTTAGTCTCGTGCCAGCACTGCACAGGCATTACTACCATTACGTGCCCTATTTCCTGAGCAAAGAAGGTAAAACTTGCCAGGAAAACCAGCAGCACAATTTGGATAAAAGTGATACGTCCACGCAATAACCAGGAAAAACACAAAAACTTTTTCAAGAAGTCATGGCTGTGCTTTCTAAACACAAACAAATGCCAATGCATGTACAATACTGGTCAAGAAAAATGAACTGAAACAGATGCAGAGAAAGGCTACCAGGGGACTGACAATCCTGTCTGATAAAAAGAATATCAAAAGAGCTTAGCTTGTTCAGACCAGCTCAATAAGTGTTGAGAGGGGATACATTTGGTGTGCGCAAATACCTGGGGGTAGAAATAGCTGAGGAGTGGAAATGACTACTTAACTAAAGGACAATACTGGTACAAGAACAGATGGTTATAAACTGCCAAAGAATAAATTTAGACTGGAAATTAGACAAAGGTTTCTAATCAGCAGAGCAATGAAGCTTTTAAAAAGCCTTTACAGGGAACAGGGGCAAAAAGCTGCTCTAATTGAGGGATAAAGCTTCATGTATTTCTGAAAGGTATTATGAAATATGGTTCCCTACCAAAGCACAGTACTGGAGGCAATGACTCCTGAGGTCCCTTGCAGCCTTCTGCTCTGCATTTCACACTAAAATCCATTCATAGCACAACCAACATATCAAAAGTAGAGTTCTGAAATACCTTGACCTCCCAGAACAACTACATGGAGAAACATTCTGGCTGGACTCTGCTGAAGGGTGAAGCAAGACAGCTTTTAAGGGAGGGACTTCTGGAGCAGCCAAACCTGGGAAGAAGGCCTAAGCTGAATTTTNAAAAATCTCAGGGGCTCCTGGGTTCAGGAAAACTTCTCAACACATTGCTGCATGCCAGACAGCCCTCCTGATGACCACTAGTCACTGGAAGATGCACTTTCCTCTTCTGGCCATGCAATACCTTTATCAAAAGGCCAATGATTTTTCTCCCTCATTGTTTATTTTTACTAAGGTTTTCCATAAACTACAAGGATGGAGCTCAAGATTAACAGCACAGCTAGAAATATTATCATCACGCATTGTCTTCATTTTTTATGAGTAGGACACAGTCAAGTCTTTTGCAGGCCCATAGACATTTGTAGATGTTTGATCTTTCCAATATGTGTATGTGCCAAAAGTGTTACAGCACAGCCCAGTAGGAAAGTAATTTTCAGGTACTCTGAGAGGTACTGCAGAATTACATGGCTTGACCTGTTTACTTCATTCCTTACTTACGGCTGTATCACGTTTACTGTCTGGGGACACGCCATATACAACATTTTATCATTATTTTGGAATCAAAAACACCAAGCAAAACAAAAAAGTGGGAATTTGCCACAAAGATTGTATTTCATCTAGCAACTGCCTCTTGACAGCCATTCCTGCAGTCCATATTATCAGGGCAGTTGAAGATATTCTAAACAGAGGGCAAAAGTGCTTGGAAAGCCCTAGACCCTCACTAGATGTTCTCTGAGATACTCAGTCAACAACAGGCCAGGGAGAAGCCATCTGGACAAGAGTGTTCCTGAGAAAGCGTGGAAACAGATTAGGTTTTTCTACAGAACACAAACGTCACTGCTTCTTCAGAAAATCTTCAGCTAACCAATATGAGAGAGTGTGTGTGGTTTCAAGTTGCAAGCTCTGTCCCACTGGGTAAATTTGAAGAGCTTCTAAAGTTACAGAAACAACCCTAAACTGACTTACTGTTTCATAGCACGGTACATGCAGAGGCCATATCCATTACTGCCACATGTCTCCTTCTACAGACTGAGTAAGACCAGTCTCACTGTGACTGAATCCTCTGGCGATAGAAGGTTTTCCACTGCATGTCTGATTAAATGCTGCCTCCCAGAATTCTTGGATAACAGGAATTAAATTTTAATGCCCTTTATCTTGTTGACACTTTTTCATAAACCCTTCCCCCCTCCTTCTCCTGTATTATAAATGACCAATTACCTAATCTGAGGTAATGTAGGCTTTGGTCAAGGCTAATGAAGACACGGTGGGTGAGATCCTGCTTGCAGCACAGATTCCCATTAGGAAAGATTAATCACCTTCTAACTTACAATCCCACGTTTTGGCTCCAAACAGTGAGAAGGCAGAGAAAGAGGCATCCATCACATTAACCAAATAATACAGCAAATGCTTGGCACTTGATCAGCAGTAGGGTGCTCTCCTGACAGGAAGAGGAAGACTGTGAAATGAAGAGCAACAGCGGCTCTCCAAGGTTGCTCAGGGACAGAGATCCCACACAAGAAGTAGGGAAGGGAAGTACACCCAGCTAACACTTTGGATTTGTACTTCAGAAGAGGGCTGCATCAGCCCTGAGAAGGAAATACATCGCACTGTGTGTGATATTACGCTTTCAAGGAAGTAAAAATATTGTCTCAATGCAGCGTATCTAACCAGCTGAAGGAAACCAGAGAGGAATAGTCTCAACCTATGTACAATGAAACAAACCTCCAGCTACTTACTGTTACTGAATACTTCCAGAGCTTCAGGAACAGCTTAGTCAATGGTGTAGCGCTATCTTCTCTTTACATT
>WAAD01031569.1:6220-42691 GCA_013389945.1 Fregata magnificens
CCCCGAGATTAGGATCTGACAAGGCCCGCTTACTTCATTTGCCATAGCAGCATGTTTATGGTGTGCCCTGCTGCAGGTACCTGTGCACACAGAGTAGTGTTGCCAGGGTAGGAATGCCAGTACCTTGTATAAGAAGAACTGGGACACAAAGAGCTCAGGGTAATGCTTCCCCTTCTATACTCTTCCCCTCACTCCCTCCTCTCCCCAAGATTGCACTTACTGGTAGGGCTCCGGGGTCTCTTGTGGGCCATTGCAAGTGTCTCCGCCGTGGAGACCCTTACCCATCTGGGCTGCTGCATTGTGGCAAGATACTGCTGCCTGGGTAGAGAAGCTGGTTGTAAAAGTACGTCACATGGATGCTGATGTACCCAAGAGTTGGGCCACTGAAGAGCATCAACACAACCAGCAGGTGGATCAGGCTGCTAAGATTGAAGTGGCTCAGGTGGATGTGTGATGGCGCACGGCATAAGTGAACAGACCTTGGAGAGGTGGGCTGTGGGGTAACTGGTGGGCTGTGGCTCCTGGAGGTGACCCCAAGAGGTTACTGCAGCAGTGAGGCAGAGGAATTGTGGGGCTGTGATACCTACCCCTAAGACCGAGAATTCCATTCTGTTGACTGCAAACCTGTTCCTCCTCTGGTCCACTGCTCATTGGGTGTTCCAGTGTCAAAGTGGAGCATTCAGATTATTGCTATCTTTTTTCCCCCCTTTTGAATGAGAACATCTGTACCGAGGTCATGGCATAAACTCAATTGCTTTGTCACTGTGGCTTTGGGAATGTTTCTGCAAGCAAGGCTTTTTATATTGTCTGACGTGTTTTTCGAAGCACAAATGTTTTGGTATCTGTCTTCTCTGAAAGTAGATTGGAGTCCAATTCTGTCAGGCAATCAGTATGAATTTTTACAGCTGCAAAAGCATAGTTAACTGTCAACTGCTTTAATACTCCTTTCTGGCTAACGTAGAAACACTAAACGTTTTAAAATACCAGTTGTGAAATTAAAGCCCCTATAGGTAAAATTTTCAGTTGGAAAATGATGTTACATTTTAATTTAAGGAGCATATAGGTTTCAAGCTGAAGGCAAAACGTGCTTGACCAAATCTTAAAACTTAACGTCCTGCTTGCAGCTCTGGTCTCTGCATCACCGAGTTGTCACAGGGAAGAGCATGGCCAAGGGGATGGAGCAGCTGCCTTGTGAGGAGAGGCTGAAAAGGCTGATTGAGATTCCTCCATTTGGAGAGGAGAAAGCAAAGCAGTGAGATGAGAGAGAGGCTTAAGAAATCACGAAAACAGTGGACAAAGTGAATGCAGAAGCGCTCTTCACCAAATACTGCAAATAGTGGAGCTAAGGGGAACTAGCTTAAACTAGTGGAGGATTGGTTTAAAACAGGGAGGAGAAGGCGCTTTACACAGAGGGCAGGCTGTTGGGTTGCAGCAGAGTGCTGCTTGTGGTGTGTGCTCCAGTGCAGGTAAGCACGGGCTGAAAATTAGCCGTCTAATCTGAGATGCTGTTCATTTTTATTATTATTATTTTTTAGAACAGGCTAAGCATATGAAAGACATCAAATTCTCAGGCACAGATCAGATGCTTGGAAAAATGCGCTTCTGGGAATTTGTGGCCAAAAGATTTAGTGACATATGAAAGCTTAAGTATGTAGAGTGGGAATATTTACAACTCTGCTATCAAAGATAAAAATGTACAAAAGCAATTAATCCTATCTTCCAGGGCATTCCCAAGTAGTCCCATCTTCCCAGTCATTCGCTGGGACTCAGTGGAAGAGGTACGGCGGGGGGGAGGACTGGGAGGGAGATACTCCCAGCTAAGATATGCTATGTTCCAAAAAAGTTCATCAGTGAGGTGTTAGAGTTTTGGGGGGGGTTCACCCTTCCCCACCCCCATCTCCCTGAAGTCCCGCCATGCCCTATGGTCAGTTTGCACTCTGAGTGGTTGGCATCAGGCTTCGTCTCAGTTCTGAGGTCTGTGCCAGGCTGGTATTAATTTGTTGCTTCTCCCACACTATAGATTTTATTATATGTAGCAAGAGAAGCATTGGAAGGTGGAGTTTTGTGGATTTGGTTTCCCCGTGATGAAGCCAGTAAAACCAGCTTTGCATGTAAGGATATGTCTCCTTAGAGGGTTTTCATTTCCGTGCTGAAATATTTTGATTAAACAATGCAAAACTAGCTGTGGCAGGCTGCATGCTTGCTTTTGGCCTGTGTGCTCAGGCAAGAGTCACGCCTGTGGTCCTTCGAGATATAAAAGAAGCGAGGCCAACGTTTCCTAGGACCAATGTGTCCTGCAGTTTTTGGTCACAGCTAGTGGAGAAGGTAATGATGAAGGGGTGCAAAGGCGAGAGATGGATTCCAGAATACTGGATTGCCTACCTGGTCCTCCAGCTGAACCTTTACCTGCTATTTTCACCTGCAAAATTGTACAGCCAGTTTGAGTATGATACTGTAAATATGATGCAGAGATGCAGAACACGGCAGGTGCTTTGTCTCTGTGTGCCCTTCACCCTGGGCTTCTCCCCTGGGGTGCGCTTGCAGAATGATGGGGGACCACTGGGGCGGGAAAGTGTGTAGGGGTCTCTTGTCTGGTTTTGGGGACCTGCCTGTCTTCACCTCTCCCCACTAAGGAAACAAAAGGATTTGGACACTCGGTGAGTGAAGGAGGACCTAAAGAAACTGTTTCGTCACTCTCAATGAACTTTTAAAATGTACCATGGTAAACAGCTTCACAGATTGTTTAAATGCAAAAAGCTAACTGAGAATTTATTTTGAACTTTCTACGGCATTGCTGTAGAAATAAGTACATAATTTTAGAACTCATTGTTTTTACAGTTGTAATTTTGGTCCTTCTAAAATGCTACTAGACTTTCAAGCAAAAACGCTGACCCTCTGCCTTAGCGTCTCGTTACCTTCCTGGCCTTGACATTATCTTATGTTCCTTGTACTAATTTTCATATCCTCTAGAGGGAGAAGTTCTTGCTCAGACTATGTTGGAAAGTGTTAAGGCTCCCCTAATATATGAAAAGTGCCAATGATGTTTCAGTTCTCTGCATAACTTTCTATAAATTTTGGTGGATTTGTACATGGCACCTAGATTTTTTTTTTTTCCCCCTGAATTTCTAGTTCTTGGACAAGGTTTTATACTTTCAGAGGTGATAGGGGCATAATTTGTTCTGGGCCAGGCAGGGGCTGCAGCTATGGTATTGATGTTGGGTTTAGGATGAGCTTCTAGATGGCACATGACAAACACTAAGGACACTTTTTTTCCCCCCTGGATGTATGAAGACTCATGGGGAGAATCTAAAAAATGGTAAGGATGCCATTCTGCAACTGTCCAAATTCATGGGCATAAACACCAATCTTTTGTGTAATGCAATAGTTAGCAATCACTTTGCCACAATCACTAGCCTAAACCCAGTTTGAGCTGTTGACAGCTGCTCTTTTTTTTTTCTCCCCCTGCCCCCCCATTTATTTTCAAAGGATTGACATAAGAACAAACTTGGCCCTTCTTCCTGACGTGCAACAACCTGCCTCTGACCTCTGCAGCCTGTGTGGAACTGTAAGCTCTCCTAAGCAAGGTGAATGCTAGACCTAGCCTACAGCACTAGATTTAAGACTATCTCTCTAATCTAGCCCAGAGATCCATGTCTGCTTTGGAGTTTGCAAAGGCCACAAGGCTGGAATTGTTGGGCAGGACTTGCAGTTGGCAGGTATTGCTTGAGGGTTTTTTTTGTGTCTCTTTGGGTTTTTTTTTAAGATAGCAGGCTATATTGGGTTGCTGCAGAGCAGGGTGAAAGATGGGCAGTGACCCTGCTCCTGGCATTAGCAATGGGCTAAGGGCTGGCGTGAAGGCCGGTGATGGGGATATGAGGACAGAAACTTGGTTCATAGCTATCTGCTGGAGAGGCTGCTGGATCCAGAGTGTTTACTTGGCATTCCTGCTCTTAAGCCTTGCTTTTCATCCCTTTACCTAATCTGAGCCCCAACCCTTGAAGCCTAGCATGAACCCTGTGCTCCAGGCTGCAGCCCCCCTCCCAGACTCAGCCAGGGCTGGTCCTGCAGCTCCCCACTGCTCATCAGGGTCTGGGGGCAGATCTAGCTTTTCAGTGCCTCTAGCCCAGAGCGCTAACCCCAGTTCCAACTCTAGCCTTACCCTGAAACAGGAAAGTCCTGTATTCCCCAGGCATCATCCTGGGATGCATGATCAGCACCAGCTGTCATCTCAATCCTCTGCACCTAAATGAACAAGAAACAAAGCTGGTTCTTCAGCCCCTTCACTCCCTAATCTAAACCTATGATCAGATGCAGCCAGCAGCTTGCCAAGCTGGTATTGTCCAGAACCAGCCTAGTTTGGTGGTACTTACAGGATCCGGAAATGAAGTTATCTGTTCAGGTCTCTCTATCCTTAGCCCTGGCTGTGGGTTGCCTGAAAGGTGGATGGGAGTTAGGATGGGCAGCACTGCAAAGTCTGAGTGAATGTTTGTACCATCAAAAATGATGCTGAATTCAGAGCAGGGAGATGTTGTGGGTCTGTGACCAACACTTTGGTTAGGGATCTAGACAGCAAGTCTGAAAAGGTTTAATTTCTTTCTGGATCTTCACCATACAGATTGGTGTTTGTAAGGTATATGAGTTAAAGTCATCATATTGGTAAGGTTGCTGTTAGCCTACAAATAGTCAAAGCAGGTTGGAGTCAAGGTTTGGAGAGGTGGGGCTGGGTAAGCAGGCTTCTCACTAGATCTGTTAAAGACTGAGTGTTGAGGTGGGCTCAGGTGTGTGGAGTTGTTTGGGGTAAGGTTTGCTCTGAGGTGGCAAGAGGACCGGTTTTGGTCTGCATACTAGGGTTTGCGTTTGGGATGTGCAGAGCCTGGAGAGCTGTGAGTTGGCAGGACTAGATGAAGGCTGATGCTGACTAGAAATGGGAAGCAGAGGGTTTGCTGGTTGTTGCTGTTTAAAAGAAAAATTCTGTTTAATTTGTGCGCTTGAGAGAAGGTCTTGCTTTTGATGCTTTTATACTTCTGTTTAGAAGGAAACTTGAGGAATTGTTTGTCCTCTGTCGTCATCAGGTTTCTCATTGTATGGTCCTCGGACAGGCATGAGCTTGTGGACCATAAGTGTCCATGTGTTGCAGAGCATTGTGTCTCTTTGGGCTACAAACAGACCTTTATGTGGACTTGAGAACTACCACTATGCATGGTAGACCTCAGGTCTGACAAATATTTGGGCCCTCGAGGAAATGTAAGGAAGTAGTACCATACTGCGTGAAACACACTGCTTATGCGACTTGCTTTGCTCTAATAGAGGTGAATATGGGAAACGGTTGTTCTTTGGAGATGGTGATAGCTCAAGTGGTAGACCAACGGTCTGGATACAAAGCTAGAGGGGAAAGAGCAGTTGAGGAGGAGGAGAAGGGGTTGCGACTTTGTGGTTCTCCAGCCCCTTTCACATCGTTGCTCATTCTGCATGCTGTCACCAATCTCTCTGTCATGCTCTGAGTGCTTGCCGGTTCCCCTCCCTTGTTGGTCCAACCTGACCTCAGCTCCTCACCTTCACCATAGACTACACACCAGCTACACATGGGCCAAAACAAAGAAACAGCAGGGAGAGCTGGAGACTCTTTTTCAGGGAAGTTTTGACTTGTTTGAAAAGCCACTCCCTGTGGGGGTATGCGACTGAGGTGTCAGATTTGCGGTGGCTTGCCTCCGTGACATCAGGACCATCAGTGCAGCACAGGGCGCGATTCATTGTTGGGGATGGGTAGGGGCCAGACCAAGGGCTTAATCCTGCTAAAGGACCAACTCCTAGTGCAACCGATGGGAGTTGAGCTTTAAGGCTGGCTTAAAATGGGGCCGAAGAGTTTGCAGCTGCGTAGGGGAGATGGGCACACTGTTTCATGAACATGTTGCATTTTTGGTGTTCTGGCACATTAGTATTGGTGCAGCAGGAGAAAGTGAGTGATTCCTTCAAAGTTGTTTTTAAAGGATTTAAAAGAACAGTTCAGAAGAGTCAGTTACATGTGTTTTTTCTTTTTCCTGAGCTTCTAATAATTACTGCTTATAGTACTGAAAAAGAAGAAAATACCATATTTGTAATGGCCTCTTTCAGCCATCCAAAATGCTTGTATTAAGATGTACTTCAACATTATACATATGATAGATGGTGGAGAGAAAAGCCAGTTGTGATCTTTCCTCAAAGTTGAACAAGCTCCAGCAGGCAATGGAGGTATTTTTAAAAAAAAAAAACAAAAAAGGGGGGGGGCAAAATTTGTTATTGCGTAAAGGAGTCGCAAAACAATTTGAACTTGCCTTCAGCATTGGCTTTCCAAGTACTTAAACAAATATAAAACTTTCCCAAGATACTGGCAAGTCCCTGTCAAACATGTTTTATGGACTATCTCCCCTCCTGCAGGTGAACCAGGAACTCTCTCTTGTCTTTTTCATTTGGGGGAAGCAGTAGCAATGCCCACAGACGCCACTGCTAAGTGATTTCCATTTAAATAGAAATGAGAGGTCAGTAGAAATGAGATGTCAGCCTTCTGTGACCACCCAGGCCCTTTTCTGGGGAGTCCATCAATTACACTAAGTACTCTGTGGCTGCCTGTGGGTTGCGCTGTGCAGAATTAAAGGATTACTGTTTGTATGGGATTAACAATATCTGTGCTGTTTGCATTGTTCTGTGTATAGCTTTGAAAGATGTTTACTGAATACTTTTCATTGACAATTGGTGAGGCTGGGTGGTGCGATGTTCTCTTGCTTTGTAGTGACTGGGATGCTGGAAGCGTTAGAAATGGGAGCCGAGAGTAATGAAATTAGTTTGGTGGCAAGGCTTAAATGAAAATGAAGCGCATTTTAATCAAGTCTTGAAAGCACCCATTGTTCGTAGTGCAGCCAGGAGAAACTATGAGTTTTGTACCAAAAGGAAGGGGGACAAGGGAGGGAGAAAAATAAGGTGACGTAACTGAAATCCTTCAACATAAGGCGTGGATTGCAAAGAGCTGTCAGCGTGTGCTATGCTGTCAGCCTTGCGTGCCTTTAGGGTGTCAGAGCATGATAAGAGCACCTTCAGACTTGAGCCAGCTCTTTGCTGATGCTTTTTGCTATCTCATAGTTACGTTAGCCAGGACTGTGAAGACATGTAAGCTCCCAGACCAACACAGCGGCTCTTGCAAAAGCCTCCAGTGGGTGATCTCTTCTAGGAGTTTGCTTTGTACGCAAGGGGCAGTACAGGCAAAAGACGCAAAGATTTGTGTGGGAAGGAAGCTAAGAGCAGGCACGTCAAAACTGTAGCTTGTCAGGAGCGGTTTTATTCCCAGGGTAGCTGTAGCCTTGCATCGCTGAGTGGCTCCCAGGCTATTGGATCTGGCAGTGTTCATCAGGCTGTACAAGACAAGGTGATTGAACTGCCTGTGCTTTGGATGAGGCTGTGATGCCCAACCATCTTACGTTCATACAATTTGTGGCTGTTGGGCAGTTTGGTCAGGGACTGCGATGCTGTATAGACATGTCTAAAAGAAAAAGCTGCAGAGCACTTCCAGCCGTTGTCAATGGCAAGAGCCATAAAGCTGAATGAAGCAAATGGCTCAATGGGCATGGGTGTAGAAGCAGCTACACGGTTCAGGGCTACGAGGGAGTTTTGGTACAGGCTACTTACAGACCCAGTTTGGTAGCTGTCAGTGTTTGTGGGAGAGGTGAATTTAAGAGAGAGGTTTAAAGGAGGATGGATGTATTGAGTGACACCTGGAATTCCTCTCATTCATAAGGGGAGAATGGGCAGCTTTTGTGGGCAGGAGATGGACAGCAGGGGAGGTAGTGCTTCCTCTGCTATTTCAAAATGAGGATTCTTCCACATCCCTCTCGCAAGTTATACTGAAACCCTTCCAAACGCTACGGGCCAAATTTTGTTCTCAGTTACACCCATGCAACCTTACTGAAGTCAGCAATTGTCTGTTTTGCAACCATTGCCTGATGCAATAACTTGAGGGCTACATATCTTAAAGGTTTAAGATGTGCTTGCATTTCCAGCACTGTGACAGTGAATAATGCTGGACATCAAATTGCTGTTGCTTGAGTAATTGCTGAAGAAAAACTGAGGTCAGTGGTGTTGCACAGTTGTAACTAACTGCACGGGGCCGGGAACACTCATGCGGTATCTGTGAGTTCATTGGGACCCAGGAGAGACGGGCCCATCTCTCCCTCCAGCTGGAATGCCACTTTCCCACATCAGACACTCCCTGCAGTAATTATACCCTTTTTAGACTCACCCTGTAGCAATTACTCGCCTAAGCCCTGCCTCAAACTGACATCACTGGAAAGTCCAATAAAAATATGGCAAGCTTTCAAACCATCCCAGGAAAGCAGAATACTGTATTATTAGTAGTAGTATTTCAATGCAGCTGTTTGCTGATGATTTTCTTAAACTCCTCCTGTTACAAGATAAGGTTGAGTTCCCTCCCAGCAAATGGCCTCCAGGGTCAGCAAAGTCCTTGTCTCGTCTTCAGTGAGGTACTGGCCTTAAAGGGCTTCGTGTCGGTTCCTTTTTCTTCTTTTTAAGTCGTCTTTGCAGTACTGAATGCTTTCTTCTGGAAGGTCTGATCCTAAGCTTCTCAGACCTCAAAATATCAGCCATCTCTAAGTCAGCAATTGTCTTAGAAGTACTTTGAAAATCAACAACTGTGTTCCTCTTTCTTTCCTTTATTTTAAATTTCATTTTCAAGTTGACCACCTCTTTAAGAGCATAAGGGTATATTCAGAACTTGCATTTGCTCAGGAAGAGAGGAAAGCAATGGCAGCTTGCTTTACTTTTTAAATGCCTTGGGGTTTTTTTTGGTAATAAAACTTCAAATGACTCTATGAATTGGGCCCTCTATAAGGACACAGAAAGTTATCACTATTTCTGTTATAGGTAAACCTGAGAAGTTGAACCTGAATCAGACCAAATAATTGAGGGTTTGGGGTTTTTTTTTCCATTATGATCTTGTCTGAACTGGCATACAGCTCATCCTGTGACATCAGAGTTTTTTGAGTTTTGTTTTTTTAATTCTTGGTTTGCATGGGAACAGTACTCCAGAAAAAAACTTCCCAAACAAATAATAAGAAAGGAAGCTACATGCAGAAAAAGTCAAGGAAGGTAATTGGAAAATTTTGCAGGGAATGATTCCTGTTCTGTAACACCTGATGATGGAAGCATGAGGCTTTGCAATTGTAAACAGAATTTCTTTCCACCCTGCTTGGCAATCGTATTCATTTTTTGGGTGTAACCCTTTCATGTACGCAGCTGCACTCCCCATTCCCATAGCTAGGCATGCCGGGTAAACCTTTTGATCTCGCCTTCTAGCCTTTTTATTACAACTTTTTCAACTCCTCCGGACCAGGGTGTGATGGATGATCCTGGAGGAGCTGCCCTCTAGATCTCAGTGATTATACGGAGTTGATGGTTTCTCCCTGACAGGTGCAGGCAAGTTGATTTAAAAACAAAACAAAACAAAAAATCTTTTTAGTAAAGCGAAACCTACTTGGTGTCAACTCCTTCCTCTGCTGTCGTGCTCAGGTCGGGAGAGCGGAGGCTTTACTTGGCTTCCACTTCTGCCTCTGGCACAATCATCTCTTTGAATCGCAAATGCCTTGCCTCATACTGGCTCTTGTCATTTGGTACCGGCAATGGCTGTTCCTCCAGAAGCCAAATGCTCCAACCCCTGGGAGCTCTTAGCAACGTGCTTTTACCTTTTCCTTTTTTCTCTCTGTGTTTTTTTTTGTTTTCTTTTGCTGTGGTGCTGACCCACCAGCCGTGGAAGTCAAGGGGCTTCTTCCACAGTTTGCAGCAGGCTCTGTGGGTGGTGGTAGACTGAATCCTGCACTGGTTGCACACTGAAAGCCCCTGTTAACATAAATCTCCATATTGTGCCCTGGTAGATGCCACAGACTGTTCAGAAAGGTGCCACCAGTCTTTCCAGCAGCTCCCCTGCCCCTGAACTGTGGTGCAGTTTGCAAGTGTTGGGTGTGTTTGCAAAACACCATAAGTAAAAACAACTGTCTGATTTCCGTGTCCGTCCCCCCCCCCCCCCCCCCCCCCCCCCNTTAAAAACTGGTTACAGACCTCAGGCTCCTTGCAAATCATTACTGTGTCTTCTTGCTGGTTTGAAGGTTGCAGCATGACTGTGATCAGCCAGAGCAGACGCTCTTGAAAGATGTGAAATGCCATTATCCATTCCCTACGGTTTGATATTAAAGAAACTGTTTCATTTTTGAAGTGCTGCACATGTGCTCTTATCAGGTTTGGAGAAATATAAGAGTAGCGGTGCATAGGATACTTTGATATCGGGGAGAGACAAGCACCTTTCCCATTACCTCTGTGCAGGTGTATTGGCAAAACTTTGGTTGTCTGTTGTAAGATAACGTGAAGCCATTGTCAGCATATGTGATTTGTGAAGCAGTATCAAAAAGCACATATCTTTAAAAATATATATTATCTTGAATGTTTATGCAATCTGGAGTGTGGTGCTTTATGTATTTTTGGGTGTGCATGCATCACTTCAAGCTAATCCTTTCAAAAAAATATAGTGGATTTTTCTTTTTTTATAATGGAGGAAAAAACCAAATCATGTCCCCAGTCCACCATTTGATGCCTGAGGAGTTTGGATCGAATTGTACCTTGAAAGAAGATGATATACAAAACACATGTGTCAGCTCAGCTACTTTTTAATCTGTTCCGTGATTTGTCCACACTCAGCAGCTTTTTTTTGGCTGCAACAGAAGCCAGTGCAGTGCTCCAGGCAAAGGCGTCACCCAAGCTACCTTAGTTGGTGAAACTAAAGTTGCTTCCTGAGCGTTACTGTCCTGTACATTGTTGGATGAGGTGGCTCTGCATCTGTGGCCAATTTGGATGTCTGCAAGTGATTTACCGTGCTATGAAATGCAGCTGCTTCATGTACAGCATCTGATCTGGGACCACCACTGGGACCCATCCTCACTGAAAGTGAGGGAGAGATTAAAGCTAGTTGAAGAAAAAAGGGTTTATTTTTTATGGTCCTTCCTGGTAGTTTTTTCCATTAATTCTTTTAATAAAAGATGGAAAACTCTAACTCTCCAGAACATCTAAGCTCCAGTCTTTCTTGGTGGTTTCCTTTTGGTAGTAAGTTATTGGGAGATGACATGAAGACTCACAGAGGGCTGCCTATTCTAAAAGCCTGTGCAAGGGATTTCAAAATACGAATTAAAAAAAAAACATTCTTGTGAGCAGTCAGGCCTGGATTAACAGCGGAAATTCCTTAGGATGCATTTGATCTTGATGATTTGAAGGCAGCACAGGGACAAGCTGAGAAACAGCGATATAACAGCAGGAATCACATCTCCTTTTCCCCTTACTTTCTCATAGTTATCTGAAATACACTGACTACCTCTTGGAAAGGTTTAATGCGTTGTCATATTTGTTGGCAGTGGAGCGTGTGTCGTGTAGGTGCACATGAAAACAACATTTGGCACGAATATTACCAAGATGCCCAAACGTGTTACTTAATTAGTACTTGGATAGCAATACTTACTTGATACAGTAAGAATCACAGTTTCACAGAAAGGTAGGGGCAGTCATGTACAAGTAGTGTAGGTACTAATGCAAGGCTTAATACATGTTTTCTTTACATAGAGATGCACTGACCTTGTCTGCACTGATTTGCAATGAAGTATAAAAACAATTATCATCAAAGAGGTTTGTCAGAAAAAAAAGTCAAAACAGAATGAGGTCAGAAAATATCATGTTTCTTAATTTTAATGAAAACAGATGGTATTTTTCTAACTCCTGAGTCACTGTAAGAAAAAAAACAACTATTTTTCATCTCTTGCAGTGAAAATGGTTCTGTGTAAAAATGTGCCATAAATGTCCTTCTCCTTCCAACCACAATTTATCAATGTAAACCTCATGACTCTAGTGTATAGGACATATCCAGCTATGAATATTTAGACAATTAAAAAAAAGCACCTTTTGATATTTTCTCTGGCTGAAAAGTGAAGATAATACAAATAATGTTAACATATTTACAAAATTCAATGGTCTTGGCACAAATATAGAAGTATCCTAAAAGAGAAAAATGCACACACAAGTATAGCACTTAGCATGACACACTTAACATTTTTGAAAGGAAGTAACAGATATATTTCTTAGTTATTTCTGTTCTAAGTTAATGCATTAAGAGCTACCTCACCATAGTATTTCTGACCTGATGACTGTGTGTGGGCATGCACTTAATGCTGAGATGTGTCTTTGCAAACTCTGAGTAGTTGGGAGGGGGCTGCGTGGAATCGGCATGTCTCTTGCATGTTTCTTGGGCGTGAATATGTGACCTGTCCTAAAAATCTGATGAACTTCCCATGCCAGAAGAGCCTGTCTCCTACACACAGACACTGTGCAGCCGCTGAGTGCCCTAATCCTTGGAGAAGGGCATTCCTCAAGCAAGCATGGAAATACATTTCATCCGTGGTTCTGTGTCTGGTACCCCTTTGCAGCTGCTGTTAGGGGTCAAACAATGAGTTGGCCTGAAGATTGAATGTCTTCAGGACTGAGAAAGGCCAGGTCTCTCCTGGGAGAGGCCCTGCTGCAGCATGCCTGCTACCCCTCTGCTCGGCTGGTTGGTTGTTTGCTCTCTGGGGAAGGGATGGGATCTGGTGCTGTAATTACAGAGATCAGTTAATCATGACAATGAACGGTTGGACCAGACTTCATTTCAGTCGCAGGGAAGCAGTGCTCACCAGTAGCAAATGCGGTACCAGCAAATGTGTTGAACATTCAAACCGCTGCTCTGGTGGGAGAATGAGTGGAGAATGTGGACTTCTGTGGAAAGCCTCACTGAACTGGGAGGTGATGCGCACACATGGATGCAGGTTTGCTGTCTATCGCTGAAGTCAGCATTTGGGTGGAGTATAAATCCTAATTTTTATAGGTACTCTGGTGGATCTATTGTCCCATGTGTCCATTACACCCATAAATACCTGCATGGTGTAATTACTGAAAGAGCAAAGTCGGTTAACGGAGAGATTAGTGCTATGGTAATTAAAGAATTATTGAAAAACAAGAAGCCTTCACCTATTGCTATGAGAGATGTCATCCCTTGGGGAAGGAAAAGTGAATGCAGAAGCATGGCCATGGAGGGGAGTCATCAGCAGTCTCACCTGAGTCTGTGCTGTTCAACATACCTGTAAATGATCAGGGGGAGGGTGAACAGTGAGGTGAGAAAAATCTGTGGGTGATTCTGAGCTACCAGGGTGAGGAGGTTGAGGGTTGATCATGAAGGGCTGCAGAAAGACTTTGTGATACTGACTAGATGAAGAAATAGCAGATAAAGTACAGTACAGATAAGTGCAAGGTGATGCACCCGATGAGAAGGGGGGAAACAATCCCAACCTTATGTATACTGCGATGGGTACCAGGCTGGTGGTTGCCATGCAAGAATGAAGTCTGGGTTTGTAACTGAGCTGTGAATATCTGCATGATCCTCATTTTAAAAAAAATTGTATTGGGTTTGCGTGGCAAGGTTTTGGTAGCAGGGGGGCTACAGGGGTGGCTTCTGTGAGAAGCTCCTAGAAGCTTCCCCTATGTCCGATAGAGCCAATGCCAGCCGGCTCCAAGACGGACCCGCCGCTGGCCAAGGCCAAGCCCATCAGTGACAGCGGTAGCGCCTCTGTGATAACATATTTAAGAAGGGGAGAAAACCCCTGTGCAACAGCAATTGCAGCGGGAGAGAGGAATGAGAATATGTGAGAGGAACAACCCTGCAGACACCAAGGTCAGTGAAGAAGGAGGGGCAGGAGGTGCTCCAGGCGCCGGAGCAGAGATTCCCCTGCAGCCCGTGGTGAAGACCATGGTGAGGCAGGCTGTCCCCCTGCAGCCCATGGAGGTCCATGGTGGAGCAGATATCCACCTGCAGCCCGTGGAGGACCCCACGCTAGAGCTGGTGGATGGGCCTGAAGGAAGCTGTGACCCCGTGGGAAGCCTGCGCTGGAGCAGGCTCCTGGCAGGACCTGCAGACCCATGAGGAGAGAACCCCACACTGGAGCAGGTTTGCTGGCAGGACTTGTGACCCTGCGAGGGACCCACACTGGAGCAGTCTGTTCCTGAAGGACTGCACCCCGTGGAAGGGACCCAGGCTGGAGCAGTTTGTGAAGAACTGTAGCCCGTGGGAAGGGGCCGCATTGGAGAAGTTCACGGAGGACTGTCTCCCGTGGGAGGGACCCCACGCTGGAGCAGGGGAAGAGTGTGAGTAGTCCTCCCCCTGAGGAGGAAGATTTGCTTTTATTTCTCATTACCTTACTCTGATTTGATTGGTAACAAATTAAGTTAATTTCCCCAAGTTGAGTCTGTTTTGCCCGTGACGGTAATTGGTGAGTGATCTCTTCCTGTCCTTATCTTGACCCATGAGCCTTTCGTTATATTTTCCCTCCCCCTATCCAGCTGAGGAGGGTAGTGATAGAGCGGCTTTGGTGGGCACCTGGCACCCAGCCAGGGTCAACCCACCACAAAAGTCAAGTAATTTTTAGGAAAGAGATGGTGAATGGAAATGAAGGCGTCATCATGTCACAGTGTACATCCATGGCTTTGGTGTCTCTATCTCAAAAACAAATTTGTAAAACTGGAAAAAGTACAGAGAAATGTGTCTGGGGTAAAAAGAATTACAGAATAGCCACTCTGTGAGAATTTCTTCAATGGCCTAGGGTGCATCAGATACTCTAAGGTTTACATGGAAAAGGATTGAATAAATTAATGAAAGGGAATCTACCGCATGAGTGAAAACAGTCACTCCTCTGCTGCAGTGTCTAACTCAAGGCTCAGTGGATGCCTGAGAAAGACGTGGGGAAGTATTGCTCTGCGCTTGCCTTGCACATATGCAGCTCTGTAGGTATGTGCCCTTGACTACCCAATGGAGCCTGGATGCTGAGGTTGATGGAGCAACCTTGTGTTTCTTGTTAGATAAGCTTGTTCCTGCTCAGAGTGTCTGTTGCTCAGCTTCTCGGTTCATAGCGCTGCATCTGCCTTGGGTATGAGGAAAGGGATCAACCTGAGAAGTGGATTATGTATATAAAATTAATCTCTTAAAGCATCCCCTTCCTTATCAGTTGGTACTGGTGCCCTCAGATCGGACTGGACCATAGCCTGTGTATGCCCATGGCCTTTGAAGCCTCAGAAGATCTGAACAAAATGTGCTGTACCCTTGTTTGTGATAGTTTCTGGTTTACCCATATGGTATTGGATGGTTCAGGTGCTCACAAGCATTTTGACAGCATTGTTACTGCTTTGCCATTGCCCAGGTGGAGCACCATCCCTTCTGCTTTGCCATGGGCAATTTGGTCATTGCCTGCAGTGGTTCTTGACTGGTTCACAAGGTTTAAGTTGCAAACTCTGTAATGTGTCTTGTCTGCAGATATGGACATGGGAATAACACCATAGGCGCCTTTTACTTACATGGCAGAGGACTTGCTTATGTAAAGCTTAATGGGATCGTTTCTCATTTTTGGAGGGTGCCAAGCATAGTAAGGTCATGTGCTACTGCCTGCACAAGTCATCCATTTGACGCTGTCACACCAGTCTGTGGCAGAAGCAGACAGCGTGGGGAACATGATTTGAAGAGTTGTTAAAAAAGCGTCTACAAATTCTCAGTTTATTAATACACTTTGTTCTCTGAAGATTGCATCAGTGTGGTGGGGAGCACACAACTGGAGAGGTTCCTGTGCTGGCTCTGGGCAGCATACAGATAGATGGCTGCTGGAGGCTATCGTTGACACCTGTGACAGTAAGGAGAGAGGGGAGCACATTCCTGTAGCTCACTCCTGCCTGTGCTCTTTCATGAGGCTCTGCGTAACTGCAGCAGCCCGTTTACTCCATATTGATGATAAGAACATAGCAGATAGGAAGAGCAAGACATTGCAGGACTTACTCTTTCATTCATAAATTTTACAGTAGTACTATTTCTTGCATTGTAGGGAGGTTTAAGGACTTTGAACAAGTTTGGGGTCCCTTTTGGCTGTAAAGCAGCTTAATGAGAGGCAGCCTTTTCCCAGAAGAGCAGAGCGGCTTAGTAGCAAAAGGTGGGGACAAGGAAGAAATATTATCACTACCCCATGCTGCTATGCAAGATTGCGCTGTGGTTCATCTGGGGCTGGGTGGGACCTGGGCACACAGAGTGTCTCGTGGAGGAATTTTTCAGCATCTTGTCCAGCCAGATAAGAAGGCCTTCAAATAAGAAAATGGATGAAATAAATCGTGAAATCCAGCAGGCGCAAACATCTGCTGGGAACTGCTGCTTGCCTTTTTGCTCCAGGGGGAAAAAGGAGGCAAGAGGTGAGAGTAGGACCGGGCTCGTGGAAACAGTATCCGGAAGGATTGGTCGTACACACAACCGTAGGGGTGGGTCGCAGTCCTGGGCCTCGTAGCAGAAAGGGTTGGACTCTCCTGACGTCACCCAGAGATGCTGTCCTTCCCTGTCTGTTCCCAAGATGGAAGATAGTGCAGCTTTAATTGGTGCCAGCCAAGAGTGTAACAGGTTGGGACTAGTTCTAAAAGGATACGTTCATCCATACAAAAATTTAACATACTAGTGAAAAAAATCTTGTAACAGAAACTTAGCTGGGCAGCTTAACAAGCAAAATCTTACTGGGCATTGCAGTGATGGTATGCGTTTTCCTCCTTCCTCCTTTCACCTGCTGTGTCACATGTAATATCTACAGGCAAGGGACAATGTCTAGCTTGGTTTTGATCTTTATGCAATATAACAGTTGTTATTCAGTGCTCATTATCCATATTGTTTCCTTGGATTATATTGTCTTTTCAGGTTGAATACATAGTGCATTAAAAAGCACACAGTAATAAAAAGTAATAGATAGTGGAACTATAAACTTATTTTGGCCTGCTCCTCAGCTGCTATAAATTATTCTGTATGCACTGAAACCTCCTGATAAAGTACTGCCTTATTACATGGCGTAGTAAAAGATATGTTTAAGCAGGTTTAGGAAGAGACATTAATAAAGTTAAGATCAAGTGACGGGCTAGTTGATAAAGCGGTTTGAAATAAAAAGTTTTTGACAGAGGTATTCAGCAGGATGGGTTTATGAGCTCTGCGCAACAAAACACAGCAAGAACACGATGACCCCTTGCAGGCTTCCTCCCCAAGTTCCTCAGGGCAGCCTACAGAGCGGGTCTCCAAACCGGCCTGCTCAGCTGTCAGGCTGCAGCTGCCACTCAGCCCGTTTGGGGCTGAACTGTTGATGAGAGCCGTGTGTGCCAGCTTGGGCTGCTGTGGCAAGGCACTGGAGAGCACCAGGAAAGGGCCTTACAGTAAAAGATAGGTTTTGTTTATAAAGACAGCACTTGAACTAGGCAGCAGGGAGCTTCACTCTCCTCCTATGCCGGTCATGCACCTTTTGAGGGCGAGAGCATGGTCAGAAGTAAGGCGGGATTAAAACCAGAGCGTATCTGAGAACAACGCTCAAGGATGACATTTGGTATTGGCAGGAGGCATCAACACTTAATGTCATTAAATGCTACACACCAATCATGTTGTTTCACATTGCACACCTTGGCATTGGTTAGGGCATATGAATTGGGCAGTGAGTCCTTCCCTGAGCATGTTACCTCTTTTTCCTTGGCACGGTATGCTAATGAAAGCCCTAGCCCAGCTCTTTCATCTTGTCCCACATTTTCCTTTGTTGATTTAAAAAAGGAGCCAGGGAGGGGGCCCAGGCTGGGGAATGAGAGATAAAGCAAATTTGTTTATGGCTGAGTCAGAAGACAGTCAGATGGAGAGTTTTCCTTGTAACTTAATAGCTGCATTAATCACTGGGACTGCAGCTACTCCCAGTGATGGCCAGAAAAGGGCCCCGGTGTCTCACAACTTTGGTGATACCGAATGAGTTCTCTGCAAAGGCGCTCTCCTAGCAGGTACAATTACAGCGCTTTAACAGACATGCAGGATGTGGAAATATTTTTAATTATCTTGCATTAAACACAGCCTAACCTCAGCAGGAATAATCTCTTTATGTAATTTCAGATTAAGTGAATTTATTTTGTATAGTAGTGACATAATCGGAGCATCCCTGGGCAACTGGCTAAAAGTGGCTGTTTCTGTAAAGGAAATAAGGTCTGATAACACTAATATCTTATCGCATTGCATATACTAACACAGGGCTTAGTAAGAAGCAATCAGTTTGGTATGGCCTGGGTGAAATCATGGGTCAAACTTACAGAAGCCTTTGACTGTCTATGCTCAAACACATGTGTGTCAGGGTCATGTAAAAGAGGGGTTTTTCTCCCCCTGGTCTCCTTAAAGAAGGGAGAGGTAAGATTTCCTCGGTGAACAGTTTATCCCAGCAGAAGGAAGTTCAGCACTTTACCTACTGGGCTTTGTCAGGTGCCTTTCACCAAAGCTTTTTGGGCTCCCAGCTTTCAGCTGGATCCATATCCCTCGGTGCCAATCAGAGGTTTTCTAAAGTAGCTGCCTGAGTAACTATAAATCTCAGTGCAAACAAATGGGACTAACTAAGGCATCTTTGAAAAGTCACCTCTTAAATTGATAACAAGGTGGAGGAACTAAAGTGACAGATTATTCATTTATCTGAATGACAATAGTACAAGAATGGGGGAAAGTGGGGTAAAAGATCGCAAAACCCCAAATTATTTATTTCAATCCTTCTCTCCTCAGAGATACTGCCCGCATTAGACCCCCAGGTGCTGCATCATCCCCATTTCTGACTCTTTGGGCATGCTCAGCCTCTGCTGTGGGCAGGGGCATACTCAGTGCCTCTAAAATCAGAGCTGCTTTACCTTGGTCCCTGCTGTGAATGCCCACACGGGTGGCAGGTTGCAGCAGCAAGTGCCGGTGGCTCCCCAGTCCGACCTTCCCTCGCCTCTTTGGCCAGAGCTTACCCTCTCCTCCCTGGCACTGCTGATGGTTCCCACCTATCCTTGGCTTTCCTCTTTGCCTGCCCTGTGTTTCCTGGAGCCAAAGTAATGTCTACAATACGCACAGGGCACAAGGTTCAGAATTTCTATTTATCTGATTGCCTAGTGTGTGTGCTTTTTTATATCCCCCCTATAAAAGTTACATGTCCTCAATCTCCACAAGTCGCACGGACGAATGCATGCAATCCCACCCGCTCCCAGCACCACACTGGCTGGTAGTGCAAGCATTGCTCCTACCCAGCTCCATTGCTGCAGGGATCTCTTTTATACCACCACAGACCTTTTTTTTTTTGTCTTTTTTTCTTTCTTCTTTTTTTCTCCCCGTCTATCTCCACTTTTTGTTGTTGGCACTGTGATTGCCAAGCTGGGCAGCCATTTTCAGTCTGGAAGCCAAGTGAGTGGTGGGGAGGAGCTGGAGGGTGTGCAAATAGAGAGAGCAAGCGCTTTTGGCTGTCTGGAGCAATGCCGTAGTGGGGTGGACCCCTAGCTGCAGAGGGAAGCAGGCATTTCCTCAAGTTTAGAAAGTGGAAAGCTGGCTGGATCCATGCTGCAGAGCACTCCGTCTCCACTGGTGGTTGGCTGTGTGGGTTATTATCAGCCTTTATTGTGGTCCCTATACAATCGCAGCTTGCTAGACCCATAAAAATAGTACCTCGTGCTCTCTGCAGGACTAACTGCTAATTACTTGCAGCCATCGGTGGCAGAACAAACCCAGGCAGCCATCCAGATGGCATGTTCCTACCTGTGACTGAGCGTGAATGATTTATGTTTTATTGATAGCGAGGGGATGGGAGGGTGGAAGCCGCCTGCCTTCCACACCCATTGCTCTGTGCTAGGACAGCCTCGTGGGAGATAGGAGCTGTGTCAGGGATGCGAGAGGCAAACTCTCCCCTCCCAGCCCAGGACAAGGGCATGCCCTTCAGAAAGCTCAGATCCAGTGCGGCTTTGGAAAGAGTAAATGGGAAATAGCTTGTCCTGGGGGCGTTTGGCTTGTGTGTTGATGTGGCTTCTTGGGAAGGTGGCTATACTCTCAGACCAAAAACTGCTGGCTGGTCAGCTTGAAAGTCCTTCACACCTAACTGTGTGAAGGAAATACCTGTGGACAGCCTCTGCTTCAAGGTAAAGGCTTGGAATACATGGAAAGTTGTACGTGTCACCTGCTTTTTGTTTCTTTGCAAGTTTACTTTGTGTGTCCTCAAACATCACCTCACCAGAGGCTCTGGAAGATTCCCACCAAAAGATGGATTTCTAGGCTGTTGACTGTTTCAGATCACTTCTCATTAGTATAGAGGAGAAAAGGAAAATGATTCCTTCTCTCCTCTGGAAACACAAACAGTTCTTAGCAGTGTTACAATCATATTCATCAGGGAATTATCCAAACTTTTTTCCTTTTCGTGAGGAACCTTTCTTTCTGAAGACCATTGCTGGAGGCAGAGTGCTGGGGCTTCGACGAACAGCAAGTCTGCCCCAAATCTGGAGTCTCTATGCTCCTTTCCACATTGAATTTGCTCACCTCAGCTTTCTACTTTCCACACTCACGTACCTTCCTAGCCTCACTGTTTCACATGGGCTGTATGTTAAATAGTGTTGCTCCAGGAATCACATAAATAAGGGAGGTGGGCTGAGGCCAGCGTAGCCAGGACATATACACATAAAGCAGATAAAACCACACAATGTTTGCGAACAGCAGTCTCTGATATCCAGTGGGTAGCTGCAGTGCAGCAAATTCATCCCTCGTGCATGGTCACTGATATCAACAGATTTAAATGCAAGATGTGTTTGGCTCGGTGGGTGGAGTTGAACATTTATCTAATCTGGTCTTGTGGCTTTTAGCATCCGGGATCAGAGGTTTCAGACAGACACCATCTTCCTTGGACCTCCCAAGCAGGCTGCAGGAGCCTGGGGAGTAGGGCAGGGGCCTCAGCTCCCCTAGGTGATGCGGGAGGGGGCAGAGGGCCAGATCCTTAGCCCCTTCTCATGCCTTTTAATTAGCTAGAACTCAAATGAGCTTATTAAGGACTGGGGTCATTTTCATTTCATATGTTGGGGGGTGGGGGCCTACCTGTATTTCCCAGTTCTCCAGGACATGTGTGAAGATGGCAGATACAACGCAAGGGACCACAAATGGACCATGCTGTAAAAAGAAGGTAAGCTGTCTTGAGGAGACTGCAGCTTAGAAACATAGCAACCTTATAATCCAAAAGGGGATTTCTGTGCCAAATTCTTCTATGTAAGCAACAAAGCTATTTCACCATAAATCAAATATTTCTCAGGCCACATGTTTGTACAAACTGAGCTTATGTGCCAGTCACTGAAATTAGTCTCCAGTCCTTTTGCATCTCAGGAGCCCTTGGTGCAACTGTGCAGAAGTGGAAGCACTAAAAATTATGCCTGCAATGTGGATGTACATTTACATTTGTTAGTCTAAGTCGAGATTTAGATATAAGAATACCTAGCTGGTGCCAGACAGTACCTAATCTTCTGATAAGTCTTCCAAGGTACCATAAGCATGGAGTGCCACTTCACAGGCTATGAGAAATGAAATTCATTTCCTTTTCTTGTATTAATCAGAGGAGACCAGGTCAAACAATTCATTCTCCACACCACTTTTGAGCCACAAGAGGCTGACTATGCACCAACAATGAGCTATTTCCAGCTCATTTCGGAGCTCAGGAGAGGCAGGAGTTTGCTTCCCACTGATGGGATGACAAACGCAATGGAAAATCCTGCTTGTTTTGGTCAGAGTTCTTTTATCCTGGAGGCAGAGGGACCATGCTGCAGGAGGAGCACCATGGGGATTTCTGGTTTGTGGCCGTGCCCCATCTTACCCCTCCTCTTTTCAGAAGGTAGTTTGGCAACAGCCAGTTTTCCGATGTGCCAGGCCTCCCTCAGGGTATGCTGGCTGGCCAGGGTTGCGAGGGGAGGGGAAAGGCACAGCAGCTCTCTGCTGAGGCAGCACCACTTGAATGGAGCATGCCTGAAAATTCTTAACCACAGATCTGTTATTAGCTGCAGCAAGATAAAGGACATATTTTATTAAAGTAATACATTCCAGCATTGCATGTGCAAGTCAGGAGATGGACAGCATGCATGTGAACGCATTGTCTGTTTGTTTAAATGCATTATTTTACATCTATAGGATCAAATGCTTGTTACTTACACAATGCTTAATAACAGATCTTGAGACCATCCTATCTGGCTGTGAGCCACACAGTGGGGGTGTAATATGCTTTGGTATTTTGCTGTGGTTTTCTCTTTTGTTGAAAGACATTTTTTTGTGTATACTGTTTCCCAAGGTGAGATGCAAGAGGCAGGGGTAGAACTGTGGTAGCTGGGATGATTTAAGGATAAAAGAGAAACAAGGTTTGTCAAGAGACTAAAAATCTTTTGTCAGATCAAGTAATATGGCTGGAAAGATAGACAAGCTTTCCACCTCAGTATCCTTTTATCACATCTCTTTTTTTCCCACCTAAGCTTTCCCAGGTGGTCCCATACAAGGTACCACCACTCCCATAGCTGGGCAGGACTGAGGTGCTCTCACACTGCTTGCTAATCCAGGGATGGGGGGAGGTTAAACTGTTGGCTTCATAGACCCGTGTTCCAAAGTGATCCTTTGAAGTTGACCTTTTTGTCTTGAAGCTCTTAACCACCCCTGTCATACAGTTGTCTGAAGTAAAATCGGGATTGCCTGTCTTTCCAAAAGTTACGCTTTAACTCAGCCACAAAATACAGATTTGATTAAAGATTAGATTTACAAGGTGAGATTATATAGTCTGTCCTGTGCCAGGGACCAATTATATTAACAAAACAGTTCCTTCTGGCTTTAAAATATTCATCTCTGTGAAAAGTAGCCAGCTGTTTTTCAGCTATGGCTGTATGCAGGATAGGGCATGGCTTAGAAAATGATCTGTTATATCTCTTACAGCCATCTCGTGCTGGCATATCCAGCTGTTCATTGTGCTTGCTGTTTTTCTGCAAGGCAGTGGTTTGCTGACCTCCTGACCGTGTCTGAGGGCTTTCATGGATGAGAGGAAGGCGTGGAAAAAATATCCTTTACCTGCTGCAAACTGGGATTCCTGCAGTTGCAGGGCTGGCAGTCCCCAGCTGGATGAGTCCCCCTGCTCCCCTGTGCTGGGGGCACAAACTGCGTGTTTGCAGGGTGTGGGAGTTCACCCTGGGATCCTGGCTCTCTGTAAAACTGCTGTGTTCATGTGGCAATCAAGTCTGCTTTCAGCCCTGTGTCTGCCCGTGCCTACATTGCTCCCAAATTTCTGAATTGCCTTCCAAGGCACTGGTTTTTGCTGCTAAGGCTCACACTGTACCTCAGCTCCACTGAAGTTTAAATCCTCAGTACAGGGTCAAATTGCCCTCTGCTAAACGAATATTACATTCATAGAAAAGCATGAACATTGCATACAGAAATACGTTGTGTTGCTCCTTTCTGTGAGCAGTGTTAAGCCCTCTTCTTGCAAGTGTTAGAGACATAACGTCAGTAGGTCAGAGGAGGGAAGTTCTGTATTTCATACGTGGTAATTTTTTCTTGAACTCTTTAAAAAAGGACAAAATGTATTCTTTTAACAGAAATCAGCTATATTTAAAACTTGTAGGAGAAATAATTCAATTCATTTCTGGATTCTTCATGAGTCCTTACTTCCCATCATGGATTATCCTAAGTGTATCTATTGCTGAAGTCAGCCTCCCCTCGCACCACGCTGCCTGCCTCACACTCCCTCTCTCCAGGTTTTCCTGTCTCTCTGCACCGAGCTTGGAGCCTCTTGCCTTCACAAGCGATGCCCTGCGTGACCCCCTCTCTCTGTATCTGCTCACACATTCCTTCCTTATCTTGCTCTCACCCTGCTCCAGATTCCCTCCTGACTATAGACCATATGTGTTTACAGATCCCAACTTGGTGCCTTCTAACAAAACTGGCTTTCATCCTGACAGTGAGTCATATGACCTTCCTCTCTTTTTTCCAAAACCTTCTGTGTATGCACGAACCCTTTAAACAGAGGCATCTGAAATGTTTCTCCATCAGTCTCCATATTTGTATCTGTCTGTTTATATGATCAATGTTTATATTAGGTAGTTATTATGCTCTTCTGAATCTGTTCTAACTGTATTTTGACTAGACTGTGGTGACCTTCGGGCAAAGACTCTTCTGTGCATGTTTATACATCACTAAATACACTGTTGATGCTCAATAAATAAGAACATTATTCATCTTCAAAATTACTTTGAAATTATTTTTACGTGAAGAACCAGCTTAAGAAAAATGTGTGGGCTGAGACTTTGGTCCCGCAGAAGTCAATGGGAATTCTGCCATAGGGTGTTTTAGGGTACAGTCTTACAATTATTCTTGCCCCTTTGTAGGTTTAGTTTATTATTTTACTTCATCTTTATTTTTTATATAGATCAAATATTGTCCATATGAAAGTTCCCTTGCTTTCTTAAGTGTTGCATATCTGAATGACTTCTGGGTTTGTAAATTTTACTACATTTTGCCTGGCAAAAGAATGTGACCTCACTGAAGCTCCATTTTTTTTCCAAATGGGTCACATGGGGCAACACCTCCTCTTTTCGAGGTGATATTCAGCTTCAGGGACAGCAGGCTCTGAAATACGCTGAATGCGTGTTGCCATAATGCTTGTGACTAAATATGTGGTGCTGTTGCAAACTTCAGCCCTGTAGAAACCCTATTGTTTATCAATGTGAGAGGCCCCACCCCAAACGGTAATTAGAGTGAAGCTCATGTCATAAATCTGCTGGCATCCCAAGTGAAGCCAGTGTTCCCTGGGAACAGCAGTTATCTCCCCCTTTTGCTGCTGGTCGTTTGAACTTCCTGTGGTCAGGGAATCCTTCTGTTTTCAGCTAGAATAACAATTATGAAACTACCCCTGCTCTCCTGGTCAGAGTTCACGTCTCATTAACTTTAACAGGAGTCATAATTTTAAGAGTGATTTCTCAAAAGCGTTATAACTCAAGACAATTAAGGCTTGAGAGAGAGCGCGCGAGACAGGGAGGGGAGGAAAACAGAGGCACTCCTTGGGGCAGGGCACTTCATGAGTATTAAACAGATGTGACTCATTCCTGCCTCTAGTCCCAGCAGAAGTAATACCTTTTGAATAAGTTCTGCGTGCTAGATAAAAACTTGTTTGCTGGTGCAAAAATCATACCACGCATGTTAGAACAAGCACCCTGATGGGCTATTCCTATTAAAAACAAGGGCACGCAGCAGTGGATTTTTCAGTCTGCTGATGTAAATTTGACACGGGTGTTTTAGCTGTGGAAACTTGTCAAAGTCTGCAGAAAGAAGGGATAAAGGGAAAGGAAATGCAGACCAAAGAATGAATTAATTAATTCAGTTGCCCTTCTGGAGCAGGATGTTTTTATTCTTATTATGCATGAAATACGTAGCAGTGTATATAGAATACATTTGACAGGCAAAACCTGATCTTCTTGAGGATGTGTGAAACTAGAAAGGAAATTATAGCAACATAGAACATAAAAATGCTGGGGACCCCTAGTTCTGACTTTTTGTGTATTTATTTAAAGGTAGTTCTGCATGCAGTACTGAAGCCTTTGTATATATGACAGGCATCCTCTTAAGCCAGGGCATCCCACAGACCTCTCACAGAAGCGATGCCACGGAGGACAGCAGCTCTGTGTGAGGGACCCAGCCTTCTGTGAATGTACAGAAAATCAGGTTTTATAACAGAGGGTTTTAGGGAAATCTCCTGCCGCTACTACAGGGGTGATCCCTATCTTTACTAGTGGCGTGAGGATTCTAGAGGAAACAGGGTTTTTTTACCACAAAATTGGCTCAGAGTAAGGTTAGTGGGAGTAGTGGTTAAAACAGAGCCACACAGCCTACACAAAATCCCTACCAGTGTTCCTGGGGATAGGCTGTTGCTAAAACAATGGTGGACTCTTTCGCTTAAGGGCCGTATCCACAGAGGGGATGCGAGATCCTTACAGAGGGTGAGGAGGTGGCGGCGGGAGGAACAGCTGACATCATGCATCGTTACACTGATTATCATCTGCCACGCGGAGCGTGTCCACACCACAGCTGAAGGTGCAACTGCAGCATGGGTGGACTCCGCTGGGCTTCATTTAGTGGTGTCAGCTCAGGTGGTAATGGCAGTATAATGACAGCAATGCGATATCAGCACAGAGCTCCGTGAGTCCTCGGGCATGTATTCTCGTCATCGGCCATGCTAAGTCACTGCTGCTGGAGTTTCACTGCTGCTGGCATCTGGTTGAAGCTAACCCCCAGGCTTCTCGCTATGCTGCAGTTGTGGGCAGCCCCACAGCTGGGTAGTCAGCCCCAACGGTGGGTTGCAGGCTGGTACAGCGCAACCACACGTGGGCCCTACTTGCAGCAGTCATCTAGCCAGGAAACAGACACATATTCTCCCTTAAAAATATTGAACAGTCACAGTACAACTGCAGGTTTCTTCGATCAGCTCCTCACGCTCATGCTTTCCCCCCTTCCTGAGAAATCCTTGATTTCAGCCATTCAGTGCTGCACCTCCTCCAGCTGTTCCCACAGCTTCCCCTGGAGTGGCCTTCCAGCAGCCCTGTAGAAAACTGCTTATCTGCTCCAGATGAAGCAACACAGCAAAATGAATGTCTTAGTATGACGAGAGACTGCAAGTAAGCCTACACAATCTGTGGTCTGCTTGGGAAGTAAACCCTGACCACCTCGGGAAGAAAAGTCTGACCTACCAAGCAGTGGAGTGTCTTGTGTCCTTGGAGCTGGGAGTTGGGAATTTTGTGCCCTCTAGGAGCGAGCGAGTTGATTTTCTCAATGTAGGAGCCTGGGGGCAAACCAGCGTGTAAGTGGTACGGACAATCAGGGGCCCAGGAGTGAAACAGGGAGCAAACTGCAATGATAGTGTAGATGTGTCCTAAGGATGATGCTTGATAGTTTTACAACATATTGTTGTAAGCAATGAAAATTAATCTTAAACTGTAAATCAGCTTGTTTTCCATTTATTCATAAGAATTTTGCATTGTTTTCTGCTTGTTGCATTTCTAATGTTAGCATAGCCATTATGCTGTCTCATCTCATTAGGTTGGTTCATTTGGCATCTCTCAGAGATGCCAAAATACAGGGAGGTTTTTGGAAAGTATTTCATCAGTATTGTTACTGGGAAAATTATGACCAGCTCTAGTGTTTTAACATGCTTGAATGTGGATATTACTAATACTTTGACACATCTATATCCCTTATTCTTCCATTATAAAAACAATGCTGACAGCTCCACCTTCTCTTAAAAGTTATCATCCAGCAACAAGAATTAAATAAATAAATAAAAAAATTCCCCTAGGTGAAGTATTGTCTTCATCCACCCAGAAGACAGAAGTATCAGGGTCTGCACTGAGTCTGCCAGAACTTGTGTGTATGCTACTGAATAATGAAGGAGGTGATTTATGCCCTTTGGAATAAGGACATTCCAGGGCAGATATGGTGTGCTCACGCTGCTGTCAAACCTTTCTGAGGGACAGTGGCGAATGTGAAAGCTTTGTTACATGAATGAGAAGAATGTGACTGGGAATAGCCAACATGGGTCTACCAAGGTTAGATCATCAGATCATGTCGGTTTTGCGGGACCTCTAGACGTCTCTTGTCCTGTCCCTGCTGAAAGCAGGTCCAGGTAGAGCAGGTTGCTCAGGGCCTTGCCCAGTTGGGTTTTGAGTATCTCCAGGGTGGAGACTCCACAGCCCCTCTGGGTAAACTTATTTTCCCTAACACTGAGTGGGAATTTCCCCTGCTTGACCAACATGATTGCTTTGTGTGATAAGGGAAGAGCAGTGGTTGTTATCTACCTTGACTTTAACTTAATGCTAGACATGATCTCCTACAGCACCTTTGTATCTAAGCTGGAACATTCTGGTCTGGACAGATGGATTAGTAGATGGGTGAAAAACTGGCTTGTTTGTTGAGCTTAAAGAGTTCATATTCTACCTGGAGGCCTTTACAAGCAGAGTTCTTCAGGGATCTATTCTGGCTGCTTAATATCTTTGTCAGTGATGCAAAAGTGGAGACAGTATGCACCCTCATCAAGTTTGCAGCTGACACCAAACTGGGGAGAGCAATTGACACACTCCAGGGCAGGGCTGCCACTCAGAAGGACCTGGGCAGCTGGAGGAACGGGCCAACAGGAACCTTATGAAATTTGACAAGGACAAATGCAAAGTCCTGCAACTGGGGTGAAGTAGCTCCTTTTGCAACAGTACAGGCTGCTGATGAGCTCTGCAGGAAAGGACATAGGGGTGCTGCTGAGAAGTAGGCTAAACATGAGCCAGCAGTGTGCTCTGGCAGCAAGGAAGGCCAAGAGCCTGATGCAGCCTGGGCTGTATCAACAGGGGCACAGCCTCTGGATGGAGGGGAGTGATTACCGCCCTCTATGCAGGACTCACCAGATCCATCTAGAGTACTGCATCCAGATTTCAGCACCAGTTGATAAACTTGTTACTAAGCCACCAAGATGGTTGGGGTTTGGAGACCAGCCCTGTGAGGAGAGGCTGAGGGACCACACCTTGTCCAGTCCAGGGATGAGACATCTTCAGGGGAACCTAAAAGCAGCCTCTGTCAGTATCTATGAGCCACCAAAGCTCTTCACAGCGGTGCCTGGTGAGAGGACAACCAACAGTGGGCATAAATTGAAACAAGAGAAGGTCCAAACAGGTATGAAGATGAACTTTTCCCCATAACGACAACAAGCGGTGGAACAGGCAGTGAGGGTGTGCAGGGACCATCCTTGGAGGTTTTCAAGACCTTGCTGGACAAAGCCCTGAGCAACTTTATTCTCATAGCTAAAGGGCTTTGAGCAGGAAATTGAACTACAGACTTCCTGACATCCCTTCCAACCTGTGATTTCTTGTTAAAACTGGGAAGGGAGACGTTATTACTTAAGGTGTTTGGTACCTAGAAGCCCTGGTGTTGTCCTAGTGATATCAGGAATTTCCCAGTGCTAGTCAGTGCTCACACACAAAAGTCCAGAAAAACTTACGGCCTGATGAGATGAAGCAGGCAAAACTTTATAGCAAAATATGTCCAACATACATGAGAGTCCCTTCCTCCTCCTGCCCAGTGCCACTGCATAGGAGCTCCCGTTGGGTGCAGTGTCTCATGCCACTTCCCATATGCCCTTTGCCCAGCTCAGAGGCAGATGGAGTGAGCCCCGAGTGCTCCTGCCTCTCCCAGAAGAGCCAGGTTGTGGTTCCTCTTGTTCTTGTCAGCGTCAACAGAGTGCATTAGCTACAAAAGCACAAGAAAGCACACTGCTGTAAACAGTAGCCCAGTTCATAATTATTATTTTATTGCTTTCTTGCAGACAAAACTGGCATTTTTTCAAGGATGTGGCTAGAGTCTGTCCTGGAGGCGAGGCCATACCTGTCATGCAACTGGCAGGACTGGACTTATTCTTAATTTAAACTCATACTACATTTAGCAGAGTAGCATGGACAAGTGAAATTTCTGCTTATGTTGAAGGAAATCACGTATACAGTGTGCTACATAGTGTTCCACATAGAGTGGTCTTCCAGTATCTGTTCACGGGTGTTTTAAGGACTTCTTGAGCACATTTAGTTCACTGAGACATGTGCACGAGGAGGCATTTTTACAGTAAGTTGATCTATTCTTTCCGCAATGTTTCCTCCATCAAACAATGATCTAATTGTTTCCTACAATGCCATTTGGAGGTGATTTCCCAGGAATCCACACAGAAAATAAAACTAAGGAGAGCTGTCAATCCCTCAGTGCCGGCATAAGATCTCAGAGCTATGCCCACAAGGTTAACATGAAGCAATCCTTTTTCTTCCTTGTTTCCCATCGAAGTCTTTTTTATTGATGTTAGCCTCTCTGGTTCTTATGCTGCTAATCATGCAAAAGATGAGCATTTTTATGGAAACAGCTGACTATGTCCTAAAGGGAGCTAAATCATCGCAACAGAAAAGTGGATCTGAACAGAAAAAGAGGAAATGAAATGATAATTTTATTTCCTACATGTCTGACTCAGACCTACTTACACAGAGAAGACATTGTAGATACCCACAGACACATCCAAATCACATGGAGAGCTGGGAAGAAAACATTAATGCAAAGTAGCCTCTTTAGCATCTCATATCACATTAGGGCTCTAATCCTGTGGTCTCTTTATCAGACTTCTATAATTACATGGAGCAGAGAATGAGAAGGCGGAAAACTAAATGCAGTTGATTCTGCTATTTGAACTACAAGGTTCGTGTAGGTGTTTGGGGGAAGGAAGCGAAGCGCACCAGCTCTTGAATGCTGAGCAGCAACACTATAGCAATAATCGAGGACTGAGGAGGAGGAGAATATTCCATTGCAAGGCTGAATGAAACTTAGGCAGCGCTGGAATTTGGTCTAGACAGGAGAACACTTCCACATTTACATCGCCACATCTTGAAAGCTGCGGTAATCACAGATGTTTCACGATCCCCAGTGGCTGCCTTGTAGTATTCTGGTCCCACTGATGACAACTACTCAAGATTTAAATGCGTTATAGTGATGGTTGTGCTTTTGTAATGGAGGAGAATATGGTTGTAATAAAAGAGCTCCCATTTCTGTTCAACATGACTCAGCTGGAGGGAGGAGGAAGGCTAACTTCAACTTGTCAATTCTGAATTTGTCTTTAAAGAGTTATGGGATGTGTGTGTGAGAGAGGAGGCCGCCTCTTTTTTTTCCTCACTTGTACTGCAAACTTTATAGCAACAAGATTCCCTGTTAAACGATCAGAATAAAAAAGACTCTTAGGAAACTTTCTTAAGTGAAGTTTTACACATGTGAAAAGGCTTTTTCAGCACAAAGCAGTTCTTAATGCTGCCTTTACCAAATAGCCCAAGGTCGCTTTGGTGTGGGGAGCTCTTGCTGGCTGGGTGTACAAGCAAGCACAGCTGGAGCATACAATGCTGCGATAACATCTGGAGTTTGTAGAGAGGGTATCTTGGTAAGGAGGTTTCCAATTCTACCAGGAGATAAATTGCCCTCGATAGCCTTGGGGTTTTGAAGAACAAAATATTCCTGTAAGGATGACACCTCCACTCCTCAGCTGTGAGAAGCAGAGCTTCTGGCACAGTAAAGAACTGAATCTTTATCTTCCCTGGTTGTTATCAAAATAGTTGTGGTATGACCCACAAATTGGACATGAAACGACAGGTCTGCCTGCAAAAACTAATGCAAAGTGAGTTAACTGGCATTCTTTTGTACATATTAGATCCAGTTCTCCATTGTTCCCCACAGCCTGCAGCCATTATACACCATAAAAGTTCAGCATAGGGGAGATGTGCATGAAAATCTGTTTTAAAAGTCTTACTCTTCTCCATTAAGTTGGTAAAGACACTTGGGACCTTTATAACTGCTCTGATCTGGTATTCCCTTTTACAAGTTACAAGGTATTTTTAATTATGGTGGTAACATTTTAATAAGGCTATCAGTGCCCCAGGCCAATGCCATAACCCAGTTATTTGACATGTTGAGATGACAAGCGTCTGTTACAATGTGCAACCTTGCTAATAGAAGATTCACAGTAATGAGGGGGAACCCTGGCTGTCTACAGGGCTACTGTAGCAGCTCCCATTTGACCCTTCACTCCCATTTCCAAGAATGAGGGCACAAGCAGAAGAAACGGATGGGTGTCAATAAAATCATCATGCTCCTTATCCCCTTGGGTTCACAGATACCCAGGTGTAAATTAGACCAGTCCCAGTATGAAGTAAATGTAAAGGTCCCTTGAGAGCTTCCACTGTCCCAGTTCTCCTCTTGTACTGCACGTGGCTCAGCTGCACTGTGGTATCTAACACCAATTATCAAACTGTCCGAATAATGAGGGGGAGATGCACCTTGCCAAAAGTTCATGTTTTATTAAAATAATTCATCCTCACAAATGAATGCATTTTGCATGCATGTCATGTGGCTGAAAAGATTTTTGTCCCACTACTAAAGAATAGCTAGTCAGAAATAGCCTTGTATTGCTCTCAGCACTATTAAGTATCTTTCTGTATGCTAACTTCTCAAGCTCCAGCAAATGTCACCAGGCGTTAATGAAACAGAATTGTGAAGTGAGCTTTTAAAGGAACAGAAATAATGTGACATTAAATAATTGACCTTGTACTGTCACTGTCGGGGTGCTCTGCTTGCAGCAACCTGAAATCAAGAGCTGTGTAGAAATATTGTGTGCATGCTCTGTCGGTCATGGTGGGACCATGGTGGGAAAAGGATGTCAGAAGTTGATCTCCTCCACCTGAAGCAAAACAGCCAGGCATCCTGAAACTTTTTGTCTGAGTAGTCAGTCAGGTTTGACAAGGCTGACACATCCTTCACCACACCCTCTCCTTTTGCATGGTATAGAAGGAATTGTGCAGTCCTAAGATGCCTTACCTCCCACTGAATTCAAAGACTTTTTTTTTTAACCCTACCAGAAACTGGTAGCGTAATATTCCAGGGACTGCCTAAAAGGAGCACAGCAAGTGTTCAAGGACCTGGGAATGACAGCTCTTGGCAGGCAGTCCCAGGCTTGACTAGTCACAGGCTCGCACTGAGTGCCTTGTGTCAATCATTCCCTGCCCTCCCCAACCCCTCCAAACACTCGCTGGGGCATATCTACATTTTACAATGGATTGTGCTGCAGGGCACTGTAAATCTGCCCATAATTAGGCACCAGCTGAGTGCATTTAAGATATATCTTCCCCATGACAGGGATACCTTTGAGTAAATTGTCTGAGCCCTCTCGGTTTGTTATTAATGACATTTCAGACCATCTCTGCAGTCACTATGGAGGTGTTGCTACTGGAACCAGCTGGTGACCCTCTCTTCCCATGCACAGAAGAGCTCAGACTGTGGACTTGGGAGTGTTTACCATGAATTTTCTGGGGAGAGTTCAGCCTGAGAGAAGTGAGGAAGTGAAAACTCCCAGGACTGACCTTCATGTCGTAATAAACACAGACTTTGTGAATGCTGCTGCTCAGCCCAAGCTATTGCTTCCCAGGCAGCCCTTGCACAGGAGCAGTGATGCATAGCAATCACCTTACAAAGACACGTAGCCAGATTAGTGGCTTGCACGTGCAAACTTGTCCTTGCTGCCCAAAACTGTAGGAGTTAGGAACACAGGAGTCACATGCTGGTTTACCTGGATGATTTGATCTCTGTTTGGAATGTCAGACCTGATTTTTCACAAGCTACAATAATGGAAATCAGTTACCAAGTCATATTCAGATTTGTGCTTTGAATGTCAGATGTCACTGCTTATCAGTGTGTTTCAGCTATTTTAAATTTATTTGGTTCTTCTCCATGCAAGGAGGACATTAAAGAGAGGATGTCATTAAATAAGCTCAGAAGATGACATGTGAAATAGGAGGGGCTGGCAGCTACTGTTAAAAGTTGTTAATTAACAAGCCATTGAGGGGAATGTCAGTGTGGCCTTGGGAATTCAGTTCTTAAGATAAAATACAGACGTCTCCCTGGTAGAGACAGGGACAAGTGCAGCTTGTTACATTCACCTCAGGTAGCGTCCTGAATAATTAAAGACCCACTATCCAGCAGCCTAAGTCTAAAAGAGAGCTTTCAGGTACACCATTTGGGGTTGGGAAGGAGCCTTTTACAAAACCTAAAGAGACAGATTATGCCTACCCCTAGTGTTATGTATAAAGGAGCTTCCCTCTGTTTATTAAAGCAGTGTTCAGGCACAACTGTATCCCATTTGCCTCCTTGGAATTGCTTTCTCCTAATACTCTCATGGCGTCTGCAGTTCCAAAGAGGTGGCTTAGGATATAGGGCTGCACCACAGACCTTAGCTCTGGCTTTGTTTAAGGAGCCTGGAGGGAATATTACATCTTCTTTAGTCTGACTTGCTTAAAGAGGGTCTCTTAAGACCCAGACAACTTTTACGTATCCATGTCTTAAGAAGCAGAATGCCACCTTCTGATAAGGGAGATGAGCAAGAAACTCCAAATTACTGCATGTTATTCTGTCCTGCATGGAGTTTTCCTTAGGAGGAAAATGAGACTCTGCGGCTTGCAGCTTACTGGACATTTGCTCTCAAAAACTCTTTGAAGTCAAAGAAAGTCAAGGAACTTAGGATGTGGCCTTAGGTACATCAGGACCGGGCCTTTCCAGAAGTAGTGGAAAAAGGTTTAAGCAAGGTCTTCCAGTTATGACACTGACATTTTCCTGTAGTCGGTAGAATTTTAAGCAATAACCATGTGACTTGATCCTGCTTCAAGATAACTGAGTCCACCTAGGGTATCACCCAAGTAAAATTGACTGTTTCAGCAAATAAAAATATTTGTATTTACTTACTTCATTTGGCCATGTATGAAAAAAACCAGTTCAGATAGGAACACTGAGCTGTTTTCAGTATCAGTTCAGTCTTATCCTCTCCTCCTCATTTCAGTGGAGCTAATTGTGCAAGCAGGACCAGCAGAATCCACTTGCTATTTAAGTACATTTTTCTACATGTCCAGGTAACACTGACTCATCCAGGCCTCTGGGTGTATCACACACATGCTGTCTCCATCACAGATAATGGAGTGTCTCACAGCTGGCACAACAGTCCAAGCTGAAAGGTGGGGCTGATTGGAGGTGGTGCTAAAACTCAGCAAGAACCCCAAATCAGTGTAATACCTTTGGGTTTTTAAATATGCATACATATAAATGGACAGGTCTCAAAGGGACTTGCTGAAAAAAATGCTTTGTGTTCGTATGTCTAAACATAAGTGCCTGGCTTGAGGCATCACCACTCAAAAAAAATCTGACTTTTAGCGCTAACACAGTGATCTATATTTATGTTTCAAAAAGTTTGGACTAGAGTATCAAGGCATAAAGTTCAAGTTTCCCTCATTCTGCATCTCCCTCCTATTCTACATCTGTTTTCTACTTTTTTACTTCCTTCTTTATAGCATTAAGCCTATGTATTTGTTTTTCTTACTCATCCTGACTGCTTTTGTATTCTGCTCCCTAATGACTTTGGAACGTAATGTCAAATCATCAAATCGTGCAGATGTAATCTGTATTCAAAAAAGCACCCCAAATCCACATGTATATGTATCTATATACACATATATATATGCATGTATGTGTGTATACATATATATATGCACTGATATATAATGACTCACGTTATATATAATACAGCATATATATTACAATACAGAAGTCACTGTATGACTTCAGAGATAATAGCTAACTTGCATTCTGCCTCTTTGTAGCGCTCCATACCGCTCCGGGTGGTGCCATCAGGATGCCTTTTGGACCAAGCAACCCCACGCTTGCTTGGAGGAGCTCTTATGCCTCCGCTACACTGTGCCCACCACCACCGCCTGCAGCAGGGCAGGTTCTCACATAACTTGTCCTGCAGAGCCCCAGCAGTTTCAGTGGCATTGAGGAGAATTGCTCTCATTCCGTTTTCTCTTGAATAGTTCAGAAAGTCTTATCCTTCCGGTGTGTTTGTATAGTTTTTATTTAACATCCTGTGGCCCATCACTTGAATTTAAAATACCAGGAAAATGATCAGTGCAGGGAAGACAGAAACAGGCCCAAGAATTTATGGATGGTGTGGGCTGCTGGTGATCTCCCACAAGTTAAAATTAAAAGCACATATGTTGTCGCAGAGCATCAGATGACCGATATGGCTGGCTCTTGTACTGCACTTTGGGATGAAAGCCTCAGGATTATTTCAGAAAAGCTTGGCAGGGTTATTCACCGCTGCTTCTTAAAATCTGGCCATCTTCTCTTTGTCTTCTAACACCATGGGCAATTGGCTGGGCAGGCTCAGGCAGTGCCACTGAGTGTAGCTAAGAAATTGTTCTCAATCGACCCTTGAGACTGACCCAGTGGTCAATGGTTGACAACAAAGGCACCACGGGGCATCCCCGTGCAAACTGCCTTTGCTGACACCCTGCACGCAGACAAATGTATTAAAACAATTTTGTCTCTAGGATCTGGCTTATTTTTTAAGAGTAAAGCTTAACTTTCAGAGGTCCAGAAGGCAGGAATCAAGAAAAACTGAGGGAAAAAGTCAGTTTAAACACCTGTTTCTGGATGTCCTCTTGCTCACACACAAATGCAGTCAGCGTGTGACACAATTCAAACATTTCATGCACTGGTGTACAAGTTTCAGGGCTGCTTCAGAAATCAACTGGGCTTGGAGTATCGACAGCTTTCCCAAATATGGGACCCGACCTATTCCCAGTTTATGAAACAAACATTTACGCCGCTTTCCTAACCAGCACGCCGGCCCTGTGATGTGTCACGTCTTGGTGCAGGGGGAGAGGGCTGCCACCAGCAGACAGGACCCATCCTCAACGTAGTGGCGCCGATTTAACTGGTGCTGCCTTGTTGGGGTGCTGGTTGCTTTCTGGAGTGGCAGGAGGGTGTTTGGCGTCGTGGGCACCCCTGCCCCAGCCGCCCTCACCGCAGCGCTCCCAGCCCTCGGGCGAGCCGCCCCGCGCCCCAGGGGCTCTGCGACAGCTCGGGGGAAAGCGCCAGCCGGTAGATATGATGCAGGT
>WAAD01031569.1:43130-107378 GCA_013389945.1 Fregata magnificens
GCCGCCATGAGCATCAACGGCGGCTCGCACCCGCGGATCAACACCTTGGGCCGGATGGCGCGGGCCGACTCGGGCACCGACCTGCGCTACGAGATGAGCTCCCATGTGGTGGGGGGCGGCGGCGGCGGCGGCGGCACCCACACCCACAAGACCTACTACTACCAGAAGACCTACGGGGGGGACTACGCCTCCGACGGATACGGGTAGGTGCGGGCCGGGCTGGGGGGGGAGCGGGCCCGCCGGCCCCGCTCCCTCGGGCCCGCCTTAGGAGAGCTGCGGTGAGACCGTTTAATTTCCTAGGTGTGCAACCTTCAAGCCTTTTTTTTTTCCCCTCCCTAAGGAGACTAACTCCTGAAAGGCTTGTAAATGCAAGCAAAGAACTTTGAATTTTTAAGTTTTTTCTAAAAAACTTTTGGTGGGGACTCTCTGTGAAGAGAGTAGCGGGATGGAAGGCAGAATGGTAACCTCGGTGTCTCCCCATTGCACTCGGGGGTGTAAATGCGCCTGTGGTGGCTATACTGACCCAACTGATAAAACCCCGCTTTGCTTGGTGACGCAAAACAAGCTGTACTGAGGTAAATTGCTTTATACCTCATACACCCGGGCTCAGCGCTCGCTGTCCTCAACCAGCAGTTGCATAACTAGGGCTATAAAACAATTTTAACTAGTGGGAATCATTCTCTCATTCATTTTTTAGTTTGTTTCTAGCTTGTGCAAAGCCCGGGATTTTAAGGCTGTGATCTTTTATGCAGCGATCCCTGATATTTGGTGGCTGGGGAGCAAAGATAACAGTCTGCTTCCCCCCTCCTCTACCTTCTTAACTTTCTGCTTGCTGTGTTGCTGCAAGCAGAGTGAAGATTAGTTTAGGAGGCATGGTGGTGTTAGTTGACGGTTGGACTTGATGATCTTAGAGGTCTTTTCCAACCTTAATGATTCTGTGATTCTATGATAAGATCTTGCAGGCAGGGTACTGGCTGTGGATCCTAGTTTGGAGGACACCTGCTTGCACGGATGCAGCTGTACCAGCAATCCCCACAGATCGATTCTGGCAAAATAAGTGCTGTGGTCATGAAGACTTCTCCATTAATCCCCTCAGCTGGGAGTTCAGGGGACTGAAAAGCAGGCAGCAGTTACAGTCACTGAAGGAAACAGCACTGGTGTATGATAAGGCGCCTATGCAAAACGCTGCTGGTGATTACTCTTTTTTACATGTGGAATGGCTCCATTAAACCTGTTGGTCTAACTATTGATGCCACTGACTTAGGAATCGATTCAGAAGTGTTGTCATGTAATATATGTTAGAATTTATCCCCTGATTTTACGGCTAGTACATCATTATTAGATTGCAGAAGGACGAGAATCAAAAATATATAGTAAATAAACAGCGGATGAGAACAGGCAGGCTTTATTAAATCGAGCCAATCTATAAATGGCTGTAGAGAATTAGGATTACCCTAGAGAGCACAGAGACCTCTGATTAGGTACGTCAGACCTGTTGCTAGAGGACCACTGAATGAAAGACAAAACTTGCATTCTACCTATTTTTTGTTTATTACTTTGCCCAGTTCTTAGTTTTAGTTCTTCATTTGACTTTTGGTTTGGTGTATGCACAGGTAAGTTAGTTAACGATGAATTGCAGCTATAACAGGCCTACTTACTGTTACAGGAGCATGAGAATACCTATTTATTGCTATATAATTAGAACAATTCAATACTTTACCATGGGAGAGTGCACATACTAGGACTCCACAATGCCATCATTGTATAGCATTTGTGAGGCTCTGTTTTGCTAGTGGTGCTCCACTGCGAATACCTTTACTGTTTACAAGAGACAGACATGAAAAATTAATGGCAGAACATGCTACTTCCAGGCTGTTCTCTTTTTTCCCAGGCTTACTGTGGTGCAACTATATTGGATTCACTAGAGTGACTTCCCTATTATTCCTGACTCTCACTGGAGGAGAAATGCCTTCCTTTAATTTAGCATTCTTTGTTTTTTGTTATATATTTTAAACCAGACCGTTTGTTAGGCTGTTCTTTCTTTAGTATTCAGTGGTGGCGTAGCAAGACTGGAAAGGGCAGATCTGATCAAGATGTTAACAACCTTATATCAACATCCTTTCATTTACTCTCTATAACATAATATTGGTATCTCCTTTTTTGGAGGGCGTATCTGGCAAGGAGGTTGCAATGAAACTTCATGTTCACTTTATTGCGAGGCTCCTGCATGGAACTAAAGACCCCTGTTAATGAGATCAAAATACGTACCTACATATATATTTTACATATAATTTTTTTGTCTATGAAAACATCTGATGATACAAAATACTTTAAGCATTATTTGCAAAACAATATGTATTTGCACCTTACTGAGTTGCATAGGTTTATTTTTAATTAGTGCTGCTTTGAATTAAAATGTCCCCCACAATACAAAATGAGGGTTTTGTTGCCAGTTAATGAAAAAAAGCAATCACGGCTGATTTTGCACATGCACTGCATGCAGAAAATCCACTAAATCTTGTGCATGTTGTGCTTGCAGGATTAGGGCCATCATCTATGGAGTTGGTTTTAATAATTGCACTCAGCCTGATACCGTCCTTGCCAAAGTTTAGTGGCAGTTATTGAACTTACAGAACTGAGGCTTCTTTTTCCAACGGGGAAGATGACTGTACCTTAATTTTAAATGCAGTAGGATTCAACTTAGGGTCTAGTCTTGTAAGTTTTGGGGCGTATTCTGCCAAACAAGTCTATGCTGACTATTACATTACTCACAGAGCAATGTAAGACGCTCCCTACCCTTAGGGCTCAGCAAGGTGCTTTTACAACATTCCAGGTTTCTTCTGGCTTGGGAACTCAGGATGAGCTTGGCCCAGAGTACAGATACTCAGCTTGACAGTGAGTCACATGCTCCTAAACTGCCAATTCATCAGTCAAATATTTATCAGTGTCTTTGCTATGGAGAGATAAAATCTGATATGCTGTGAGAGAAGGAAGAAAAAGTGGCAAGTTGTGCAGTTTTATTTGTCATTGCTGAGATTAGGGAAAAAAATAGCCTAGGATTCATGGTCACCGTGTGATATGAAAATAAATTAATTTACACAATTCTGCTCAAGAGTTAATGTAACTTCCGTGCTTTAAGGTAGAAAAGGAGTTAGAAATTCACATCCCATGCCCTGACATTACTTTCAGGGACTGACAGACAAAGTAAACTTGGAGAAAACGGCTTCAAAGCCGCATTTTTGCCCTTCCCATCAGTCTTGCAGGGATCTGCAGGGTCCTGGCTATGCTGAGTGGTGGTAGGGCTGGCATGGTAATGTCCCCTTTGAGCTTCTCTGCCACAGCGTTGCACGGGCGGGAACTGCCCTGGTGACGAACAAAACCATGGGCAGACAGAGAGGGAGGAGGAATGTGTCTGAATTGCTGCCGAATACCTGCCACGCCGGCAGAGCCTGCGCTGTGCTTGAGCTGGCCAAGAAATGGGTTGCAGCAAGAGCTGGTGACGCTGCCACGCCATGAGAAGAAACCCAGGTTGTACCTATCCCAAATCACCTTTTCATAGGTATGTGCGTGAGATTTCAAGCTAGATATACCTTTGCAGGTGTGAAAGCCTCTGTCAGGTGAGGGATTTGCTGGTGTTTCGAGCAGCTGCTCTCTGACAGAGGTGTATTTCCATGGTTCAGGCTGGACCCTGCATTTGGCACCTCCCTCTCGAGAGCCGGAGGTGGGAGAGGCAGCATGTCTGCAGCCTGCTGCACTGGGCAGGTACAGCCTTTAGAAACGGTGCTGTTTCTCCTGGTGATTAATAGCGGTGGGAAAAAGTGCAAGGATTTTCTGCAAGTAGGTGTGGCAGGATCCCTTGTGAAACCCTGTTTGGTCTAAAGACACTTGGCCTCAGGGGTCTTAAGATTTCACCAGTGACTCTTAAATTTTTGCACGTTTCTAATGGTATTTAGAGCCCGATCGCGCAAGACGCGGACATCTTTTGAGGTTTCCTGTCATTGTACCTTAGTCTATGGGCATACTCGGCAGATGGGACTAGTTTGGTGAGGCCATGGTGTGCCAAAACTGATCCTAGTAAGAGCAGAGACCCTCTGGGAGAACCCAGTTACGAAACTCTCGATAATTTCTGACACTTGCATTCACCTTTGAGGGGAGGAAAAAAAGCTGGTTTGTAGTATTTTAATTTCTGGTTATATTCTTATGGATATTGTGATTCGCCACCTTTTGCCAGCATATGCCTGTGTGTTTTCAGGGGCACACGCACCTGACTGGCAGGCGGTGGCGGATGGGCGGTGGTTTAGTCCTGTGGTGTGTGCAGGCTGTGTGATGGGAATGGAGATTCCAGGTCAGGTTTTTCTTCTGACTTGCCTATCCTGGGCATACCAGGTAATCCCTTCATGAATCTGTTGCTTGTTCAAACAAGTTTGTGTGGATGGGGGCGGGGGGGAAGAAGAAGTGCTATTGTTTTGCTCCCATTGTTGAGTTATGGGAGTCGCTCTATACTTTGGATCTGCAAAAAGACCTTTTTTAAAGCTTCCTTTACTTTTTGAATGAAAAAAAATGCTTTGAATTTTTAAAAGGCTAAATGTTTTGTGGAGCAATCAGAAAATTTAACAAGGATTATTCTAGTTTGGTTTAAATAAGATCTTTGGGCCAAGAGTGTCCCATTTGTGCTTCCAAAACTTTAAGGAGCTGTGAAGCTGCTGGAAGGCTCCGCAGAGCTGCTGGATGTGCTTCTGCGTGTCTCCTTCACCCAGCTTCTCCAGACGCTAATTGCCCCCTGGATAACACAGCAGCCTCTTGATGTGTACTAACAAAGACAGAAACCGGAGCAGCCTCCACATTGCAGGCGTTTATGCTGGGGTTGTGCAGGTCTTCAGCAGGAGGAGGCAAATGAGAAAGTGGAAGGTAACTGGCTTTCTTCCCTGCCCCTCCGGTTCTGCAGTAACGACGACTCATTTGGGCCTGTAAAGGGTGCAAGTTGAGTGTTTACAGAGGATATATCATTTATTCAGAAAGTATCACTTAGGAAATCTTTCAACTGCTTCAATAAGTCAGTGGCAGCAGTAGTCAGCCCTGCTGTGTTCCAGGGACGTGGGCACAGCTGGGTTTGCTGTGTCTGTCTCACCTCTCATAACTCATCACATGGCCTTGAGAGCGTTTCTCAGTCTCATTTACAAAAAGCAGCAATAGTTATTTCTTGTCTCTGTAGAGCTGGGGGTCTTGTGAGCATCGCTGGTACCGCTTAACAGTTAAGTGCAATCCTAGTTCAGAAATTGCGGATTCACCAGTAAGGTGACGGCTGAGTTTAGCTCAGGTAGGGTATATTGCGGCGGGGGGATGTTGTCTGAGCTACCATCCTGCCCAAAGCCTGGTGGCAGCAGGGGTTGGGCTGTCCTCTCATTCCTCTGGGAGAGCAAGAGCGCAGTATAGCAAGGGAGCAATGTATTCTGCCTTGACATGCAGAAAGCAGGGTGGCTCCTGTACACGATGACGACAATGTGAAGATGCTGTGCCTTTCCTGGGGCTCTTCTGGCAGTAGAGAGATACAGGGATACATTTTAAGATCCCAAATAAACGTGATTCTTCTGTGTTTTGAAGTGTTCTCATAATTTTAAAACAAAGACGCTACCCCCCTTTGTTTTTCTTTGTTCCTTGAATTGTTAATGACTATTAAAACTAAGTCATTTTAATAAAGAACTCAGTTTAATAGTATCTTTTTGAAATTCCATGAATTGCCTTCAAAATAAGTGTCACGGTCTAAAATATTGAGTTGTAGGGACAAAGAGGTAGTTAAAGTGTGAAGCAATCCAGGCTGTTTCACTCAGCGCTGTTCTGCAGGGTTTACAAAACCAAAGCAGTACCGCAAACAGTCAGATTCTTCCAAATGCATATATTTATTAGTAGGAGTCCCTGCACTCTTGTGTTACAAATCCTGCTAAAAGACCAAGCTCCAGTTCTTTCCCTTTCTGGTGGAATGGTTGAAAACATACGCTGTATTTACAGGGTGCAGTAAAACAAGTGAAAAACCTGTCCATATTTTAACTGTGTGGTGTGCCTACAGTGTTTGGTGCAGCAAGGATCCTATTCACAGGTTTGAGCTTTAGATGCTGCCTATCAGCAAATCAATCAAATTGTCATCATAGCAGCAGTAGTTGTAACAGTGACCAAACATTACATTAAACTCATTCGGTTTATGTAAATGAAATCAAATGAAGCAAGAGAGACATTGACAAAATACCATCTATAGCAGTCCACTTAATCTGTGTCCTGTGAGGATTGTTGGGCTCCTACATCTTTCTGAGGGACATAAATGTGTTTTACATAGGATCTAGGTTGCATGGTTGTACTTTGAAAGTCCAGCTTTGTTCTTGCCTCCACGTTATGATGCCATGTAGTGTGTTCAGGGATTAGGGTTTGCCTCAGTTTCTTTAGTCCAGTATTTTTTTTTCTTATGGTATTGTGTTGGATATGGTTTTCCTTTGGCTGGCTGTTTCCTTCTGCCTCAAGGTTGGACGTCTGCTTACTCTGCATTGAGGTTTCTGCTTTGATCTACTCATTCCCATTGATGGCCTGTTGGCTTCAGTAAGAGGAATATTACACTGAAGGCTTTTGAAACTGCTTATGAAATACTCTCCTGTCATGTGGGTGAAAAATATTGGAGATGTGTCCATTGTGCTAGTGCCATCTGATGTTGAGGTATTGTCTTGCTAAGTATTTTTGGTTTCTACGTTCACAGATTGATTTATGCCCTTCTTGAGTATATTTGTACAGCTAAATCCTCTTCAGATTTGAAGTCTTTGCATCCTGTTGACTTGGTGGAGCTATGCCATCAAACATCAGCTTCTCTACTGGCATCTGCTTGCTGTCTCTGGGGATGCCCTGTAACTCAGTGCAGCTCCGTTTGACTGGCTGACGGATTTGAAAGCCATTAGCTCTCCCAGTGTCATCAGCTACCTTGGACAGGCCACTGCCTTTTCACCCATTATCCTAGTATTGAGCTCAGTATTTTGACTAGCAAAACAGTTAGTTGTTTAACAACAAAACTGACATCCAAGGTGTTAAAAGCAGCACTGATGAAGTATTGTGCTCTTTTCTGGTTTCAGTTTGTATTGCTCCAGCTTCTGCCACTATTTTGGTTATGTCTTTATCTACTAGATTGGAGAACCTTAAATGCTTGCTGCTTTCTTCTTGTGAAGGTCCCCGTGAACTGTAAACAAGTAACTTGTAGATCTTTATTTGGAGATCTAAATAGGGTGCGCTTAAGCCTCCCACTTCAAGGCATCTGCTCCTGCCTTTGAAACAGTTTTGTGCATCTATATTAAACCATCTTCAGTTTTCCAACTTTTTTATTATTTGGACAATAATTCTGGATGTGGTATTCTAACATCATTGGGATGAACACAAGATACTTGCAATTCTACTTTTTCTGTCTTTTAAATTGTTTTAGTAGTTTGATTTATTTGAAAATGGCTTTTCTTCACGATTTCTTAGCATGTTAACTATGACATCCATTGTTTAGACCTCCTCTCAGTGTGAATTGAAGTAATGCCTTTGAGGTCAGTGAAGTTACACTGAAGCCAGCGGAGATAAGCTGATTTATTACAGTAGAATTCTGGTCCCCATCTATAGTTCTCTTGTCTTTAATGGATATCTGGCATTTATAGCTGTCAGGAGATGATTGAAAAAGTGATTGAAGAAAAAATACTCTTCTGATGTTCTAAAAAGAGAAAATTACTTGCAAGGTTCCTCTCGTTCATTATGTTTCATTCGTGAGAATAATTGTGGGTATAATTCAATGTAAATTTTAGATGCAGTCAGATACTTCTGGATCTGAACACAACAGTGATGCCTAAGGAGAAGGAATGATTTAGAAAAGGAAGCTGACAGGAAGCCTGGCACAAAATCAGACCCATATGTTATTTTTCACAATTGCTTTCTTTAAGCTGTTTCCAAGATATACAGGGCTGCATAGCACAGTAGGGCGCAGTGTTTGTGCAGCCAAAGGGTCACAGTGCAAGTCAGGAGTTGCATGTGTACAGCTTGTTTTAAGTCACCCAGTGATTCTCCAGTCCCTCCTCTGTGTCCTTGAGGGTCTACTCCCCGGTATTGAGGGAAGCTGGTGAAAACTTGCTCAAACTTTTTCCACTTGTTCAAGAAGAGCTGATAGGAGAATGGCAGGCTGCTGAAGCACCAACTGCACGCGCTGCAGAAGAGCTCTTAAAAATACACCGTTGAACATGTCTCACCGCTGCAGTGATTCTCCCAAGGACAGTTCTGCCAAGTTTCTTACATTGTCACAGTTCCTTTTGTGAAGGATGGTCTGAGTCTGTTGAAGTCAGTGGAAAGATTTCCATTGAATCCAGATGACTTGCTGGCTCTGAGCTGGACAGTTTTGCACTGATAGTCTTTTTGATGTTACTGTTGTATGGAAGATTTTGGCCTTCAGTGATTTGTAATGGAAAAGATTACCTACTGGGAAGACAGGAGTTAGAAAACTAGACAAGGCTTGGAAGTGTCTTAGTTTCTTATTGTCTCGTAGTAGTGGTTTATTTTAGTTTCACTGGCAAGTGCTTCAGTTTGGGAGCCGCCTGGGCTTGCTCAGGAGCTCTGATTCCATCAGCAAGGAATGGTTCCTCGCTTCAAGCACCTCACCCACATTCAACTAGCAGTGGCTTGCTTTGGTGGCTGAATCTCAAATGCTGGAAAAGCAACCTTGCAGTGGTAGGGATGTAGTAGATTACGTGCAAGGCAACAGTAACGACCCCCTTAGCTATCTTGGCTTTTTCCCCCACTAGTGTTTTCAGTTCTGGAGTTTTACTTGGAACCCCCAAACTCCCACTTTATTTATTTGTAAGAAAGCATGTCCTTTAACTCCAGCCCCTACATCTGTTTTTGTAAGTAGCGTGTGCAACTTGCAATGCCTTTTTGAGACACTGCACTAGCTTCATCCATTTGCACTGATAAAAGGGCTCTTCATACGCTTGTATGGACTTGTGTGCTCATGCACTTGCATAGCAGAGGATCCTGCTTTCATTTTATGCTCTGACATTCGATGGCTGGTGTGATAACATGTATGATAACATCATGCAAAGGCTATGTTCTAACGTATTGACTTTAACAAAGATTGTGAATAACTTATTCTCACTGTAATACTGCCAAAGTTTTGCCTATCAAAGCTACAAATACCTGTACTGGAAGAAAACCTTTCTCCTTTATGGCATGCCAGTTCCCACCTTCTGTTCAATCCTGTGGTGAAGTCAGTCCACGCCTGCTGTTACAGAATTATAAAGTAGCTCTGCCATCATGGAATTGACATTAAAACTTCACAGTGCAGTTATGCAGGAGGGCCAGATAAAGCGTATGTGTCTCTGTAAGGCTTAGTGAGATTAATTATTCCATGTAACTTCCCTTAGCTGTTGGGAATTTGTGTTTCTCTTGTCTCTTCAAAATGTGTGATTTCTCTGTACTTACTTCTTCTTCTCCCCCACAACAGTCAGAATGGGACCTGTACAGTGTCCAGACGCCAGAACACCATCCAGGAGCTTTTGCAAAACTGTTCGGATTGCCTGATGCGAGCTGAGCTTATAGTACAACCTGTGAGTGCTTCTTGTTCTTCTTATCAAAAGTGATTATTAATATTACAGGGAATGAATGCTGCGTTGTTATCTGGACTCACAGGCTCTGCTTCTTCATCTCCTTTCTTCCCTTTCAGCTCTTTGTGTGAGGCAACTGGGGGTGGAATAGCGCACTGCCTTCCTAGGTCTCCCTCCTCTGTCTGCACCCAGTGTGCAGTAAAACTAATTGAAATGCATCCTATTAAGAAAAGGGGGACTTCTTGATTTTTTAAAAAAACCCCACCCTTCAAACAGATTCTACTGCATCTTATTTTTCAGTTTTAGATGAAGGCCACTCTCAGTGTAAGCAGCTGTTAATAATGTTATGGCCACTTACAGTCTCTTAGTGTGTCCTGTAGAATATTGTCATCATTTCTGGGCCATAATGAACCTGAACCACCATAGGAAAAACTTTCATTAACTTTATTTTATTTTTCCAGATGATTCCTGAAGAAGTATATGAAACTAGATTAAAATCTTCTTGACTGTTTCATCCCAAATGCATAGAGATGATATTTGCTGTATGCTACACTGATATAAACCCATAGTGCCTGGGGGTGGGTTACTCACTGACGCTAGATTCAGTCCTGGCGAACATGGGATGTCCTCTGTTCCTGCTGAAGTCAGAGGAGGTGCAGGGTGGTGAGTGCATCCTGCTGTTGAGGCCACTGAGACCCAAAAACCATTTGCAGTTCTGGCAGTAGATGTGATTTAATGCACACTTTTGGACCCTCTGTGGACAGAAAATTCGTTCAGGAATGAACTCTGTGGTTAGTAGTTGATTTCCTTTTCAGAGATATAGCATGTGTGAGCATGTTTATATAAAAATCAATGCCAGAGTAAATACTGCCTCTTGTTAAGGATTAATATTATTCCAGTGAAGTTAAAAGAAAGTGATGTTTAGTTCCAGCTTGGTGCCACAGCGTGCATTGCTTACTTTTTTTTTTCCCCTCTCTTTTCCTTCTGAAGGACAAAGTAATGAGGTCCATCAACATTTTATTTCCAAATCAAATCACAGCTGGCTTATGTTTTGTTCAGCATGGCTGTGTCAGTGTGGGATGAGATCAAAAAGTCGTGTCTTCCTGCTCGAAGCACCATGATCATACTGTGGTCCACTGCACTGAGAGGGCACATAGAGAATTTGCCTAGACTTTGGGGGATAAGGTGGGATGCAAATGTGACTGGGCATGGAGCTGGTCCCAGGCGGACAGGGTGCAGTCTCCGTTTTTGCAGAGGAGGAGCAAGGTCTGTAAATCTTAGAACCTCAGGGAAACTTCTGAAAAATCAGCAGCAATGTCCACCAACTCTCACGAGGACAAAGCATTTGCATCTTGCCCTTTAAACACCAAAGCATAAGGTCTTAAAAACTTAGCATGCTGCGTGAAGCCTTGGCTGTGCTGAAATAAACATCAGTCAGGATACACTGTTCTTTATGGAAGGGTTTGGTTGGTATTATGTTTTAATAATTTTCTTTTATATTTTATTTGTAATAAAAACTTTCCAATGACTGTGGATCCTTTGTTGATTGACCTTCTGCCAGTTAACACTGGCAATCAGAGACCCAGCAGTTGAAACCTATCATGCTTTTTAAAAATAATTGGTCCTCATAACGTGTCTTTTAAAACAACCAAGCTGAAGCTTAGGTGATGAATATTTAATTTAATCTCCCATCTCTCTCTTTCTTCCCCCCCAGGAACTGAAATATGGGGATGGTGTCCAGATTAGAGGGAACAGGGATCTGGAGGAGTGTTTTGCGCAGGCAAATGACCAAATGGATATTCTGGATGGGCTGATCAGAGAGATGAGGCAGATGGGCCAACCCTGTGAAATGTATCAGAAAAGGTATTGCCAGGGAAGGGCTGGGGGAGGGAACGTGGCTGATACAAGTTTGTGGTGTCTCAAGTGCTCACCTTCCCTGGTGTTGCAGGATGTGACAGAAATCATCAGGTTGGTTTCGGGCATGCTAACATGGAGAAGGGCCTTGCAGTAATATATTTCTTACAGAATTTCACACCTTGGTTGTCCCCCTGAAATTTTAGTCAATATATTTTTTTCCACAGCCGGTGCTTTCAGCACTTTGGCTTGAATACTTGGTAGTCCAGTGGGAGAGATGAATTGTGTTGTTTCTATGTTTTCTGGTTGTTTCCCTCATAGTTGCTAACTGGTTCCTTCCCTTTCAGGCTGCTTCAACTTCAAGAGCAAATGCGTGCCCTGTACAAAGCCATCAGTGTTCCCCGCGCCAGGAGGGCCAGCTCCAAAGGCGGTGGTTGCTACTCCTCTCAGAGTGGCTCAGGCTGGGATGAGTACACGAAACGTGTCACAAGTGAATGTTTAAACTGGATGAGGCAGCAGAAGGTAAGTCTGTGCAAAACCCAGAGACAATGCTAAGACTTGATGTTGTTTATGAATGTCACCTTGCATGCAGTAATGTTTTGGGTGCCAGTACACGTGAATGCTCATATATTATTCCAAGTTCCTCTTTTTATTTTTTTTTAATTGCAGTGTTGTACATGTAGTGAGTTTCCACTGAAATATGAACATGAATTTGGGATCTTCTTTTGCAGAGGAAAAAGTGTGGAAGTTAGATTTGAAAGCTAAATGAGACACAGCTGTTAACATAACAAAAGGCATTGGCCTGTTTGCGTTAGAGATTATTATGCTTGATATTTCCTTCCTTCCTTCCTTCCACAGGTTTCCTTTATGATTCATATTTATCTTAACCCTTTACACAGATAGGACCAGCTTCACAGACTTCACCATTGTCCAGTATTTTACAGTTGTTCTCCCCCTGTAATCTTTCCTTATCACAGTGGGAGCCAGAAGGTAGAGCTGATTGCCACAGGACTTGAGTTTCAGAGGTCACTGCTGGAATAGCAACTTCAGCATTTTCCTGTGTATCTGTTGCATGCGCAGAATAAATTTGCCTATACACAGCTGTTGATGATATAATCTGGAGTAGAAAACGCGTGTTGAGAGCCTGTAGCCTGCTTTTATGCTGCTGAAGTGAAAGTTGTGTGTTTGTGGTTGGACAGCCCTTTCTGAGGGACAGGTAGGGAGGATGGAACAAGTTGGCTGAAGTTATACTTTGCACACTCCTTGTAAATTGAAATTGCATTATTTTTATCTCTCTTTATTAGGCTGTGGCTTAGTGATTATGTCATTGTTATCTGCATGTGGTGTTTGCCAGGTGGCTTCTATGCAAACCAGATTAGGAGGGGAGAGCTCTGTACAGTTCCCATACTTTTATGTGAGTGCTAGTCATAGTCTAGTCTTTCAGCGCCCTCCCATAGCATGGCATGTTTTAGAGGAAGAAGGGGAAGTGGAGATGCACTCCTTGAGTGGTAACGTGTATAAGCGTCATGCCAGGAGAGCAACAGCAGATATGATTGCTCTACACACACTGTGGGAGAGTAGGCTAATTGTCAGACCTGCCATGATTTGAGGAATGATGTTGGACAGACAATGGGCACGCTTCCAGCGATGAGAGACTGTGAACATGCTGCACCTCCCACAGACGCCACGTGACACCCTGCTCAGACACCCCTCACTAAGCACAGGGACAATAAGCAAGTGCTTTTGACTGTGTTCCCACACAAAAGCTCCTGTGAAAGTAAAAGGCTTGCTCGCTTTCCCTTCTTCAATCCCTAAAGCAAAGCTGAGGTGGGGCCAGTAAGCACTTAGCTCCCTATTTGGCTTTTAAGGTTTTTTAGGGAAAACTTATTTTGAACTTTCCACCATGCCTCTTCTTCCCACCATGCTTCGCTGTGTCTCATTACCTGCTCACATTGGGACCAGGATAATGTTTCCCCTAGTAACGTGGTGAGATGTGGGAAAAAGGTCTGAGCAGCTGTGGTTTTCTGCTGGTGGTTTTGTGTTTTCTTTGTGGATGGTTTGCTGACAGGAGAATCAGGTGGTAGGAAGGTTGGTCAAATTTCCAGTGCAGAATTAGGGAAAGTACAGTGAAATCCAGACAGCCTTTGTTTGCATACTGGCAGCCAGCCAGGACTGCTGCTATTGCTACAGAATCTTTAGACTGTTTAAATATAACGAGAAGGGTCAAAGTCCTGTAACTTTTAGATGGCTGAATGCAAACTGGTTTCGTTTCTTGGATCATTTTCAACATTGCCTTTGAACCCCTACGCTAGAGTGTGGTTCGGGCTTTATTGTCATCTGTTGACTCATAGAGATTTGACTCCAGGCTGCTAATTACCAAATTTGGTCCCAACCCAAGATTAAGATACCTATTTCTTTACTGTGCATATGCACAGACAGGCATTTAGACAGAGATGGAGTGTGTCTTTACAGCATAAAAGGTGATTTGGAGTTTGAGGAGCTGAATTGTGAATTCAGTGGCTTTTAATATCTGAAAATAATGAAACAAAGAACTGCAGTCAGATAGTTTTCAAGTTAGTAATTATCCAGGTGTATTACTGTTTTTCAAAGGCTGTTCCTAGAGATTTTCACTCAGCATCTTACAATAAATGTTGCCAAAATGCAAGACAAACAGCAACGTTCTATAATCATTTCAGTTTATCTTCTGGTTTTTCATTTAGTTTGACTGCATTTAACTAAAGTTATTGGAGTTCACATGAGCGTAATTAAAATGGAAATGTAGTGTACTGGGGTACAGAACTTGACTCTGGGTATTTTCACATGAATTGCATGAATAGCATTGTTTGATAAAGTCATAATTTGTTTTCAGAGTGATAAGAATATAACTATACTGTAGAACATAAAAGAATAGTTTGGTCCAAAGAAAACAGATGAAAATAGACTACTGAGTGTGCTTCATCTAGTCTAATTTTAAGCAACTTAAATATTTTCCTTACTTTGTTTCTTCTACTTTGGGAGCCTGTCACACAGTTTAAGTGATGACAATTTTAAGAAATTGTAACCTCTTATTCTGAACTTCCCTTTGTTCAGTTGTACTCTCTCTACTGCATAGTCATAGTTTCCTTCAGTTCAATTCCTTTATGCTCCAATTTAGATAATAATGTTGGAAATGAAAGTACAAATACTGTCTCATTCTCCTAGGCTGAAATGGAGCTAGTGAAATGGGGGTTTGATGCAGCATCCATTGAGCAACAAATTGGTGACCATAGGAGGACTCACAATGCCATTGGAGACTATCGCTGGCACCTGGACAAAGTCAAAACAGATCTGGTAATTACTGTCTTCCCTTACATGGTGCTCAGTCTAGATTTGTATCATTGGCTTACCGGTGTTCGGATACAAAAAGGAATGCCGAATAGCTCAGCTTCTCTTCAGAAAGCACTGGTGTCATGATATCAGCCACTTTCAACCCTGATATTTATTATTTCATGATTATTTTGTGTTCCACTTCTTTTCCCAGAATCTTAAAATGAAAAACTAGTAGCTATTTAACATTTTGTTGTTGTGTACCAGGGCTGGCAAATAAATATTGCAACATTTTTTGTGAGAAGAATGGCTAAGAATGATTATTCTCACTTCCTGTCTAGCTACATTAAAACAAGAAAGTGAAAGGATAAGGTGGGTACTTAGATACAGTCTTGAGTAATGAGGGAATTTCTGTGAAAAATGCCCAAATTCTGGGCTAAGCTTAGAGGTTTTCTTAGGTGTGGGCTTTCTCGTGGATTTTTTTTTTTCTTTTTTTGCCCCTCTGAGGCTTCTGTTCCCCTCTGGATTTTGTGGTTGTAATAAAGAAGACACTGAAAATGCAGTGGGTAACTTCCTCTCCTGTCATCCCAGCAGCTAGGTATAGGAGAGAGGAGGCTTACTTCATTCCCATTCTTTTCTGTTAATTGCTCCCACAGACAGGAGGAGAGTTGGATCTAAAGAAAAGGCACTCTGTTCTGGAGCTCTAATCTCTCAGCCAAGCTGAAGACTGGAAGGGGTGTTACTCCCTTTTCCCTTCTGCTTCAAAGAGGAAAGGTGATAGTCTGGCCCTATGGAATACCAGTTCCAAGGTTGTTCAGGTTCCCAGTCATAGAAATGGGAATAAAAATTGGAGCCTCCTGCTCACATTGTAGTTTACACTTCTTCATAATCTCCAAAGCTAGCTCTAGGACTAGCTGGTTCCCCACAGCTGTCTGAGTTTGGTACAGAATGAGATCCAGTTTTGGGAGCTGTTTTGGTATTACAGGGGTTATGTGCAACCTTGCTTATGTACTAAGCATCCATGAGGGAATTAAGTTTGTCCAAGCCTTGGTTTTATACTTCTTGTGGTCCTCCAGTGGTGCAGATCTGCTACTCACCAATGTCTCTTGCAGGCATTTGCAGGTTACCACCTGGAGTTATAACATTATGATACTGACACTGTAAAGGAAATATCAGCAAGTAGGCAACTTGTAAAAGGCTCACTAAATATTTGCTGTCTCTATTTCAGCGGGAGAAGGCTGCGGTTCATCAGCTAGAGGAAGAATATGAAGGACTGCTGGTGAGCATGAGATGCGTTCATGTCTGATAAGCTCTATGATGAATGCTCTTTTTGCTTTATTAACGCTGGTGTGATAGTCAAGGGTCACCTCAGGTTTCAACAGAGTGACAGATGCATATTTAAATCTATTCAGCAGTAAACTGACAATGCTTTGTAGTTTCTATAAGTTTTAGTCAGAGTTATGAACTTGAGATTAATTCATTACCTGGTGTATAATTGACTTACCCTCAGAAGGAAGTTTCTAGTTTGCATCTGGTGAAGGGAGTTGGTCACTAAGCAGGTGAAGAGTAGAACTCTACCTCCTTAACAGGAGTAAATGTAGCGGTGAAGTTAGTCTATATAGGAAGCTTAAAAAGTTACTCAAAGGTGGGATTAGAACCAAATTCTGTGGAGGGCTGTGCATCTTCTCCGCTTTGGATCTTCATGTAAAATACAGTGAGAATCTTGTGCAAATGGTACGTTTAACCCTTGGGATTGGAAGCTGATTCCTGTACACATTTCAAGCAACAGGATGTGTATTATGATGTGAAGACAGAGAAGGAATCTTTTAATGAAGTGTCATCTGTGCTAAAGATGCTGCTACAACATCAAGGATGTACTATGAGCAGCAAATGCAAGTAAAAGTGATGTTAAATGTTCAGGCATTTCTTGTATTTTCCCCCACGCCTTTTTGCTTGCCTGCCTACATGTCTGCCACACTTGTGTTTGAAATGACGTTCAGAAGGTGCTGACTTCAAGTTCCTATTGTTCTGTAAATCCAGACATGTTGTCCACTGTCCACTGCCAGCAGGTTTCATAGCTCTATAAACCCAGGCGCATTATCTGCTGTCCATTGTGAACAGGTTTTATAGATGTGTGGTTCTTAGTGTTATTTTAATTTTAAAAAAAAAAAAAAAAAAAAAAAAAAAGGACACGCTGTGCTCTTGGCTTCCCCTTCTCCACCCAGCACAGGCATTTCTGTGATTATGGCTTCTCAATTCTGGAATTCCTTGCAGAAATACTCCTTTGAGAGAATGGATCAGCTCCGTCAGTTCCAGAACCTCATCCAAGCCACCAGCAGAGAGATCATGTGGATCAATGACTGTGAGGAAGAGGAGCTTCTCTACGACTGGAGTGACAGGAACACTGACATTGCCAGAAAGCAGGAGGCCTTCTCTGTAAGACAGCTCAACCTCCCTGGTTGCTTTCCATGGGGTCTCTTTTGGGATAGTGAGGGAGGAACAGCCTGGCTCAGGGGGACTGATCACAGAATGGGCATTTCTTCACTCTTTCGAAGTTCCTGGGGATTTTTATCAATGCTTTTGGATTAAGTATTAAGACAACCTTTTGAGTCAAGATTGGACATCTGTTGGAAGATTGTGCTCCCATTCAACCAGTTGTCATGGTTTCTTTTGACGTTGGAAACTGGCTTTATCAGCGCAGTCCGCTGTGGACTAGTATTCACACGTAGCTTGTGCACACGGTCATTACTTTGGCATACTAAACTAAGAGACTTGAATCAAGCAGTTTAATTCTCCCTATTAGGACTATGTAGGGGTTACAGTGTCCCCATATTTGGCCCTGATGTCTGTCACCAGGAAGTAGAGCTATACCAGAGGGAACTGCTCTCTCTTCCTCTGATGATTTTGCCAGCAGCACGTTGAGCACACTGTCAGAGGTAGTTTGCACTGCTCCTTGTCTTCTGTGGGTATGTAGGGAAATTGAGCATGTGCCTTTCTNCTAAAGACTAGAACTGAGATGATTGTACCTTCTTTGATTCTATTGTCTTCATAAGTAACTTCAGTACACTGAATAGAATTACTATGTAGTGTTAGCAGGGATAATTTTACATTATCACAACTATCTGCAAAATTTTCAAGTAAATCATCCTGTGCAGCGTATGCCTGGGGGCTTGTTTAATGCTGTGTTTTGGTTGTTCAGAAACGCATGAGTGAACTGGAGCTTAAAGAAAAAGAACTCAACAAGCTAAAGCAAGAAAGTGACCAGCTAGTGCTCAACCAGCACCCTGCTTCAGACAAAATTGAGGTGAGTTAGACTTTGTGTGATTTCACTTGCTCCTTCAGTTGCTACATGGCAAAAGTTCTCAGTGAAAGTCTGCAAATGAAATGCTGCATTTGGACCTCAGAAGGGTTTACCTGCCAAAAAGCATGTCTATTTTTATCCAGCTGTATGAGCTGCTCTAATAAATGTTACTACCTTCCTCTACAAACCTGGCCACAACAACTGCAGGCTTCTTAAGAGCTATGGGGAGAGCTCTCATTGCTATCAAATTTGATGATAGAAGCATGTAAAAATTAATATGAGGCTTAGGGAGTTGTCTGAGTGTATTGAAATTGCTGTATCTCGTTTGAGTTGACTATGGTGCAGTGGAATTTATGGTAGGAAGGCATGTCGTTGTTCCTCTGCTATCTTAGTATGCATGTTTTGAAGAAAGCCACAGCCTTTGTTGAGGGTTTATATTTAATCCAGGTGCAAATACTTTCTGCAACTGAGATTCATAGTGCATTTCTACAGCTTAGCCAAGACATTTTTGCTTTCACAGCTTGGGGTACATTTACCTTTCAATTACAAAGGCAGTTTGGAAAGTCTGATTTTATTAGGAAATGCTGTAGTTGTTACACTTTTAAGAGTGCATAAGAACGCTGAAACTGAAAGAAGCTAATAGGAAAAAAAATAAGTCCTTTCTGCTTTTCAGTGTATTTACTTTGTTAACTGTTATCATGTTGTGTAAAATCACCATTCATATTTCTTCTGTGGTCAGTTTCTGCCTTAAAGGAAAGATCCTTGTAAGCTCCAGCAGTGACCTAAAAGTTGTGTGTACTTTTCTAAAGAATATACATGAGGACTACTTGAGAAGTTTGAATTTAAAAATAGCCATCATAAAAAAAATGTTTGACAGTGTTCCTTGGAATAAGGAGAACGTGACAATTTGCAATTGAAATATTTTATTTGCACTACTGTTTGTACATTTCACCCCTGAAAGGGGCATGTACAAGATGAAGATCATGCACTTCAGGCTTTATGCTGATCAAACAAAATTTAAGTCATGAACAAATTTGTCCCTGCATCCCACAAGCGGGTATTTAACTCTTTTCAGTTAGGTAGGTGCTCAGAAGTCGCGGAGCTATCTGCTTGAATTACATTATTCTGGTGTGCATGGATTTGTTTTAGCAGATTTTTCATTTGCATTTATGTGGAGCATAAATCATTTTTCTTGAGTCTAGGTATGGGAGAGAGATGCATGTGGTGGTTTGAGTTCTGTGTATTACTATTTTTGGTAGGCCTACATGGATACATTACAAACTCAGTGGAGCTGGATTCTTCAGATCACCAAATGCATTGACGTTCATCTGAAAGAGAATGCGGCTTACTTTCAGGTAAGTAGTGATGTGGAGAATTCACAATACTTCTGTTAAAATTGTGAATCCCATCACAGACATTTTTTCTTCTGTACCAGAATCTTTCTAAATCCATGCACAATTATGCATAACACAGTGTTACCATATTGTAAATGCTACCATTCTGCCAGATGTGAACTGGGATTTCTCATGAAAGGAATCCATTGATTTTCAGCAGACATTTTTAAGAGCTGTGTAAAACTGAAATCACAACTTTTTGTCCTGTAGTTCTTTGAAGAGGCCCAAGCCACAGAATGCTACCTGAAGAACTTACAAGACTCCATCAGAAAGAAGTTCATCTGTGATAAGAGCATGTCACTGCAGTCTTTGCTGGAGCAGATCAAAGAGCTGGAGGTACTGTAACACCCATCTCACAGGTTATATTCTGCTTTCCTTGGAAATCGGTTGCCCTCTTCAGATACCAAATGTAAATTCAGGTGTACTGCAGTGTTTATATACAGTGCTGTATGAAATTGAAAAGATAATGGTATATTCCTGCCCATTTTTTAGAAAAGCCTACGAATGGATCAGTGTTATTTTGTGTAATACTGTTTGGGAACTCTGATTTCTTTTAAAATCTGGATTAAGCCAAACAAATTCCCAACTTTCTGACGTGCTAACAAATTAAGAAAAGGAAAGATTTTCATTCATAGGTGACAGAATAAATTTTGCCTCAAAGGATAAGTGCATTTAATAAATGATTCATCATGCCACTTTATATCACTGTAGTCTCTTTGAAAGGACTTAACTCGTAGCTGTTTTAGCTAACTATTTGCTCATCATGAGTTAGGTCCTACAATTCCAAATTAAATATACTGGAGGAAAAATGGTCAGTGATGTAAAAGGGCAGTTGATGAAGTCAGGTTTGCAAGTGTAGTTGTGGTGTTTTTTTGGTTTTTTTTTTTTTTTTTTTTCTTGGTTAGCATTCATGTTATAATAGATTCTTTCAATTTATTCCTGTGTTTTTTACACATCACTTTAACCACATGGCAGATCTGTATGAAAAACCTGCTTTGCAACTTTTGCAAACTTTGCAGCTTGCCAGAGCTGGAGCTAAAGGAATTTTTGCCTCAGTGAGCTCCAGATGTATCCTTCTCTTAATAAAACAGTAGGAACTAAATGTGGTTTCTTTTTAGGATGAATTTTTAACATACAATTAATCTTTGCAGAATGAACGAGAGAGAATTCTTGAATACAAGAGGCAAGTGCAGAGTTTGGTGAATAAATCCAAGAAGATTGTGCAGCTGAAGCCACGTAACCCAGACTACCGGAGTAACAAGCCCATTATCCTCAAGGCTCTGTGTGACTACAAACAGGATCTGGTACTGTACCCCTTTTTGGCTGAGAATGAACATCATGTAAACTAGAACATGGCAAATGACTTACTGTTGAGCTGATAACCTCTTTGTAACCTCTTTGTCTGCTTTTGGTCAGCATTTAAATTTCTTCAATGAAAAAAGCTCTGACTTTCGTGGAATTATGAATAAACAACCTAGGTTCTGGTTGGCTAATAAGTTTAGTCAAAATTATGATTATTAGTCCATTAAATAGCATTAATACTCGTAACTCAAATTAGCACAGAAAAGCCTCATCGATAATTGGGTTGAGATTGTTACACAGCTGCTTCCCAGCATCTACCCCTTTCTTTTGGTGATTGCTCACCCTTCCAGTGTCCCCCTGGGTCTTCAGGTCAACACTTCATCTAACAAAAGATGAGGGAATGTACAATGAGTCATTGGTGTCCCAGGTTTTTTGCTGGATGGAGTATGAAATTGATGGTGGTGGTTTCTTCCTCCTCAGCACTGGGGCTGCCTGGGTTTATTTCTATATTTTTTTCTTAACAGTCTGCTTAGATGCATTTTCTGCTTATGTGCTCTTTCTCTTCACTGGTTCCCAATTACCCAGTTTTCCTGTTCTGTTATCTGTAAAACTCTACCTGTTCTACCTGATTCACTAGGTTGCACTCCTGCAGTGACCAGTAATTGACGACTGTGATTTGTGTTTATGATCTGGGGTTTCTGCTATCCACTCTGTGTCTGTGGTCTTTCATACCACATTTTATTCCAGAGTCACAGAAGTTCAGCCCACACAGAGTAACTACTTGTTGTTACTGTAAGCAAAGCTAAACAAATTTAGGCAATGGTTACCTGACTGCTTGGCAATTGCTCTTAGAGTTAAGCATGCTAAATTCTGCTCAGGTGACGGTAAGCCCAGACAAGTTTGGAGCCCCTGCATGCTCAGGTCCATGCAAAGCCTATGGCTTTTTACTAGTTGTGTCAAAAATCTATTTGCTGGCTGTAGGTGTGTGATGGAAGGAGAGAGTCCCATCAGGGTAAATGACAGGAGGAGCTTCCCCCTCTTGGACGTGAGTGGGTTGTAACCTGCACCATGGCCACACCCATGGCTGCAGGATTTCTGGCGGTTGGGGCTAGTGTATCTTGCTCTGTCGCACTCGTTCCCAGTCCATTCGCAAATATGGATGCAGCACTAAGCATCCTCATGCCTCCAGCTCACTGGCTTACAGCCATACCTGGTTGCATAGCTTACTATGGCCATGTGTCCACACTCAGCCTTTGATGTTTGTCACGGCAAGCCCCAAGTCTGATGATCAGCTGGACTGGCAACTGCTCAGAGTGTTCTGTGGCTCCCACTTGGTTTTCTTGGGTTTTCTTCACATGGAAACCAGATTGAGGGAGAAGGGGTTGATGAGGGAGAAGGGGTTGATGTGTACTGATCTCTTGTCCCAGAATGAAGCCAAGATGCTCACCCAGACCTGGCAGCTGGGAAGCACTCCCACTTCTGTGATCTAGATGCATCTTCCTTGTCTGTCTCTCCTAGTAACCCCGTCTTACTTAACTAAAGAAAAAAATGTTGTTCTGCGTTCCTTACAGAAAACAGTGCGCAAAGGAGATGAATGTATCCTGAAGGACAATAATGAGCGCAGCAAGTGGCTGGTGACCGGCCCCGGAGGAGTGGACATGCTGGTGCCATCTGTTAGTCTTATCATCCCACCCCCGAATCCGTTAGCAGTGGATCTTGCTACCAAGTGAGTTGTTGCCTGGGTTTGGACAACTACCACTGGGAGTAGATAGAAGAGTTCGCCCAAAATAGCAACCAGCCACAAAATCTGGTCTGTGACTTGATCAGAGTGCCCCGCCACCCTATAAGGGCGGGGGATTAAGGACTAGACCCTTGACTTGAGGAAATTCACTTCAGTTAAGCTTGTTGGGATCTAGGCTGGGATCTAAAAATATTGAAATCTGAAATTTTACAAGGTTTTTCTCATCTCTAATAAAGAAAGTCATAGATAAATTAATTTCCAAGACTTTTTCTAGTAGAGAACAAGCCTTAATACACTCCACATCTGGTGGATGTTTCTTGAGATGTTTTGTAGCTATGCTACAAGGACACACATGTTTTGACCATGAAATTTCTTTTCTCATCTCAGAATTGAGCAGTACTATGAAGCTATTTTAGCTTTGTGGAACCAGCTGTATATCAACATGAAAAGCCTGGTATCTTGGCATTATTGCATGATTGACATTGAGAAAATCAGAGCGATGACTATTGCCAAGGTAAGACTCCAGCTGGCCTTACCTGTAGACCAGGGGCATCCATGACCTGACCTCTGCTGTCCCAAACAGTGCTTGCTGTGTCCTGTGTAGATGTATGTTCTGCAAAACCATGGGCCTTCCTTTTGGTGGGTTGCACAGTTATATATGGAAGTTGTTGTTTTATTAAAGGAGAAGCAAAATGCTTTCACATTCAAACACGATATGGATAAATGGAAAAATTAGCTAAGGGGATTTATTACATACTTGCTGTACTTGTTCCCACTATGCAAGGGCATGGATAGACAGAGTAAGTAGGTAGAATTTCAAACTATTCTTAAGTTATGAAATGGTTATAACAAGAATAGATTAGCTCAAAGGGCACTTTTAGCACCGTAAAGCTTGGGTAGGTTTTATTCTAAAATGGGATTCCTTTGGTTTTTTTCTATAGGTGTATTAGTTTGTTCCTTCATGATTAACTAGTCATAAACCTTCCCCAATTGCTTCTTTTTTCAAAATTTTCTTCTTCCTCATTTCAGCTGAAAACAATGCGTAAGGAAGATTACCAAAAAATAATAACTGACCTGGAGATCCATTATCAAGAATTCCTAAGGAACAGCCAAGGCTCAGAAATGTTTGGTGATGAAGACAAACGAAAGATCCAGACTCAGTTCACTGATGCTCAGAAGCACTACCAAACCTTGATTATACAACTGCCCAATCAACCACGGCAGCCACAAACAGGTTTGTCGTCCTCTTGTTTTTTGTAGAGATTGTGCTGCTTGGGTTTGTTTGGGGGGTGGTGGTGCATTCTTTTTATGTGAAAACGTTCTCATAAACATATGAATGGAAACATGTTCAAGAATTGTACTGCTGTCTTCCAACATAACAGAACTGGCCATGTGCAGGAGAGTATGTTGTGTTCTTCCTTCCTTTGGTGTGAGTCTGGGTAACAGTCCTCTGAAGTTCCTGGAACTTTCTGGGAAAATGAGAGTAATTTAGTCCATCTGATATGTTTTCAGTTATTAGGAAGCAAAATCTTGCTGCTGCATTTGAGGAAACAAGTTTCTCTTTTTGTGAAAGGGAGATTGTATTACCTGAAACAGCTGCATAAGGGCCAAGATCTTCTACCTGTTCTCAGTTCTACAGATCAAATCAGTGCTTAGGTTGCTTTGGCACTGCGTTGGCTTTCTATATGTAGGTGCTCAGTTCTCTGGCAGTTGACATTTACCCAATTCATTTTACAGTGGTCCCAACTGACAGCTGTCCTGTGGGTTCCTCAAACACCATTATCGTTAATGAGAGAAACCGGGAACATGAGAAGCAGGAGGCCTGGCTCCTGATGGAGCTTCAGAAACTTCGGCGTCAGATTGAAGCTTCTGAGATTCGAATGGTTCAAAGAGCTCCTCTTGGAGTGGATCAAGGGGCTGTGCATGACTTTTCAGTCAGAATAAAGGATTTAGAGGTAACTGTGGATGTTTCTCTTTGAGCATCTCAAGCTGAATATGACTCTGCTGCAGAGCATGCTGCAGTTGTATTTCTGATCAGCTGGGAAAGACACACATCCTGTGCAGAAAATTCTCAATTGGAAGCTAACCATGGTGATTTGGATTGGAGTTTATCTCCTAAGTAGAAAAAGTTGACTCGTGGATTTTAGAAGTCAGATTCTGTCAGGCAAAGAATACAGAAAGCCTGATGTCAAGTGGACATGAGGTCATGTTAAGCCTCATCCAGGTTAAAGCACTATTAATATCCTTTGCACGGACCCCACTTTACCACCTACCTCTGAAGTGCTGTCTGTGGGATGCAGAGTGGATAGATGAGGCTTACAAACTCTCTCCCTCTCCCAGTTCTTAAGATTTGAAGGAGACTGGAGAGAGACTAGTAAGAAAAGAGAACAGGTTCAGTATATGAGAAATTCCCCTGAGGCAATGAGGTTACAAAGGTCTTAAGACCTTGGCACATCTACTGAGTGCAGTAGGCAGCTGGCAGTAAAGCGCTCTGCTTTCAACAGAGCTGAGTGTCAGAGTGGACAAGGTGCTCAGAAAGAGGTGTTACCTGTCGTGGACTGTGCAAAATGAAACCACCCAATGTTACTTACCTTGAAGAAAGCAAGCTCAGGCACTGCTTCAGTCCTCAGTCAAGCTGGTTAGATAACGGCAGACTATTTGGATAAGGAGACCAACTGCATATGTGCTGTAGAATGATCATTCAGACACCAAAAATGTGTAAATCAGGCATTCTCTTTCCTTAGGGTGTGCAGAATGACTCTCAAATAATGGCTGAAACCCTCAATAAGCATAAGGACTTGCTGCCTAACTTCAGAGGCTGTGAAAAGTATGTGTACTTGCAGTCAGAGATAAATGCCCTATTTCAAAAACTGGAAAATATTAATGGTGTTTCTGCTGGCTACTTAGACAGGTAAGAAAATTGAGGTTATAGCAATAAATCACTCACTTTCTTCCATAATTCTTAGTCCAGAAACCTGTCTTTTGTTACCAGTAGTGTAAAATTACACCTTCTTTCCTACAAATGCTGTACATGTGGGTAGAAACAGACACGTGAATTTCTTCTCTTTTCTGGAAGACTTAAAAAAAAAAAAAAAAAAGTGAGAAGCATGGGTATCACTGAAGTTTCTTCTGTATTGTCTATTTCTTTAACTAATAATCTGCAAGTAATTAGAAATATCACCTTTCTTGCCCCAGTCCATAACGGATTTGTCTTGTATTATTTATTTTAGCTTGAATGCGCTGAGGTGTCTGCTCCAGATTATTCTACAAACAGAAGATGTGATTAGAGTTTTTGAAGTGAGACTGTCTGAAGAGGAGACTGTTCCTTTGGATCTTGATAAAGTGGAGGCTTATCGGGCTTGTTTGAAGGTGAGAGGCCAAGACTCAAGGACACAGCAAGGCAAAATTCATAGCTGCCAGCGCTGGTCTGTCGAGCTGGGTGAAACCCTTCTGAAACCACAGGAGATGGAAATGCCGATTCTGTCATATTTTGTGGCATAGACATAAAATGCTTTTGCAAATTATTAGAAGGAATGTACAGGTTACTACTTCTTCCATCCCCTGGTTGTTGCTGCCTCACAGCAAAGCTGGTGGCATGGGAGGTCTCCATAATCCATTTCTGTAGAAATTATCTGTGTTTATTTGTATCACTTATGAAGCTAGATTTGAAGGCAATACCTCTTGTAAAAAGGTTATTAATTGCCCTTGTTGTCATCTAGTTGTAACAAATAAATTTGAGTATTATTGTGTGTCCTGGTTTTGCCATAGAGTCCATTTCAAAGCTTACAGTGAGAACTATCCATCTTGTACAAGGGGAGAAGGCAAAGAATAACTGTTTTGCTGAGCACAAAGTTGGCTCGCAGAACCAGTCTTTGTCTGGCGTTGAGCTGGTCCTTTTGTGCACTGAATGCCTTTGGGAGAATAGGGACTCTTTCATTCTTTCCTGTTCTCAGGTGCAGTAGGGAAAAAGTGTGTAGGTGGCACAAATGGACCACAACCAGGTTACCTTTTTATCATGTTAAATAAGAGCTGCAGTTGAGTCGCTGGGAGTTGTTCTTAGCTGGTGTAAACTTGAGCTACACAAGAAAAAATGCTTGGGCATATTATCAAAGGATGCAGTCATCCCTGTGACTGGGGGATGCAAGGCAGACCACTGCCTGCACTGCATGTACCATTTGGTGAAAGCCCACAGTTTGCGAGTATGTGCACACAAACAAGCATGTGTGTAAAGAAACATCTCCATGGAAGATGTTTATAAAAATGTAAAAAGGAAAAAAATCTGCACAGATTTTTAGACAACATTTAAAAACTAGATATGCCAATCCTGAGGCTTGATTCCACAGCTGTTGCAAGTGCAGGAATCTTTTATACTTCAATAATTTTTTTTTTTTTTTTTGTAACTGCTCTACATAGTTCTGAGAAACAGAAATGTTAGCTACAGAATATGAGAGCAGAGGGCTTTGGTTTAGCAAATTATTTGAGAGTGAGTCTAGCTTTAAATACATTCTTAAGTCAAACTCTGTTTACCAAAGTAGGTGTTTCACTTTATTAAGTCCAGCTGACATCAGTATACATACCTTACTGAATTAGAAACAAAATCTTTAGATCCCAACATATTGTGCATGCTGTTGATGGTTAAATTTGAGTATCCTCTCAAGAATAAAATGTATGACAGCATTTTGTTCTTTCTCCAGAAAATGAAAGCAGACCTAAACATGAAGAAGTCACTACTGAACGCCCTGGAAAACGAGCTGCAGAAAACGCTTCAGATTCACTCACAGTCTTGCCAGTCATATACCCTGTATGACATGGACATTGGAAAGTTCTGTGACAAAGTTACCCAGCTAATAGACCGCTGGCAGAGAGCTGATAAGCAGATAGATAACAGGTTTGATCATATTTCCTAATAGCTTCTGCCTTACTGCTATTGCTACTAAGATCATCTTAATAGTGAGTCTAAAAGAATTGATGTGCACTAATCATCACTTCCAGAGGACAAATGATGACTTCAGGGAAATAAGACTAGAGCAACTGTGAATAGCTTGAACATACTTTAAAAGGGATTGTGTATGACCAAGCAGAAAAATGTAGTTCTTCATGTAAATGTATAATCTAGGTGCTAAGGAGTTGTTCTAATTATTTTTTTTAATTCTTGCTGATGTTCTTGGATTAAGTACTTCCAGTCAGCATTTCTCCCCTCAAACAAAGCAACCCTGCTTATTCCTGCATACCTTATACCTGAGGGTTAAAAAATTAACACTAAGAATTAAGTAAAAAAAATCCCAACAATTTTTTTTCTAATACTTTATTAAACTGAAGGCATATTCTGATTGTTTGTGGGTTTTTTTGGGGTGTGGTTTGTTTTGTTTTGTTTTTACTTCAGGCCAAAATCTAGTCCTATTAATAAAAATTGACCGGTTGCTGTTTTTTTTGGTGAAAATTGAGAACAAGAGTACTGAAGTCAGTGAACTTGATTCTTGTCACTGCAGGGTTTTATCCATCCCTCACTTAGCTGACAGGAAGTACCAACCTCTGGGTATTGCAGAGTTACTCAAAAGTGAGGCACTAAAAACCCATGTTGGGTGACTAATAACCGGTACAAGTTTCATTTATTTGAAATTTTTGTTCAGAATCTCCTTTTAGAGCTTCCCATAGCTTTACCTAGTTTATTGCTGTGTCTTATTTCTGAACAAAGTTTAAAGAGAGAGAGAATGCACTTTCCATTTTGACAGTTTTCCCTGTTTTTTCCTAGATCGTGGGATTTAGAAAGGCAGATAAAACAGCTGAAAACTTACCGAGATCTCTACCAGGCTCTGTGCAAATGGATCTGTGATGCCAAGCGCAGGCAGGATTCTATCGAATCCATGAAGTTGTGCGATTGCAACGCTATCATGAGATACCTACATGATCAGAAGGTATGCAGCACCTAAATGAATTGTCTTCAATTATCTGGATTTTAAATTGTTTTTCTATTCAGAAAATACCAGTATCAATGCAGTCTGCAATACAGTGGCCTGTTTTGAATTATAAAGTACGCAAGTTACCAAAAAACACCACATGTGTAGAAGGCAGGAGAGAGGAAATATTATTATCCTCATTACTTTGTGTCAGCACTGCTACAGATTATGAACAAGACCGGTTTTGGCTCCTACATGATCACTGACACTTTTACACATCAACTTTGAATTAAGGGACTGTATGATGGTGCAACTTATGGGACAAATTATAGCACAAAAATAAAATGCAAGGAGATACATCTAGGCTAAAGTCAAGGAACTCTCCCTCCCCAGCTCTGGGGGTTGTTCAATTGCTAGGTGTTCTTTCTGAGAACAACCTTCTCATGCACAGAGAGCTTGCCGTTGTAAAAACTGCACAGCAGGTCGTGTCAGGTCTCAGCCTCTGGGGTTGCAGTGGTCTCATACTGCAGGTGCCTTCTGATGGAGGCAGCGTGTACAGGAGGAAATACTGGCAAATCTTGAGGGAGTGCTTCACAGCTCACTTTTTTCTTGACAGAACTTGCACAGTGAAATCTGTGGGAAGCGAGACAAAGTTGAGGAGCTTCTCAAGCATGCAGATCAGTGCTCAGCTGCAATTAAGGTACTTGGATTTCAGCATTTTTATGGGGTGTGGTTTTTCATGGTCAGGCACATCCCATTGTCTCTGTTCTGCTGGCAGGTGAAATGTCGGCTCCCTGATGTGTGTGTGCAGAAATTGCTGGGGTGAAGCACTTGTGTGTACAAAATACAATGAAAGCAATTTGTGTGCATGCCACCTGAGGACCACAGGATGATGCAGAAGATACCAGTGAAAGCTTCTCTTCAGGAGAATCAAAGCCTCCTTCTAGCGAGACCAAACTTTCCAGTTCACATGTTAAAAAAATAAGGGAGTAGAGAACAGATTGGTAGCTTAGGACTTAGGTCTGGCCTAGGAGGCAAGAGAAATGCAGATCAGCAGGAGGAATGGTGTGCAATAGACATGAAAACAAAGAAGATATACAAGGAATGGTTTTGTGGTCTTTGCATTTTTGTCACCTTTATCTCCGTGCTTTCTCCAGCTCAATCTTACTTTCTGTGACAAAGATCTTGCTATATACGTGGCATGTCATATGTGATATGAAAGAGATGCAGAGACAGTTATTTCTGGTGAAGTTCTGGTTGATAACAGTACCTAGACCGGTTGCTCCCATGAATCTTTTTCACCTCTGGGTAGTCTTCAGCTAACGGAAACTCATCTTCCCTTTTTTGTAAAATATTTTTTCTCTTTTTGCCTCTGTCATTCTCCTCCGTGACTCTCCACAGTGGTACTTGAACTGATGAGCTTCTGTTTATGATAGAGGATCATCTGTATGTGGCCAGAGATATAAACAAGGGAAAATGTAGCTTTTTATTAAAAACAAAGAAAAAAACCAACCCCAAAACTTTATTTGCATTTTGGGAAATCCAGATTCCCAGAGAGCTCCTTGGCAGTTGCTAAAAGGATCTTACCTTTCCCTGTTGTTTTACAGGATTATGAACTACAGGTTGCTTCCTACAGTTCCGGATTAGAAACATTGCTCAACATACCTATCAAGAAGAGTGTGGTTCAGTCTCCTGCAGTGCTGATTCTGCAAGAGGTATCTTTCTTTCCTCCCCGTCAATCTTTTGAATAAATTTGTTTGTCCGTGTAAGCCATTGTGAGTCATATGCAGCTGTATTCTAATAATTAGCACTGTCATTGGTAGTGTGTACTAAGCACGTAAGCACAAGGAATTAGTGCAGAATAGTCGCTGTGCTGTAAAATCATATTTGGGCTCATTTAGACAGTAGATTAGCCCCAGGAATTCATTCCTATTCGATGTCCATTGCATACATATTGTGAGAAAGTAAGATTCATGCCCCAAGTGGTTTAGTCACTTTCAACCTGGGAATTAACCACTATTAAAAGTTTAACTTAGGCTACTTGTGACTGTCAGACAGGAAGAGCATGATGAACCAGGGGATGGAGCCTTGGATTTAATATCACAGCAGCCGTGGGGGAAAATAATGTTGAAAAAGAAGGTGTGGGTTTATCAGAAGGGAGAATTTATACATTTGGGGTCCCCAGAAAGTCATGTGAATTTGTGAGGAGGAGAATTTGCTTTTTACTTTGTCAAGTAATATGTTTTCTCAAGTGGATTGGAATCCTTTAAATGATCAGAGACATAGGTAGGTTCATATCTAACTCTGTAGTACAAGCTGCTAACAATTCTCTTTGTTTTCAAGGCTAGCGAGGCTCAGTCTCGCTACATAGAGCTTCTTACAAGATCAGGAGATTATTACAGATTCTTAAGTGAAATGTTAAAGAGCATGGAGGACTTGAAGGTAATCTGGCTCTTTTATTTTCTTTACCTTCTATTTTTGTCACAGGTTAGCATGCTATCACTGATCAAAGACTTTCTGCTTAAGTACAGTGCAAAAGAGTCCACAAAACTAAATCCTGAGCTCAGTGGTGTCCCATGAAGGAGGCATATAAGCAGTTTCATGCATCTTTTGTCAAAGAGTCCAGTATCTTGCAAAGTTACCTCCAAGGTCATGTGTGAGGCGGAGAACATTAGCCTTCTTGGTAATTAGGAGGTGCTCATCAAAGCATGCAAGAGGTCCTTCTCTGCCCATCACAGCCTTGACCTCAGTGAGAATACAGTTATCTCAGTGCTGAAAACTTGTCCTCATGGTTAAGGGGCCACACCTCATTTCAGGCCATATCTACGGTATTTCAAATGGAGTAACTCGTGATTTGATTCAGCTCAGTGGAAAGAGAGAGGCCCATTTAAGAGGTCACATATATGGAATGTGAATCATCTGTTTGAAAGTTGTGGAGGTCCTAAATGAGGCTATTTAATACGTTGCTGGTGAACTCTTGGTACATCAGATTTTACTATCTGTATTGCATCTCCCTCCCCCCATCAAGTACCATTTCCTCTCTGAAAGTCATTATGCTAATTTCTGAATAAGGTTTGACTCTAAATAAATAAGGGTTCCAGAATTTGTCTTGATGACGTTCAATAAAAAAGGATTTTGAGCTCTCATTGAAGCAGAGAAAAAAATGCTTTGTAAGTTGTCAGTGTTAAACATGTATATTGTATTGCATGTGATGATTTTGAAACAGTTGTCACAAATGTTTATGTGGCTTTGTTTGTTTGTTTTTCTGCTATCATTTTTCAGATGAAAAATACCAAAATTGAACTCCTGGAAGAAGAACTCAGGCTTGCCAGGGATTCAAATTCGGAGACAAGCAACAAACATAAATTCCTGGAGCAAAATCTGCAGAAGTACCAGATGGACATTTCTCAGCTCAAGGCAAAGCTGATGAGTTTGGAGGAGATGAAAAGACAAGCTGAAATGGATGGAAATTCTGCTAAGCAAAACCTGGATAAATGCTATGCCCAAATAAAGGATCTAAATGACAGAATAACCAGGCTGACTTATGAGACTGAAGATGAGAAAAGGAAAAGGAAGTTGCTGGAGGATAGATATGAGCAGCAGAAGAATGACTATGACCAGCTGCAGAAAACAAGACAAAACGAGAAAGACAGCCTTGGTTGGCAAAAGTTAGAGTCTGAGAAGGTCATCAAGGAGAAGGAGTACGAGATAGAAAGATTAAGGGTTCTTCTTCAGGACGAAGGCACACGGAAGAGGGAATATGAAAATGAGCTGGCTAAGGTAAGAAACCAGTTTAGCGAGGAGATGAGTAATTTAAAGAACAAGTATGAAACAGAAATTAATATTAAGAAGACCACAATCCAGCAGATAGCTGCACAGAAAGATGATGATGCAAAAGGCCTCAGAGCCCAGGTTGACAGACTGACAAGAGAAAACAGAGACCTTAAGGATGAGATTGTGAGGCTGAATGATGCCATTCTGCAAACCACAGATCAACGGAGGAGGGCAGAAGAAGATGCTCTTCAGCACAAGGCTTGCAGTTCTGAGATGTCACAGCAAAAGCATCAGTTAGAGCTGGAGCTGAAACAGATCATTCAGCTTCGTGGTGAAGACAACTCAAGATACAAGCAGGCTCTTGAGGAGGCTGCCTCAACTATTCAGGATAAAACTAAGGAGCTGGAAAGGCTAAAGGTTCAGCTTCAGGAAGAGGCTAAAAGCCGATGGGAACTTGAAAATGAATTGGCTAAGGTAAGGAACAGTTATGATGAGGAAATTATTAGTTTAAAGAACAAATATGAAACTGAGATTAATATCACAAAGACCACAATTCACCAGGTCACCATGCAAAAGGAGGAGGACACAAATAATTATAGAACACAGCTTGATAATGCCATGAGAGAAAATAGGAATTTGTGTGAGGAAATTAGGAGACTGAAGAATACAATAAGTCAGACAACAGATAATCTACGGAAAATAGAAGAGAATGCTCAGCAGCAGAAGGCAGCTGGCTCAGAGCTTTCTCAGAAGAAACAGCAGCTGGAGATTGAGCTAAAACAAGTTATTCAGAGGCACACTGATGAAAGCATGCGATACAAACAGTCGCTTGATGATGCTTCTAAGACCATTAAGGAAAGAAACAAAGAGATTGAAAGGCTGAGAAAGTTGTTGGATGTAGAAACAAGTCAGAGAAAAGAAGTAGAGGATGAGAACAGTCAGTTAAAAAGAGTCCAGTTTGACCTGCAGAAAGCAAACACGAGTGCTACTGAGACAATTAACAAGCTGAGGATCCAAGAGCAGGAACTGGCCAGACTGAAAATTGACTATGAAAGAGTTTCGCAAGAGAAAAAAGGCAGGGATCAAGAAAGTGCAAAGTTCCAGAGCACCGTAAAAGACTTGCAGATCCAGAAGCATAAGTTGGAGGAGGAACTTTGCAGGCAGAATAAAAATGTAATGGAGGAGACGTCCAGGAGGAAGAAACTGGAGGAGGAAATCGAAGGCATGAGGAGATCTCTCAGAGAGCAGTCGGTTAAAATAACTAATCTCACACAGCAGATAGAGGAGGTGTCTATTGTAAAGAAGAGGAATGAAGATGACCTTAGACACCAAAGAGAAGTATTAGACGGTCATGTGAGAGAGAAGCAGAGATACATGGAGGAGATAAGAAAATACACATCTGATATTGAGACTTTACGCCGTCAGTTGGTCCAAGAACAGGAGCAATTAAAACAGGCCCACCTACGATATGAGCACTTACAGAAAACCTCTGAGGAGAAAAGCAAAAACTTGAATGAGTGCAAAATAGAAATTGAAAGGCTTCAGTCTCTCACCGAGAACCTAACCAAGGAACACTTGTTACTGGAGGAAGAGCTGCGAAATGTTAGATTGGAGTACGATGACCTCAGAATGGTCAGAAGTGAAGTTGATGAGAAAAATACTGCCATTGCTGAACTAAAGAATCAACTTCAGACAAGCAGCAAGCAAACCCTGGAACTTCAGGGGTTGATTAATGATTTACAGAAAGAAAGGGAAAAATTGAGACAGGAAATTGAAAAATTCCAAAAGCAAGCTCTAGAGGTATTCACACATATTTTGATCCCGGCTTTACTGTCTCTCAGATATATAATTAACTGCAGTGTCCGTTTGAGTCAACTTAATTCACACTTTGCTGTTTAAGTTCACTGTATTTGTGACTAATATCCCCTCTGTGGCCCTTTCCCTGGTTCATTTTTAAACAAAAATGGCAGGATTTGGCCACTTTCGTAGCTTCTTTACTCCCTGGGAACTGTGCTAGGGAGCCATAAGCTGTCTTATCGTCTAGCTGAGCCTTGCCCTCAGCCCTTGCCCCAGGAGAAAACCTGGGTCTGTGCCAGTCTCCACCAAACCATCCTAGCGGAAGATGAGAGTACATGGAGTACCACTGTGCTTTAGCTGTACCCTGCTGGCTGTGTGCTTCCCCAGGCTGTTTCAGCCAGGATGGGTTAAAGCAGTCCTTTGGGGCTGACCTGAGTGGTATCACAAACTAAACCAGCTAAAAACCCCAGAACCAACAAGCTGTCAAAGTGCTGCTTAGCTGGGTAAGGTGTTGACTACAAGTGAGGATTAAAGATGATGTTGTCAGCTGTACCTGAGGTACTTAAAGCCTACATTTCATTAACTGTTTTGGGGATTTATGTTCCTAAGTCACTAAGGGCATTTGCAAATTTTACCGTTGGCCCTTATTTCTTAAACTTGAGGCAACAGCATAAACAAGTTAAAGAAAACATTTTTTTGTATTTCATTCTTCTGCCTGGTTTCTTGTCCAAGGAGCTACTGTTTAAATATATACAAGTGAGCACTTGTGAAAATGTTTCTTTGCTTTTTCCTATACTTGCCCTTTATATTTCTTTTCTCATTTCCATTCTTAGCTATTCTTTCATTTATTCAGTTTTTCTTTCCTTTATTTTAAAAATCTTAATACTGATTTTTAAAAAATATTGACATTTAGGATTATCTGACATCTGTGCATATATATATGTGCATGTATTACAAATATATAACTTGTATTCCATTTAATATGGACTGCATACAAATGTGCATGCTTGTAGGTATTTGTGTATGTGTGTACATATATGAAGACATTAAGTGAATTAAAACCTGAAGCCACGGAGGTAAAATTGTTTGGAGTAACATGTGAAACTAATAGGAAAGTGAAAATTGAGTCATATATTTCCTTTTTATCCATGTATGACCAGTCCTTAGCTGATACAAATTCACCCAGGTTAGTAGGACTATGCTAGGGTACATCTGCTGAGCATCAGACTCTTCATGAGTCTTGAATGCTCTCTGTATGTGTAGGTGTACTATGAGAAGTATTAAAAAGTTATAAAGAGCTAACTAAATCGGCAGAAAATCAAGGCTATGGGTAACAGAATGGAGTCTCTGGCGGTGCTAGAGACACTGTCAGTGAAGGGACAATGTACCTTCACTGGTTTATGTGTATTCATGGTCTTGGGTACGGCACTGCTGCGACTAGAATGTTTTCCAGTGGCAGCTTGCTGCAGGTTAAATGACAGGCTGAAGAGCATTGCAAGTGGAGAGCATAACTCTAACCAGCATAAACTCTAACCATCCTCTCTTGGTTTATTTCTTCTTTAAAATTGTAGGCATCCAATAGGATTCAAGAATCCAAAAATCAGTATAGTCACATTATGCAAGAACGAGAAACCTTGCTGATAAAAATGAGTGCTTTGGAGCAAGACAAAGCCAGGCTGCAGAGATTAGAAGAGGAGCTGAACCGTTTGAAAGTTACCCTGGAATCAGAGTCTCGTTTGAAGCAACGCCTGGAAAGTGAGAAGCAACAAATCCTGAATGACCTCAATCAGTGGAAGAGCCAGCACTCCCGGACAGAGGAATCCATAAGGAAGATCCAGTGTGAGAGAGAGAAGAGCGAGAGGGAGAAGAACACCCTGAGGAGTGAGATTGAAAGGCTGCAGATGGAGATCAAACGGATTGAGGAGAGATACCGGTGCCGACTGGAAGAGACCGCTGTCAAAAACCAGTCAGAGTTGGAGTCCGAGCGTCTCAGGCTGCAAAGAGAGATCGAGAAACTCAAGCAACGCCCATATGGGTCCCACAGATCTACGCAGACTGAGGAAGACTTTTGTATTGATGCCTCCAAGTTGCTGTTCAGTGGGCTGCGGAAGAAGATTACAGCAATGCAGCTGTATGAGTGTCAACTGATAGACAAACTCACGCTAGATAAACTGCTGAAGGGGCAGAGGTCAGTGGAAGAAGTCACAGCTGACATTGAACCCTACCTCAAAGGGGCAGGTGCTATTGCAGGGGTGTCTCTTTCGCCCAGACAGAAGTACTCTTTTGTTGAGGCCAAACGGAATCAGCTGCTTACAGCAGAAAATGCAGTCCTGCTCTTAGAAGCCCAGGCAGCTACAGGAGGCGTGATAGACCCACACCGAAATGAGATATTAACAGTGGACAGTGCTATCGCCAGAGATCTGATCGACTTTGATGACAGAGAACAAATCTATACAGCAGAAAAGGCTATTACAGGATTTAAAGATCCTTTCTCAGGCAAAACTGTGCCAGTATCTGAAGCCATCAAGAAAAACTTGGTTGACAGAGAAACTGGGATTCGTCTGCTTGAAGCCCAGCTGGCTGTAGGAGGGATTGTTGATCCTGTCAACAGTGTTTTCCTACCCAAAGATATAGCTTTATCCCGTGGGTTGATTGACAAAGACCTGTACAGGATCCTAAACAACTGCCAAGGCACTACAAAGAACTTCATTGATCCCACCACCAAAAAGGCAGTCACTTACATGCAGCTGAAGGAAAAATGTAGGATTGAACCACACACTGGTCTGCTCCTCCTCCCAGTGCAGAAGAGGAGTATGTCATTCCAAGGGATCAGGCAGCCCGTCTCAGCAGATGCACTGCTCGAGGCTGGAATTATTAAGGAATCAACAAGGAATGACTTGGAAAGAGGTGCAATTACAGTGGAAGAAGTGAGTGAGAGAATTATTGATTTCCTTCAGGGCTCTAGCTGTATTGCAGGTATCTACAATGAGGCTACTAAAGAGAAACTTGGCATTTACCAGGCTATGAAAATAGGTTTGGTTAGACCGGGGACAGCCCTTGAACTCCTAGAAGCCCAGGCAGCCACAGGGTTCATAGTGGATCCTGTCAGCAATGTGAGGCTGCCTGTTGAGGAAGCTTACAAAAGAGGCCTTGTTGGAATTGAATTTAAAGAGAAACTTCTCTCTGCTGAAAGAGCTGTCACTGGGTACAAAGACCCAGAAACTGGAAACATAATTTCTCTGTTTCAAGCAATGAACAAAGAGCTCATAGAGAGAGGCCATGGCATTCGTTTGCTGGAGGCCCAGATTGCTACTGGAGGAATCATTGACCCCAAAGAGAGCTACCGCTTGCCAGTAGAGACAGCCTACAAGCGTGGCTACTTCAATGAAGAGCTCAACCAGATCCTTAGTGATCCAAGTGATGACACCAAAGGGTTCTTTGATCCCAACACAGAGGAGAACTTGACCTACTTGCAGCTGAAAGAAAGATGCATAAAGGATGAAGCAACAGGGCTCTGCCTTCTACCCTTGAGAGAGAAGAAGAAGGTGGTACACACTTCGCAGAAGAATACCCTTAGGAAGCGCCGGGTTGTCATTGTAGATCCAGAAACAAACAGGGAAATGTCCGTGCAGGAGGCGTACAGCAAAGGCCTCATCGATTATGACACCTATACAGAACTAGCTGAACAGGAGTGTGAGTGGGAAGAAATAACTATTACAGGATCAGATGGTAGCAGTAGAGTAGTCCTTGTTGACAGAAAAACAGGTAGCCAGTATGACATCCAAGACGCTATTGATAAAGGTCTGGTTGAGAGGAAGTTTTTTGACCAGTACCGTTCTGGCAGTTTAAGCCTGACGCAGTTTGCAGACATGATTTCCTGCCGTAACGGCACTGATGAGGTGTTTCGGCATGAGTCGGTGACCCGGTCTCCCACAGTGCTGAGCGTCAGGAGTTCTTCCTCACTGATCAGGAGCGGTTCTTTCTCAGAGACCCCAGAAGAGTGTAGTCCCATTGCAGCCATATTTGACACAGAAAACTTGGAGAAAATCTCCATTTCAGAAGCAATACAACGGGGCATCGTGGATAGCATTACCGGGCAACGGTTACTTGAAGCCCAGGCCTGCACAGGGGGCATAATATGCCCTACCACAGGCCAGAGGCTTTCGCTTCAGGAAGCTGCCAATCAAGGCATCATTGATCAGGATATGGCCACACGGCTCAAACCAGCCCAGAAGGCCTTCATAGGGTTCGAAGGTATAAAGGGCGGACGCAAGAGGATGTCAGCAGCTGAAGCAGTGAAGGAAAAATGGTTGCCTTATGAGGCTGGGCAGCGGTTCCTTGAATTCCAGTACCTCACTGGAGGTCTCGTGGACCCAGAAGTGCGTGGAAGAATAAGTACTGAAGAAGCCATTAGGAATGGATTGATTGATGGTCGCGCTGCCCAGAAATTGCAAGACACCAACAGCTATCCCAAAATTCTGACCTGCCCCAAGACCAAGCTGAAAATATCCTACAAAGATGCAATGAATCGGTCAATGGTGGAAGACATCACCGGGCTTAAACTCTTGGAAGCAGCCTCCGTTTCATCTAAAGGTATATCCAGTCCCTACAATGTCTCCTCAGCACCCGGCTCACGCTCTGGCTCACGCTCTGGCTCACGTTCAGGCTCACGCAGTGGGTCTAGGAGGGGAAGTTTTGATGCATCAGCAAGCTCTTCATATTCTTACTCATACTCAACCTTCAGCAGTGGGTCTATTGGGCGCTAATAACAAGGGAGGGAATGTGTCTGCATTTTAATATCATTTAGACTATTCTATATCCCCTTTCCTTAACAAAAAAAAAAAAAAACCAACCCAAAAACCAACAACAAAGCAACGCAAAGCAAAACCCTTAAGTCTTTTCTAGGTGTGTTCAACTTCTCTTCTGAAAAAGCTGTAAAATGCTTGAATGCAAATTTATGGAATATAGATCAGGGGATGCAAAAAGTCATCTTTGTGAATTTTGAGTTTCGGTTCCCATTTCCTTTTAGTGTTTGGATTTTAATTGGTCTCTGTATATTTTACATACTCTGTCATGTGCCTTCTCCTGTTATCTGTAACTGTCAACCCATGAGCTGATAACTGAGGTTTGAAAGTCTTGCAGTAGTTAATTTTTTCCACATAGACCTTTTTCAATTTGTTATTATGAAGAAAAGAATATTAACAATATGGACAGAAAATGCCTTTAATATTGGTTTAGAATCTATACTACAACATGAAAAGCTCTGTCTTCCAGATGCTCCTCTTATCTATGTTTGGCTAACCATTTTCTTAAGTATAACTTGGTGGATGTAAAGGGCTATTATTAGGCTGGGCTTGAGTTTTACTGTTACCCATATATATTTTCTACTGTTTTGCTTGATTTCCATGTAACGAAAAAATCTAACTGCACCAAGTGAGCTATTCTGGGCAATAAACTTTTGAAGTTTTAAAGTATTTGTTGTGTGCTTATTAAATTTAGCCGTGGACATTCTTGGAGGTACAGATTAGAGATAGAACCATTTTAAAAAGTAGCAAATACTAGCGCTGTCATAAAAATAGTGTACAGGCACATTATTTTTCATAATGCTGATCCATTGTTTTTATGAACGTGGACTTCTCATTCTGCACTTTCAGTAGGACAATGAAGATAGCACCAATAATGGAAACTGTGCCCCTAGGAGCAGAAAGCCTGTTTCCGCAGTTGGTTATAGACTTCACGTTGACCAGAAGCATACTTCTTCTGCTCGTGATCTAGCCCATTGTCTCTGCAGCTACAAGGGATTGAGTCAGATTCTCCCTTACACATCAGGCTAACTTTAGACAAAAGCAGAACAAAGATCTAGTGATGGGGTTTAGCCGACCAGTGTGGTGGCACAGGAGGATCTTTCAAAACCTGAACAAATCACCTCCTGTAATGTCTTCCCACCTCTTCTGCTGGCTCCTGAAAGCCTAGGTTGAGAAAATAGAAAGAGTATATCAGTGTTTGCATGATGCCTTGCTGTTGTCAGTTCTACATAGGCTGTTGGCAGCCTGCTGACTCCTTTTATCTGAGCTGAGCAAGCTCCTGAGCTGAGAAACCAGAGCAGGACTAAGTGACCACAGGATTGGAGGACACAATGTGGTTTGAAACCACTTCAGCTGCCATGAATGTTCTTCAGCCAGAGCAGAAAATGATTTGTATACATCGAGACTGTCCTGTCCTCTCCCATTCGCCACACAGCGCAGATACCTCTGGGTAGGCACTATGTTCTTAGCCGGGTGATCACTTAAAAGAATTTAGTATGCTTTTAGACAACTGCTAGTACAGAGCTTAATGACAAAACTATTAGTATAATTTGCCAGTACCTGAAATAAATTCTTCCTGTAGGTAGTTGAGTGTTGCCTGAAGCGCGTACCTGCTTTTAGCAATGTACCATGTAGGAACTCCACCTGTCTATGAATTTTATCAGTTGCTAACAGATAGAAAGAAGCAGCTGATAGGCACAAATGCTAATCACTGTTAATGATGCCTAATTTTTGTAGCATGTTCCTTTTCCGCAGTAAGGAATAACATGAGTTTTGATACTGCTGTCTCTGGCTAAAGTGTACCTTCTAGTCTGAAAAGCATTTCCAGTGTTTTCTGAGGATGAGAGCTGTGTATAAAATCTCTGCCATATATGAAGTGACCTCAGTTACTGGTCTAAGAAATTAAGTGGGCTGGTACAAGTCAGTGGTAGAGACCTCAACAGAACATAGGTGAGAAAGTGCATCCCATCTCCTAGGAAACTCCACAGCTTTGGAGGTTTCTCTCTACAGCTGAAGTTCATTAACTGTGCCATAGAGGAACATCCAGTGTCTGAATGGCTTTCTGACTGCTAAGGAGAAACAGCCCTGTAAAAAAATCACTGCTTTATTTAATCCCAAGCTGTTTCTGAAGTTTTAACTGGCTAGGAGGTTCATGGGCTCTATGGTAAAAGTAAAATTGGTCATTACCGAATGAAAGTCTGCTATTGGGTGCGTGCAGCCCTGTAGTTTGCGTGGGCTGGGGAATCCTGTGCACTCTCTGTGGCAGAATTGCCGCAGGACTGGGCTTATGTTTTGCACAAGACATTCCTGGCATCTCTGTTAGGTTGTTTAAAGCTCCATCTTTACATATTACCTTTTTTTTTACTGCTGGGTATACCTTCTGTCCTATTGTGGTGGGCTAAATATAAGACCATCTCCCAGGAATGATGACAACACTGTTTTCTCAGCAGCTCACGGCTTGGATGGGCATACACTTTGCTGGGTAAGAAACTGGCTGGATGGCCGAGCCCAAAGAGTGGAGGTGAATGGAGTGAAATCCAGTTGGCGGCCGGTCACGAGCGGTGTTCCCCAGGGCTCGGTTCTGGGGACGGTTTTGTTCAATGTCTTCATCAATGATCTGGATGAGGGGATTCAGTGCACCCTCAGCAAGTTTGCAGATGATACCAAGCTGGGCAGGAGTGTCGATCTGCTCGAGGGAAGGAAGGCCCTGCAGAGGGATCTGGACAGGCTGGATCGATGGGCTGAGGCCAACTGCATGAGGTTTAACAAGGCCAAGTGCCGGGTCCTGCACTTTGGTCACAACAACCCCATGGAACGCTACAGGCTTGGGGAAGAGTGGCTGGAGAGCTGCCCGGCGGAAAAGGACCTGGGGGTGCTGGTCGACAGCCGGCTGAACATGAGCTGGCAGTGTGCCCAGGTGGCCAAGAAGGCCAACGGCATCCTGGCTTGTATCAGGAATAGTGTGACCAGCAGGAGTAGGGAAGTGATCGTGCCCCTGTACTCGGCACTGGTGAGGCCGCACCTCGAATACTGTGTTCAGTTTTGGGCCCCTCAGTACAAGAAGGACACTGAGGTGCTGGAGCGTGTCCAGAGAAGGGCAACGAGGCTGGTGAAGGGTCTAGAAAACAAGTCTTATGAGGAGCGGCTGAGAGAACTGGGGCTGTTTAGCTTGGAGAAGAGGAGGCTGAGGGGAGACCTTCTTGCTCTCTACAACTACGTGAAGGGAGGTTGTAGGGAAGCGGGTGTTGGACTCTTCTCCCAAGAAACTAGCAATAGGACAAGAGGGAATGGCCTGAAGTTGCATCAGGGGAGGTTTAGATTGGACATCAGGAAGAATTTCTTTACCGAAAGAGTGGTTATACACTGGAACAGGCTGCCCAGAGAGGTGGTGGAGTCATCAAACCTGGAGGCGTTCAAAAAAGGTGTAGATGTGGCACTCCAGGCCCTAGTTTAGGAGTCATGGTGGTGTTAGTTGATGGTTGGACTTGATGATCTTAGAGGTCTTTTCCAACCTTAATGATTCTATGATTCTCCTTGCATACCCTCCAGCAGCAGATGCTAGTATGGCATTAGTCATCTGTGGCCTTACACGGCCAGAGGTGTTTGGTGCAGGAGATGCAGGTGCCCAGGGCCTGAGTAGCAGCTGAGCCAGAGTAGGCAGCAGGTGGGGCAGGATACTGATAACGCAGAGTGCTAAAGAGATAAGTGGGGAGTTTTCCTCAACCGTAAAAAGGTGCTGAGGAAGGAGCTGAAGGCAGAACCTTCAGAGCTGAAGCTTGGTAGTTGCTGTGTGGAGGTCAGCCAGCAGAGATGGGCATGGCAAGTGAGTGTATCCAGAGGGGCAGGGTGTTGTAGAGCTGAGAAGAGTGTTTTTTGTGGCAGTGTCTGATGCTTGTGAGATAGGAGAGCCATACTTGGGGTTTGAAGAGCAGGCAGGCTATGGTTTGTTACGGTGTGATGTGGTGGGGGTTTAGAGTTGAGTGTGAGGCTGTAGCTGTGGATTTGGGGCAGGATGTTGATAGGGTCTGTAGCTCTTTTGCACTAAATGCAAAATGAACCTTGTTCATACATTTTAAAAGAAAGACTAGCAACTTTGGATGATCTCTGCTGCTGAGACAGTAATTCCGTAGTATTGAAAAAGCCAGAATAGACTTGTCGGTCTAGCCTGTGGCTGCAAGGACTTCCCCATGCAGGAGGAGTACTGGGCTGGGTGTAGCCATCAGCAGCCTTGTGCTTTGCAGTCAATCCTCTGAGTTTGCTGTCTCCTGCTTCCTCCCTGTGCTTTGGGGTAGGTGATGCTCACCTTGTTCAATGGCAAATGGTTGCCCAGCGTGCTGACTCAGCTGCTATGGCTGGGGAGGGTTTAGTCATTAGCAGGGTCAACTCTCTAGAGAATTGGGCTTTGCTCTGAACGGGACTGGAATTTATTTCTGAGAGTCTTATTGACTGAGTTAATGGTCTTGATGTTGTGAATTTGCTGTCTTTCAGCTTGAGGTTGGGAAATGACTGCTGCTTAGGGCCCAAAGTATGTAAGGCATATGGTTTGCACAATGCAGCAGCATTCAAGCCAGAGTTTTGTCTGTCTTATGCTATTTGGAAATGCACATATGCCATGGTTAATTAATAGTCTAGCCTTATGAATATGAAAGGAGGGTGAGGAGACTTACAGAATAGCAACTATGTGACTTAGTGTAAAATTGTCTGAATTATTATTAAATTATAAGTATTTATGCAGAGGGTGGGTTTTGGTGGGGTTTTTTTTAGGATTTGTTCCAACTTCTATACACTTTCATAATCTAAATCTGGAAGAGTCATTTGCTTTGAAGTGTCTGTGAACCTAGGCTGTTCTGAGATGAGCAGAATTTACTTGGAACAATGCTATACTTGAAAATACTTTTTTTTATACATGCCCAAACAACTTGAGACCAATTCCTAGGCTCTTCAAGGCAGGCTGTGCGTAGGCTCTCTGCTTCTTTTTGACCTGTGTTTGGCCTGGTGTTTAATGATTATGCATCTGTGATTTGAGGTTAACCTTATTTTTTGTCCTCACAGTTACATCAAATGCACGGTTGGTACATATATAACTGCATCATATAATAAAGAAAAAGCAATATTTGGGGCTCCATTCACTCTCTCTCAGAGCCAGTTTCTGCTTTAGTAGTTTATCAGCAAAATATTTTATGGTAGAGTTAATCCAGTGGGAGGCTCTATTAGGAGAGCTGAACACCCATCTGTTAACACATCAGATAATTAAGTTGCTGATACCTCTGTAGATTTCTGTTCTGTTGGCAGGCTGGGGACATATGTAATGCAGTCCTTTGCTTCACACAGTCCAGGTGCACCTAGGAAACTGGGGAGTGCTGGATGCTCAGGGTGGCCACTTTGTCTGGGGGGATGTGTTTTGCCTAGCTGCCTACCTTGGGCGGCCACAGGATATCCAGGAGACCCTGAAAAGGGAAAATGAGGCTATATAAAAGAAATAGGCTGAAAGAGTTGACTCCTCACCATCCACCACAAAGTCATCAGCTCGTGCTGTTTGGACCAGGAGCAACTCCATAAGAAGCGGTGAAAATATGCTAGTATAAAATTTGAGGAGGATCCAAATTCAGTCTGTGCTCCAGACAAAATCAGTACCATGAGAAAATGGTGAGGATTAGGAGGTCAATGGGAACTGAGCAGCGAAGCGCTGGGGAGGGACATGTCTTCTCTTAAATGCTGCATGCTCCTCATGCAAATGGACTAGGGGGTCCTCATTGCTTACTCAGTATATGGCAAATACTTAAATGAGGGTGGCTGAGTCACCCAGCACTGAAAAGCCTGCTGGGAGACAAAGCAGCTTTCTCTCCCTTTCCTTCAACATGCCAGCAGACATGCTCGTGCTGTTTCTCTCACCAAGGCCCTAGGGACACATCCCGTTATCTGCCTACATGGTGGCAACTGTCAGACAAACTCAGTTTCTTGCAGAGGTTAAATGAGTACTGTGATTTCAACACAGCTAAAACAGTAAATATAGAGGAGCTGCTGCTGCTGAGTGCCTGACTACAGATACTGCTGAGTATCTGACTACAGATAAACCCCTTAATGTATAAAAAGTCTTCCTGCTCCTGTGAAGTTGAGTTTAATGGCTGAATCAATGGTAAATAGAGGATAAAACTATTCAATAAGAGGTGGCTGTCATTCAGAGTGGACATTACCTCTGAGACCTTGGCATCCATCTAAGCCAGGAAGACCTCTGCACAAATTGCTCTTCTACCCCTTACAGCCTTTGTCTCCTGCATGATACAAAATAAGAGGAGAAGCACGTCTGGCTACTGTGCAATTGTGCTTTGTGAACTGACCCTGGGGACTTCTGGGTTCCTACCTGGTTTCCCAGCTGCTCCCTTCACTCCAGGAAATCCCATAGGTCCTCTGGGGCCAGGCTCACCATTAAGTCCAGGCAGACCAGGTTTTCCCCTTTTTTAAAATGTTGCAGACTTTTTTTTTTTAAATTAGGCCAAGAGTAATGTGTGTGTTGTGTGTGGGTGTTTTTTTTTTTTTTCCTCCTGTGGAAACAAAGTACTGGAAAGCTGTGTGGTTTTTATTTTTTTTTTCCAAGCAACTAAGGATAGAACTGGGATAGTGCTTGGTTTCTTGGCTGAGCTAAGGAGTTTAAAAACATAATCTAATGTTTCATTTTCATATGGTTTTATTTTTAAAACTTTATGATTAAATTTAGTTCAATTTTAAAATGTTGCTATAAAATCTGCATTTAGGAAATATCAGGAAAATCTTTAAACCTCTCTAGCTTTTTTTTATTCATGAAACTTGTACTAAATGCCATGAATGGTTTTACAACAGTGGTAATTGATCTGGTGTTTGGGTTTCTGGCAAATAATTGGGGGGCGGGGGGGAGGAGTAGGAGGAATGCACTTATCTATAGCCTGGGAACTTTAGAGCCTCCATCTCTTTCAGGTTGCTATTAGAGCTTCCAACCCAATGTCTCCAATTTTACTCAACTTATTTGTGGACCCTCTGCTGTGCAAGTTGGAGGAGGAAGAGTGTGGGTTCTAACTCTGTTCAACAAATATAACAACCTTGGCCTTTGTAGATGACTTGGTTCTATTAAGTGAACCCTGGGACAGAATGCAGAAAAACGTTGAAATTTTAGAGGTCTCTTGCAATCTGACAAGCCTCAAAACACAAGAGGAGAAGTGCCATGCCTTTTATATCCAGCCTACAAAGGACTCCTATATGATCAATGACTGTTTGGTGTGGACAATAAATGGCATATGCTTCAATATGATTGATCCGGGTAGTTCTGAAAAATACCTGGGTATACCTATGTATAGACCCATGGGTTGGAATATCTAAGCCAGAACTACTAGAAAAACTGAATGGATGGTTAAAGCGGATTGGGCAGGCTCCATTGAAGCTGTGGACATCTTGAAGTGATATACTATCTCATGACTGATGTACTTAGCAGATCAAAGTGATATCAAAACCACATACCTACAAAACCTTGATTTGACAATTTGAGCAGCCATCAAGGATTGGTTACACCTACCTACCTGCATGTACCTGTGATGACATCCTGTGTGCTAGCACTTGGGATGGAGGGATGGGTGTTACCAGACTCTCTGGACTAATTCCTAGTGTGCAGGTCCATAGGCTGCACCGAATTGCTCAGTTGTTGGATGACACTATAAGATCGGTCATCTGGCCAGAAGGTAGAGAGAGAGAGAGTTTGAAAAACTGTGGCTTGTGGCAGGTGGTGATAAAGAGAAAATTCCATCTATTTGGGACCCCAGAGCAGTCATGGTCATGTCAGAATTTGTGGGTGGTGAGGAATCATTCTTGGGATGGGAGATACCACTCTGAAGGTCACCTTTCTGAGGTGCTGTGACTGGAGAAAGCAGGAATTTTTGAATTTGACCAAGTTGCTGTCCCAGGGCCGTGGGATTACCAACTTTGAAAAGGCTAAAATTAGTAACAACTGGATTGAATATGATAGGGGGATTCCTCACAGAATGCTCATCATGGCATTACAATTCAGAGCTAATGTCTACACCACAAGAGAATTTTTGGCAAGGGGTAGGCAGGATACTCACATTAAGAACTGTCAGCATTGTCAAGCAGAGAGTGAGACTTGCTCAGGTATTATAGAATCATTAAGGTTGGAAAAGACTGCTAAGATCATCAAGTCCAACCATCAACCCACCACCACCATGCCTCCTAAACCAGGCCCTGGAGTGCCACATCTACATGTTTTTTTGAATACCTCCAGGGATAGTGACTCCACCACCTCTCTGGGCAGCCTGTTCCAGTGTATAATCACTCCTTTGATAAAGAAATTTTTCCTGATATCCAATCTAAACCTCCCCTGATGCAACTTGAGGCCATTCCCTCTCGTCCTATCGCTAGTTACTTGGGAGAAGAGACCAACCCCCACCTCGCTACAACCTCCTTTCAGGTAGTTGTAGAGAGTGATAAGGTCTCCCCTCAGCCTCCTCTTCTCCAAGCTAAACAGCCCCAGCTCCCTCAGCGGCTCCTCACAGGACTTGTTTTCTAGACCCTTCACCAGCCTCGTTGCCCTTCTCTGGACACGCTCCAGCACCTCAAGGTCCTTCCTGTACTGAGTGGCCCAAAACTGAACACAGTATTCGAGGTGCGGCCTCACCAGTGCCGAGTACAGGGGCACGATCACTTCCCTACTCCTGCTGGTCACACTATTCCTGATACAAGCCAGGATGCTGGTGGCCTTCTTGGCCACCTGGGCACACTGCGGGCTCATGTTCAGCCGGCTGTCGACCAGCACCCCCAGGTCCTTTTCCGCCGGGCAGCTCTCCAGCCACTCTTCCCCAAGCCTGTAGCGTTCCATGGGGTTGTTGTGGCCCAAGTGCAGGACCTGACACTTGGCTTTGTTGAACCCCATACAGTTGGCCTCAGCCCATCTATCCAGCCTGTCCAGATCCCTTTGTAGAGCCTTCCTACCCTCAGGCAGATCAACAATTCCACCCAACTTGGTGTCATCTGCAAACTTACTGAGGGTGCACTCAATATAATTGCATTGCCCTGCGGTTCAAGATGCTAGGATAAATAGACACAACCAGTTATGTGAACTATTGCCAGATGATGCTAAAAAGAAAGAATGGGTGATATTTCAGGGGCTGCTTTTAAAAGACCATCAAAATGAATTATATAAACCTGACCTGATATTTGTCAAGGGAGGTTAGGCCTTTGTGGTGGACATAACTGTTAGATATGAGAGTAAACCATCATCACTTGCTGATGCAGTGACTGAGAAAGTTAGGAAATACCAACATCTAAAGGAGCAAGTCCAGGAGGTGACAAATGCCAGTAATATAAAATTCATTGGATTTCCTATAGGTGCACATGGGAAATGGTATGAAGGCAATTATGGACTACTGGCTGAATTGGGACTCTCAAGTTCCCAGCAAGTGAAGATTGCCCATTGTCTTTTGAATCTGGCTTTATTTACATCTGTGGACATTGCACATATATTCATGAGTCAAGCAAGAACTATTGTAAAATCTTAACTGACTGTAAATAAGACTGATTTTTTCCTTTTTTTTTTTTCTCCCCCCTAAGTTGAGAGCTGGATCCTAATGAGGAGTGAAGGAAAGAGGTGGGAGAGGCCTGATAGTATGTAGGGATGAAAAGGGACTCAGTATCATGATGCATAATCTTTCCCACAGACACCAATCACCAGCCTTATTTAGGTGGACGGGCCACCTTTCCTTAACCCAGAAAAGGAACATGTATAAATTATATATGTTTGATAAATAGTCTGGGAACTCTACGGTCTCCATTTCTTTCAGGCTGTTATTAGAGCTTCCAGATTCAATAAGGAACATGCTATACCTATTGAGAGCTCATGGCAGGGAAAGTTTGAAGGCAGGGTGCAAAATCTTCCCTAGTAGTTGCTACCTCCTCTTATTGCTGGTACTTGTGAGCTCCAGTCACATCCAACATCCAATTCCACAAGAGTATACTGGACACTTACCTGCTGTGTGTGATGTGGAAGTGAGAGTACTTGCTATGTTATGTTGTAATAGGCCATGATAGCTTGTGGAGAGTCAGCACAGACTATAGCTGTTCTGGGTTGAGCTCTGGTCCCTGTGACTGAGCTGTCACTGGAGCCAGGACTGTGTTTTGGTCTAAGCTGCATTATGCTGGCACAACTCTTACCTTTTTCCCAGGTGGCCCTGGCATCCTGGGAGACCTCGCGGACTGGTTAGTGTCACTTTAGTAGTGGGACAGGCACTGGCACATGTGTATTGGATACCAGCTGCATACTTGGCTATCTGAACTTTGACCATGCTCTGACAAATTTCATCCACCTGGACCCTAGGAGGAAAATATAGGCTTAAATGTGACCAAAATATTGTTGATTCTAGCTGAACGTCCCCCAAAGGGGTTCCTAGTTAGTTTGAATGTGTGATATATAGCTCGTGGTCTGTGTATCGCTTAGCTTGGCCCACTGTATGTGGAGAACAGTCACTGAAGCTGTGTGCTATCACACCTGACTTGGGCAAGGCTGTAGAGAAAGACTCTTTATTAGACCAATGTCATAGTTGCGTGAGGGAAGGGGGAACTGGTTATTGCTGCCTTGTACTTGCTCACGGCTGCTTGAGTGCAAGGAACGATGAATAACCAGTGGCAAATGCTGGCAAGCAGCTGCCCTTTTTGTTTGTGCGAACCCTTGGTAACCATGTGTGGGGAAGCTGTGTCCCAGCTAATCCCCTTTCCTTCAAAGACTGCAAATAATAAATAGCGATGGGTAGATCAACAGTGCAAAGGTACTGTTGTTGCAGTGAGTATTCCCTGTCTTTTACCGAACCAGTACTGTGGTAGTCACCTTTCCAGCTGCAGATCTCATAGGTGCCCCATTTCATACTACTCTAACTCCTTCTCTAATCACTCACAATCTTAGTATTAGTCCCTGTGTAGTCAGACCAGAGAGTCTTAGGCAGCTTGAGACACCCCCCTGCCAAGTAGCTGTGCCATCCCCAGAGGAGTGTGGAAAGGAGGTCTGACCTACCTGGGTAGTGGGAGCTGGGAGTCCTCTCTCTCTGCTCCCTGTTCTCTGCCCCTGGCTTGTGGAGCAGCTGAAGAAAAGCCCAGAGAGAGCAGCAGAGCTTTGAAATAACCTTCACTGCTGGCCTCTGTAGAGGCTGCCAGCAAAGACTCTGATTAGCCTCAAATCTGAGGCAGACTTGTATTAAGTCCATCACCCTGCTGGGAAAACTGGATTCTGATAAACCAGCCGTTTTGAATGAGCCATCAAGCGTCGTAGTTGCCTGGTTAAATGAGACTAATGCATGGCTATTATTCATATACTAAGTGTATGTGAATTGTACATGAGCTCCAAAGGTCTCCTTACTGGAAGTGTATTTGTCTCTGGATAATAGCTTTCTATAGCAATGGCATAGGGAGAAGGGCTGGAAATTAATTTTCTTCCCTGACCACCTGTTCCCCTTCAGGCTTCTGACCATTTCAGTAGGCATCATGATTTAAAAAAAAAAAAAAATACCGATTACTTAAACTTCAAAGAACATTGGTTCTACCTTTGATCTAGCATTCCTGTCTCCTTTTTCTACAGTATCACCCTCTAAAAGAGGGAATCCATTTCTATGTCCTTGCACTTTCTCTCCATAAAGAGAGATTTCCTCATTCATTATAGTTTTTTGCTCCCCTGATGTAGAAAATATGAGCCTTTAAACTCAGCCATGTGTGAGTGTTACTTGTGCTGCATTAGGCTTGAGATGGATGGAAAGATTTATTCCCTGCCAGCACTGTCTAACTCTGTTCCCCTGCTAATTAAGGATTTGGGGCTAGGGTGAGCCTTCCTACAGGCAGGGCACAGGCCAGCTGCCTTCCCGATCCATCATTTGCTGGTCAGGGATACTGGAGTGTTCTCCAAGCACCCTTTTGTCCCAAAAGCTGCTCTATTGCCCCACAGAAATGCTGTGCCCCACTGGGCATGTCGGGTCTGGGGGGAATACGAGAGCATCTGGGACTCTTCCAGGCCTTTGCAGTAAGTACCACCAAAGTCCCAAGAGAAATCAGCCCTCCTGAGGATGCTCCTGAAAATCCTGTCCTCCATCAGCTGGGAACACGCAGCCCTGCGCACATGCACCATAAATGTAGAGTTGCTCTGCAATAGCTTGTCTATGGCCACATTTTACAAGGATTTACTTTAAAAAAAAAAACCAAATAACCAGCCATACCTATGGATTATCATATCCAGTCTCACCTTAAACCCCCCAAACTGAAATTACTCTTGGGTAGGTTGAAGTCAGACATTTTTGGTCATTCAATGTTAACTGTAGGGCTTTAACTTTTGGCCTTTTATTCCTGTGAGGCTTGGCTTACCAAGTGGGCAAGGATCTCCCACCTCACCTGTGGAAATGGAAAAGAGAAATTAGCCATTGAGAGAACTCAGGTTTTCATAAATCCAATTACTCTGACTTTAATTGACCTCTCATCCTTTTTAGCTCTGTAACAGAAGAGGCTGTGGGAAGTGTTGCTGTGCTTTCAAAGCCTCAGTCAGCACAAGAGAAATAAAAAATCAGGTTAAAACCAGGTCAGCTCAGACATAGCAAGTTTGGTGTGTAACATGTTACTGTACATCTATGGCACTGTGGAATGGGGGTCATGTGTTCCTTGTCTTCCACAAATAAAAAGTAAAGTTACTTAAATAATCCCTCTTTCATGGCTGGTAAAGTAGTTGAATTATCTTGCCTTTTCTGTGGTCTGAAAGTGTTTGCATATGGCTTGAGTGTGGGTCAGAAGACTTGTTAGACTCTGCTAACCTGGTTGCATGTCAGAGTCCCAAATTAATCAGAACTGAGACTTGTTCTAGAGGATATAAAATGGCAGGCTGTATCTAGACTTCTCTACTAATGTGTACAGAGGCTGTTATGTCTGCTTGATTTTACTTAATATTATTAATACATTACCTTACTTAGGTTATTTTTACATGTACTTAGTGAGAGGTTTCTAAGTTTTATTTTTCCCATGGAAGATTTGGCTCATCTCTCTTCTAGAGATCATTTTGGGGCAGATTTTATCTTTTACAGATTTGCCTGCTTTACAGGTCTCTAATTTCAATATTTGAAATATCTGTATCTTTAAGTCACATTCAGACTTGGATCTTGAACTCTTCCAAAGTTGTAGTAAGCAGATCTCCAGAAATATCCAAGAAGACTTTTCCTGCCCACCCCCCCTCCTTTTACCCTCTGGAAACAAAAGCAGCTCCTACAAACAAGGCTTTCCCCTCCTGCTGGCAACCTTGGAAGCACGTTCAGGTGCTGGTTTGTCATCACGCCCTGTTGAGCTGCTGCTGCTGCACAGTGCTATGCTCATCTGCCCCAGGGATCAGTAGGACTCTGCTTGTAGCAGGGAGGTGACACTTCCCTTAGTCCCAGCTGCACCCCAGATATCCACATCATTCACAAGAAGACTGTAGTTGTGTGTTTGCCTGAGATGGTGTAGTTAGATCTTAGCACCATGGCATCCTCCTGCCATCCACCAGCTTCCCTCCAGACTGCTGTCTTTCCTGCTCAGGCTTTGCAGCAGCCTGGAAATGGCATCTGAAGCAGGTTTAAAAAAAAAAAAAAAAAATACTACTGTGCCAGCACATGAACAGGCACACACTGCCACGTATGTTTTTGTACCACATTGGGTCCTAAAACTGGTATAAACAAACAAGCTCCACCACTGAAGAAGTGGATTGTGCTGGATAGCACAATGAAGCCCGGTCTTCCTGCATTCTTGACCTTGCTCACCCTTAGCTCCTGCCAAGGCAGTTGAAAACATCTGGGATCATTCACTTCTGGAAAAGGGCAGTTAATGGTAATAGGCTTTGATCCAAGCTCACTATGCAGTTAAGGTGAATCTTAAGAGAGTTATTAAGCTGGACTCATCATGGCTTATGGAACTTCTTTTATTTTTTTTTAGTTCTGGAGGAATGATAAAACCTCTATTTCTAGCTCATTTTTACAGCAACCCTGACTAGCAGGTAGAGGGGAGCTTAGAATATAGCAGCAATAGCCAAGGATATTATTGGATTATGTGGCAAGCCTCTTGGTGTAATCATAATAAAAATGAGGCTGTAGGAATCATCTGGAATTCTTTAGCCACTCTTAGATTTTGGCAAGGCTTTTAGCTGTAAAGTCAGCCATCTACTGTTGGAAGTTAAAGCCCTGGAAGATGCTACTTTCTGCTATCGTTTTGTTTCTTTTTGTTCTGTGTCCCAATTACTGTGAGTACTAACACTGATTTCATGGGCTAGCCACACTGTATTGTCTTTTGGTCCCAGGGATCCTGTCTTGCCCCCTAGTCCTGTGATCCCCAAGGGATCCTGAGGAAACAATGAAATCTTTGCCAGGGTATGCTCTTCATGCCTGAAAACAGGCTTCATTAGCATTTTGAAGTGAACCCTAACTCGCACGCTTTCCTGGACTCCCGTCCACTCCTGAGATCCCACATACCCTTCATCACCCTGGAAATAACAAAGCACTTCAAACAAAGCTTGCCATCTTGCTCAATATTTCTCAATGTTGCGGAGGATCTTTTTTGGTTTGGTTTTGTGTATCTAAGTGAATTTAATGCTCTCCAATAATCTGCTTTGATACTGCTAGACAATTATTTCTAACATAGAACAGGAACTGCTTCAAAGCTGGAAGTCTACACATCATGTTCCACTTACGTGCTTTTAGTTAGCCATCTTCAGGCACAAGAGAGTAACTTTGATTTTTAGGCCAACTGAACAGTTTGTTCCTTTCTGTTCTCCAGCTCACCCCACCATGAGAAAATCCTGTTAGCTGTTCAGCAAACCAGGGAAATGGCATTTTCTGCACAATGTTATGCAGTGAAGCCAAAGTATTGCAGTGAAGTCCTTCCAGGAGTAAGAATAAGGTGCTGTTTCACAGCAAGGATACTGACAATTTCTAAAAAGGGGAAAGAATAGGATAAAATGTTTTCATTATGGATTCCTAAAAATCACTTTTTAAAAATTACATTTGCTTTTGCAGAAATTTCTGGCACCATTGATATTAATGACATAGGACCAAACTCAAAATAGATGTTTTGTATCATATGTTCATCTTCCCGAGTTCCTCCCATACCTCCTGTATAACCTTAGGTAAAGCAACACTAAAGAAATGGTGCTGTAATGGAGTTGCCTGAAACTTTGTGTGGTACGCAGTGTATGACATCAAAAGATTGTGATCCTTTGAATAAAGAACATCAGAAAATCACTTTTTATAAGCTTTTATCAGTCTTCAATCTCAGAATGGCTGTTTTGCAAAGACCACAGTCAGGACTAATCACCCTGTATAGTAATAATTTCCTTAATTTTTACAGTAATGAATATAAATCTCCTCAAGGCTTTAGTGTGTCTGTCTACTGTGTAGCTGTACATTTGAATCCTGTCCTTTGGCTGATGAAGCGAGATTGCCCAAGTGCTCTGTGCCCTTCTTAAGTAACCTGTGCAGAAATAGCAACCTTAAAGAGTAGACAGCTCTTGGTAGTCCTATTCTTTCAGCTAAGCCTGCTGAAAGTCATTGAATCCTTCCTTAAGCCTGATTTTTTGCAGTCTTCTAGGCCCTTGAGTGCTCAGTCCTGCTGGAGTCAGGAGGGCTCATTCTGGGGAAAGGTATTTCCATGAATGAGCAGGAATAGTGACCTGGTCTCTGTAAAGGCATTTTTGTTACAGTGGTGCGGGCTAGGATGTGTAAGGCCTGTCTGGGCCTCTTGGGAGCACCGGCACTGGGATAAGCGCTACCTCATTGCTAAGGATTCTACCAATCTCATTAATGACTACTTGAGTGAGCATGCACCAAAGCAAGTAATAGTTCTGTATATAGCAGGGCTATAGTGCCTAAATCTGCTGTGACTTAGTTCTGCAAGATTTCTGTGAACTTATTTGACCATGAACACATGAAGGATTTGCATGTTCAGGATGTCTATTCTTAGCATCAACAGAGGCATGACTCATGGTTTGTCCTGCTGTAGACTTGCCATCTCTCCAGGTAGACAGTTAGGGCTTTCCTGGTGCTAATGGACCCGGGATGAACACTAGAGAGCTGTTATTCCAACACAATTGTTTATTCCTCACCAAATTATACTTGTACTCCTTTAGCCTCCACAGCCAGCCCTCTGTGAATTCTCTACAAATTCTGTGCCATAATTTCTCAAACAATACCAGATTTAATATGATAAAGGAATAGGGCAAGTTCAGTTCAACTTGGGCTCAAGTGCCTCTCTCCTTGCCCCATTTCACTCTAGATTCATCTGAAGCCACATGCCAGTCAGTGACACTAAGTTTAGCAAAATCGATGCCTGGTGCTTTCAAAACTTCATCAAACTGCAGAACATGGACATAGGGATGTGCTGGTGTGTGCACCTCTAGGGATCTGGGTCCCTCTCACTGCAAGGACTACCTCAGGTTAGCCACCCCTAGGGAAAGGGCTGGAGTAGTCAGAGTTGGGCAGTGCAGATAGCATGCCACGCCTGGAGAGTGTTGTAGGGAGAAAAATCTGCTTCTTTAGAAGGCCTCTCAATGTAGTATGCATTACCCACATTCCTAGCCTTGGACATTGACTTGAAACTTCAGTCTGCTTCTTTCCATGCTCAATGATGTTAAGAAACAATTTGAAGTTCTTGCCAGGCCAAGTCCCTAATTTGAAGACACGGGTCCAAGCACTGGATCGTGCCACATCCTCAAAGAACCCCAGTGACACAAAAGAAGCCCTTGTATGCAGCTCTTCTCCTTCTTCCTCCTTGTTCCCAGGTTTGTACCACCAGTGAAGGATTATTTTCCTTTTGCTCCTTAACCCTATACAAGCAACTGTTCTCTTCTGGAGAACAACAAAGCTGGAGATTTGACCTATTGACCTTCATGCCCCAAAGATCTGGGCAGTCAATGGAAGATGTACTGACAGTTCTTGTTCCCTTTTATACACATGCCTATGCAAATCCTCCTGCCAAACCTCAGCTTCATCTTGAGCTGTTTTTTGAGATGGCTTTTGCTTCTTTCTCTTCCTTTAAATGGCTATTTGAAGTTAATTCCATTTTACATCTAGCTGGATTTGGTAGGCTGGTTCTGCAGTGATGCCATCAACCAATTACCTTGGGTCCATCAATTCTTGGAGATCATTGTTTTCTCAATGTTCTTCCAGGACCTTAGTCCAAAATACAAACCCAAAACTATTTTATTATTTTAGTCCATTTACATCTAATAAAATTTCTCATGAAGGTCTTACTGTAAATCCAGGCCAAAGTGTCTAGCTTTAGACAGTGCTCTCAGGCACTTGATGTCTCTGAGCAAAGCAGTGTTTTTTCAGCCAATGTACTCTGCATGCTCCCTGAGATTATCTGAGGATGTAGTTTCACATGCAAATTATGCTGTTCTATGTGTGGGCTGTGATTGAAAGGGGAATCCTGCATCCATCCTGCTTTTGCTGACTTTTCTTATATAGCCTGAGCAGAGAACGGATGCAGCTGGAAACCAAGGCATTTAAAAACAAACAAACAAAAAAACCCCCAACAAAACAAAAACCAAACAAAGAAAGGAAAAAGAAAGCATAGAAAAGGTACAGCTGCTCAGGAATGGAGTGGATTTAGGATTGGTTTCTGCTGACTGTTAAGCCACACCTAAAGAGAACATCTAGGAGCTGTGGTGTGACAGCCCAGTGGCTGTTTTAGCTACTTCATGAGCAGTGATGTGTCTCAGTGCACTGAATTGGTGGGAGCTGGTAAACATGAAGAATGTCATTTGCATAGAGGAGAAGACACACTGATGTTTGAACTGAAATTTGTCTTGAGGATAACATTGCCAAAAGGTATCATGATTAAATGTCTACTTGCAGTGAAATGTTACTATTGAGAATACTCTTTTTTTTTTTTTTTGGACCTCTTTCTTATGAACACAGCAACAAGCTCAACTCTCATAAATGCAAGTTGTAATTAGGCTGATATTTTATACCTTCTCTCTAGCACATGAGCAACTCTCCCTCACTCCTATCAATACCATCCTGGAATGCAAAAACAGCTATTACTTTTGGGTTTTGAATGAGCAGTATGATTACAATGATTCTTACCTAGATGCTTCCAGCAAACAATGTAAAAATGCAAGGTATTAATTGTGTATCCTGTCGTCTTTTGGTTTACATATACCCTGTGGACCTGGCAAACTAGGATCTCCCTGTGATGGAGAATTCAGACAGTTAAAAATAGACACGTTGAATCAATTGTTTCTTCATTTCTCAGCATCACAATACACACAGCTAGATGTTATTCCTTACTGAGTATGAATTCATCAAAACTAACTTTGGAAAAGGTCGATGAACTACCAGAGCCCTGCGCTGCTTGGCTTTATCAAAATAACTAACAAAAGGTAGTCTTGGACCGGGAAATACCGCAATCTAAATATAAGACAGGAATTTGCAAGTGAACAAGACAGGTAAACAAGGGTGATACGGTTATGTGCTAATTAAATAAGTGAAGCTTAGTATTAAAGGTGAGATATGAGGCAATGTAAAATATTGGCTTCCCCAGCCTGAGAACCAACTTTACCTTTTTCTTCAGAAAACCCAACAGTTATTCATGTGTGTGTTTTTTTTTTTTTTTTTTTTTGCAAGTAAAGTTTCAAACCCAGGTACTGTGTGGTAAAACATATCTGTCTTTGGAACCACACAAAACCAAAGCTATTGAAGTCCCGCTACCCAATTTGCCTAATCCCTGGTACCTGGCATCTGCTAATGAGAAAAGATAATATTTAATAAAGGGAACAAAAGAACATAGCAACTGGTATATGTTTTGAAACTACATAGACTGTAATTATGTGTGTTGTTTAAGATTTTTGATAATAGCCAGAGGATCTTTCAGAGCCTGCTGGGTGTGAGTCAACCTGTCAACTATGAAGCAAGTACTAATTGGCAACTCTGGAGCAGGGACATCATGGATAAGATGAAATAATTTTAAAGATGACATTCTGGTACCATGAGTAGTCCTGAAAGATGGAGAAAGGATGAAAGTGCTTCTGTAAAAAGTAGTCATACAACACTTGGTGCTTAATGGTGATACACTCTGCAATAACTCATACATACCATACGCCTTATGATTTTATGTATATGCATGCATCAGGCTAGCCTAAAAGCAGGTTGTTGGGGAGGGAAATAAATAGGAAAAGAAAGCATCTATCTTGAACCATAATGATCCTGTACTGTTTCACTGAGAGATGAATCTCACGTTCATACCTGACATGTTAGTTGTGGATGTTTTTGGTGCTCAGCCAAGCTACCAGACTTTCCTTTTTAGTACTACCAGCCAGAAGATAAGGATTATAATCTAATAAAGAAAGCATTTGCTACCTAAACACAGAAGGAATTTTGGATGAAAAGCTGTCCAGATAAAAATCAATGCAGGTGTTAGAGTGATTTGGGAGGGCATGGGGTGGAGAAGTGGGCAGCAGCGTCAAAAATCTAATTCACACTGCAACCACTGATTTCTTGTAATTTCTGTTTTCTTATAGCAATTCTTGGCATTTCATACATTATTAACAGACCCTATCTCTTTGTTAGCCGCACTTCAAATGCGTGATACTGGCTTTTATAGTGGAAATAAAGTTAGAGCATGAAAAAACTTATTTCATTTCTAGGCATCTGACAGATAAGTATTATTTGCTATTCTTATGTATGACTACATGGTTGTCCTCCCTACGGTCACAGAATGGTGGAGGTTGGCAGGGACCTCTGGAGGTCATCTGGTCCAACTCCCCTGCTCAAGCAGGGCCACCTACAGCTGGTTGCCCAGGACCATGTCTGAATGGAGACTTGAGTTATCTCCAAGGATTGAGACTCCACAGCCTCTCTGGGCAACCTGTGCCAGGGCTTGGTCACCCTCATGGTAAAGAAGTGTTTTCATATGTTCAGATAGAACCTCCTGTGTTTCAGTTTGTGCCCACTGCCTCTGGTCCTGTCTCTGGGCACCACTGAAAAGAGCGTTGCTCTGTCTTCAGGTATTTGTACAAATTGATGAGATTCCCCTGAACCTCTCTGGGCTGAACAGTCCCAGCTCTCTCAGCCTTTCCTCATATGTGAGCTGCTCCAATTTCCCTATAGTATCTAGATGCCCTTCACTTTCATCCCTTAGATGAAGAGCACCAAAACATTTCTGGAGGGTAAGATGTGATTGTGAGAACATTTGATCAGTCTTCGCTTCTACTGACTTCCCTTGGACATAACATGCTTCAGACTATGCTGCATGAGTCCTGTGTGAAGGAACGGTTCCAGAGTTACACTTAAGGACAAAAAATATAAATCAGTAATGGATTGGGATACTATACATCAGTGCTTCTGATGGATCACTGCAACAGGATAATGTACCATATGTCACAGAGACAGGAGAGTGGGGTCGAGACTTCAGGCCAGAAATATTTAAGGGTGGTGTGTGAATAGGCTGCAGGTTACTAACAATTTACCACCTTTGATATTTATGAATCCTTCCCCCCAACCCAGTGTGCTGCATCACTATTGGTAAAAGCTAATGTGCCTGTAAAGAGTTAAGAAAGGAAAATATTCAGAGACTAGAAAAAGCCTCTCTTCTCCAAAGCTTACATTTGCAGTGGCCCTAGAGCTGAGATTTACACTCAGATTCAAATACAGGTCCCAATCAGAGTAACCACACCTGTTTGTAACCTTAGGTAAATTAAGGGGAATTAGAAGTACTTTGATTTGCAGCTATAAGGAGAGAGGCTTTGCCTCCTGGAGATCTAGGATGAAGTTCTGGCTCTACAAAAAGAACAGGGAACTGACTACTGATTCCAGTGGGACCAGTCTTTCCCCTTAGTCCTTTAATATTTTCAAACAAACTCAATCTTTTAAGCAAATGAGTAATACATCTTTGCAACCCCCTAATGCTTCATGCGCTGTTAGAGGCTTGCTCTACTTTAATTGGTAAATGTCTGTCCTCCTTACCAGGCAGTCTGGCATGACCTGGCCCTCTAAAAACACTGCTGCAATCTCTTAGAGTTTCCACGTACCCCAGGCTAGCACCCTTGTGGGGAAGGGAAGAAACATGCAACAAGAAAAAGCAAATTAGTAGAGCATAGCTAGGCTAAACTTGGCACATTTAAGCAGTACTTGACATACGCATTCCTTGTGTGCTCCAAGCAGGAGAAAATATGTATGCCTAATTTCCATATTTACAAATCCATAAAGTTAGAAACTTTCCTGCTCATCTTCCTGTAACAAAGAGAAGAGGTGAAGGAAAGAACAACAGTGAAAACTAGGCAAATGAATTTAATTTAAAAATTTCAGGGAAAAGAAACCACAAGGATGTGTTATTTGCAGTCATTCAGCTCACCACCCCAGGAACTTCACAGCAGGTTTCCTCTGCTGCCACGTTATGATCTACATGAAGTTCAAGCTGTTGCACATCAACCTACAGGAAAAGTCATTAGGAAGACAGGTTTTAAAATTCCTGAACAGTTGCAATCTAGCTCCACTCTGTCTGCTTATCCATGTAGACACCTTCACTACTGTATATGAGCATTTCTCAAACACAGGACTAAGCGTAATAATTAATTCCCAGTTTGTGGGAGAAGGAGCTTGGTAGGTTTGTGGATTTGTCTGCATGGGATGGAGAGGATTTCTGGTGCTGTGGTCCTTGCATCTGAAGAACTAATCGTGGAAATATTAAACCTCAAGGAAATATCTTGTGCATTTAGTTTAGAGAGTGTTAAGGTCTGAAGTGATCTTGGCTGGGAACGAGTTTCTAGAATTTTTTTGTCTATGAAATCCTGTGTTACTTTTCCCAGGTTGGACTGCCCTGTATCTTTCCAGTGGTGGCTTTCTGTAGCGAGTCAGGGCCACAGAGGGAAGGCAAATGCTATGACTGCTGTTTTGAGTCTCCAGGGTTATTTTGGCTATGGGACAGAGACTTGTTCCACATTTCGGAGGAACCAAAGCAAAGGGCAGAGCACATGCATCAGTCTCTTTTGTTAAACAGAAGCGTTGAAGAATTTTGAACCAGTCACTTCCAGTTACTGTGGAGCACATCCTTTCTACCTGAAATAAAAGAAATGCTGTTCCCAGACCCTAAATTCAGACTGCTTCTGAATCTGCAGACTTGCAGATCTGCTTCTAGCAGACAGTAATCCCAAAGGTAAACATTAATGAAGTAATAAATTCCTGCTATTACAATACACAAAGTTGTGCATAGGGGAACTCTTAGCAGCCAAGGTCAAATGGAGCTCTACGTACGGAATAAGGCCCTGATGATCACCCGGGGTGTAACATTGCCCTGGACTCACCTTGCCAGGGCACCGTCTCCATCTGCCCTCCTTGCTCTGTAGTGACTGACGTGGGCTGTGTCTGCCAGCTGGTAGTCTACACACACAGTGAGCTGGCTTCCCCTACCACTCAGGGCAAGTTTGTGCCAGGCTCTATCGGAAGCTTTCCCCATGTTCTCAAAGATGGTACTCTCACTGCTAGACCCTTCTCTAGCTGCATTGTAGATACTAATTGCCTTGTTCTCCCTATGGAGATGTAGCCTGAACTGGTCAGCCCCATCTCTGTCCTTTATCTCCCAGACTTCCCGTGTCATCTTAGAAGCGTCCTCTCTCATTCTGAAAGGTGGAGACAATGGACTATTCCTCAGGAAGAACAAATCTAGAAACAAACCACAGGACAATTTTAGAAGTATTTATTCTTTGTTGTCACTGCAACAAGATGAAGCTCCCTTGAAACTTTTTTTTCCCCATTAATGATACCTGGCATGGGGGATTATGGTTATCAATAGAAGGGGAATAAATGTACCAAATGGAGCTTTCAATGTATTGTAACACTCTTGAGGAACGAGAAATACCCAGACAAATGAGTAAAATAAAATATTATAATTCTCATGTTATCATCATATATTTTAAATCTGAATCAGAAGGAACTGGACCTGCAGGTTCCACTAAACCCAGTGGAGATATACTGATTTTCAGGAAATGTGGATATGGTGTGTTGTTTTTAGTACATAGTTTGGCAGTCAGTTTTGCTTGGGTTCACTGCTGACGAAGGTCATAGTAGGAGGAAGGGCTTGTATAATGTCTGTGTAAAAACCCAAGTGTTTACCCATGTCATTTTGTGTACCTGATTTTTCTTCTGATTTGCACACTTGGCCCAAGCTGATATGCTGTCAGGTCACTCTGTGACCCTGGAACAATGTAGACTCCAAAACCATTGGCTACATTGAATTGTTCCAACAGATCAATGACTGAAGTAGACAAGAAATAGTAATAATAAAAAAAATTTAAAACATTCTTGAAAGAGATTTTTTAAAAGCAAGGAAAAAAGATATATTATACAGAAAGTTTGGATGAAAAGCCACCTCCAAGACAGGAGGTGTTCTTAGAGATAAATAGCAGAGTAGCCCAGTTAGTTTCAACTATAGAAGAGTGAAACATCAGAATTTAAAAACAAAAATCACAAAAATATGCCTAACAACAAACAAACTTGGAATGCTATCTGAAAATAAATGCACCTGACAGTACAGATTTATGGAGCAGAAGTATAACAATCTTTCAGTGTGAAATGTAATTATGTAAGAATGCTGACAGTTTGTTTCTTTAGTGCAAGTTTCCAAATGGTCTTGCTTGTATCAGAGGTCTAATATCAGAGACATAAAAGATGAGCCTGAAATACTACCTGAATAAAATGTTCCTTGCCTTATTCAGCTGTATATATTCTCAGTCCATGAAAACTTGCATTTGGATGTTCTGCCACATGGATATTGTATTTGATTGTCACAACATACTGTAGGATAGGAACGAGCATGGCACACACCTTGTTCCTTTGCAACTTCTTTCTTCCTGCTGAACAGTGTGGAGGCTGTGACACCTCCTGCATTGCTGTAGGTCTCTGTTGGAGTTGGATAGGTATAACTGGCTTTCTGTGGGTCATATCCAGCAGATGTGGACTCATGACAGGCATGAGTAGTTTCCTCCGCATGATATGTGTCAGAATAGCCTGTGATGTAAGGTATGTTTGTGGTGGTCATCTTCTGCTTATTCCCTGACTTATAGCTTGTGGTGGGTTGTCCCTGGCTGGACGCCAGGTACCCACCAAAGCCGCTCTATCACTCCCCCTCCTCATCTGGACAGGGGAGAGAAAATATAACAAAAGGCTCATGGGTCGAGATAAGGACAGGGAGAGATCACTCACCAATTACTGACATGGGCAAAACAGACTCAATTTGCAGAAATTAGCTTAATATATTAAAAATCCAATCAGAGTAGGATAATGAGAAATAAAACCAAATCTTAAAACACCTTCCCCCCACCCCTCACTTCTTCCCAGGCTTAACTTCACTCCCGATTATTCTCTACCTCCTCCCCCCCGAGCAGGGCAGGGGGACGGGGAATGGGGGTTGCGGTCAGTTCATCACACGTTGTTTCTGCCACTCTTTCCTCCTCAGGGGGAGGACTCCTCACACTCTTCCCTTGTGCCAGTGTGGGGTCCTTCCCACGGGCTCCAGTTCTTCACAAACTGCTCCAGCCTGGGTCCCTTCCACGACGTGCAGTCCTTCAGGAACAGACTGCTCCAGTGTGGGTCCCTTGCAGGGTCACAAGTCCTGCCAGCAAACCTGCAAGCCCTCCAGTGTGGGCTCTTCTCTCCCCGGGTCTGCAAGGTCCTGCCAGGAGCCTGCTCCAGCGCAGGCTTCCCACGGGGTCACAGCCTCCTTTGGGCATCCACCTGTTCCAGCATGGGGTCCTCCATGGGCTGCAGGTGGATATCTGCTCCACTATTAACCTCTATGGGCTGCAGGGGAATCTCTGCTCCGGCACCTGGAGCACCTCCTCCTCCTTCTTCACTGACCTTGGTGTCTGCAAGAGTTGTTCCACATATTCTCACTGCTCTCTCTCCAGCTGCAATTGCACTTTTTTTTTTGTTCCCCCTTCTTAAATATGTTATCCCAGAGGCGCTTTCACCATCGCTGATTGGCTTGGCCTTGGCCAGCGGCCAAGTCCGGCACTGGCTCTATCGGACATAGGGGAGGCTTCTAGGAGCTTCTCACAGAAGCCATCCCTGTGGCCCCCCTGCTACCAAAACCTTGCCAGGCAAACCCAATGCATAGCTGCTGAAGGCTGTAATTCCAGGTTCAGGGGCAGCTGGGAAGGATTCTGAGGCTGTTTGCCTATAGGTCCCATCATAACCTGATACATGTGTGAGATATTGGTAACAATGAAGATAAATGTCTGTTGCACATCAGTAAAGCTCTTCTTTTAGCCTGTTAGCCCAGTGTTTCTGGGGCTTTCATCCTGCAATATATACCTCTGTAGAAATCTCATTGGACTTCAAGGTCTATAGGCATGTATAACTGAATTTGTGGCACCTCAAAGGCAGGGTTAATCCCAGCTAGCTTTAGTCATCTAAATATTAAGTGGCTACATTAAGATAGTTAGCTAAGCATCCTCTATATTCGGG
>WAAD01031569.1:107458-125746 GCA_013389945.1 Fregata magnificens
GGGGAGGGGAAAGAGAGGCAATATCTAATTAAGCCTGCTGAATCACACAGTGCATATCAGCAGTGCCCCTCTCTTTATTTTTACCCATTGGAGGTAAGTTAGGTGATCAGCTTAGACTAGGCACCCACCTTTCGGACAGTTAAAGTCAGATCCCAGCCTTACAAGCTATGAGCATCAGTTCCATGCTGGCTTCATTTCTGCTATAGCCTACCAATAGTTGTTACCGTACACTTGCATCTTAATCTACTGGCATTTCAGTAACTGGATTTGCTGTCTGACTACTCAGAGTAGGGTCTAAGTTTAACACTGGGAAAACTACTGAAAGTATCAGTAAACTAACTGGAAATCGTAAAAATAGAAGTACTCTCTATTTTTGTCTTTAGCTAAGCTAAGTTAATTGATTTAATATCATGTACCTGAACTGTGTGCAGACAGCTCTTCTCCTTTGATGTGGAATGACTCCACAGCAAGACAGACTAGAGTCCAGGTCCCCCCTGTTATCCACGTCACAGAGGAAACGTGCTGGTACAGCCAAAGACACTCAGGACCTGTGTGATTAGAAAGATAAACTTTTCCAGCCCATGGCAAAACTAGTGTCTTTGTGGACTCTTCAGAAGTTTTACAGTTCTGAGTTCACACTGTTGCCTTGCATTTGATCAGGCAGTTGGACTAGATGACCTCTTGAGGTCCCCTCCAACCTGAATGGTCCCATGATCCTATGATGATACATGAAGCCAAGACAACGACATAACGTGTAGAGTGAAAGAAAGAAGAGCAGTTACTCTTCAGGGAGACTTAGCACCTCCATTAATGTATATTGTTTGGTATTTGTTGCTGGGTAAAATACCACAGTATTTTTGGTATGCAGATGCAATACAATGGTGCATTGCAGGATAAAGAAAAAGCATTTTTATAAAGCAAGTAGATTCTTTTCTTGGTGAGTGTCAATGGCTTCCTGCAAATATTGGGAGTGTGTTGTTTCTCTGAGAAACCATGCAAAACTCTTTTATAAAAGTAAATTCTGGGCAACTGGAATTCACATGCTGGACAACAGTTCCCCGATAAGAAATTTAACTAGCACTTGCCTGTGTTTTCAGTGACCTATTACATACCAGGAAAAGTTGACATAGGATGTATCTTTAGAAGAAAGAAACTGGAATGCCTCTGACAACTCAAAAATGAATTTGTAGTAGAAGTGTGACATACCTCTACCATGGCAGTTACGGCACAGAGGCTTATTTAGCTGAAACCAATGTCAACTCTTTGCTAAGAATCACTTAGGAGCCATGTGCTTCTTGTAGACATTTCATTCTCAGAATTAGTGGTGCAGTGCTGAGAGCACAGCTTTTTCAGACAGCTTTTTTTCTAGGGAGGACTTAGTCTTTTGCTCTTTTACAAAAACACCTCTAGCAGCTTGAGTCTCAGCCCTCAGGGAGAGCTTAAAATGCTCACCCACAGTATAAGAATATGTTTCCCCCAGTAGAGGGAAATCTTTTTACCACCTTAGTTATAATATCTGGGATATGCAGAGCTTGGGTGCATGCCTAATGGTAAGTGCGAGGCTTAGGCACTTGCCTGAATTGCAGTTCTTTTTAAAATCAGTGGTAAAACCTGAAGATCACTTACAAAAAGTGTAATAGTTCAGTAAACTACTGTGAGTTAAAAAAAAAAAAAATCTCAGACTGGAGGGTTTCTGTAACTGAATGAGCTTAGGAAAAAAAAAATAAAAAATTACCCCTCTTACATTCCTTTATTTTTTTTAACAATGTATCTAATAATAAAGTTTTGGGGTTTGGGTTGGTTTTTTTAAGGTCAGCTTGAAAATATATTAAGGAAAAACATGTTAGCATAATCTTCATGACTTATTTTTGTGCTTGCCTATCTAATTTTTGGTCACTTACTAAAAATAACATCGTTGAAGATACTCCTTAAATTGTAAGCAGAAAGAAGGAATAGAGTTACAATTTTCCCCAGTGTTTAGGAACTATTAATTACTGAATGCGGTCAGAAATGTGAGTAACCAAGATCAACTGGCAGCAAGACTAGACACTCCTGTCCAGAGAAGAAGGTTACACAGAGCCTTTTATGAACACAGCGAAAGAGCTCCTGATTTTGAACATTGCTGAGATATATTGGTTCTTTGTTTGAGTTTGTGAAATCAACAGACAAGTGCAAAATCTTTAGCGTTCGTTTTGCTTTTGATCCAACAACTTCACTGAATAGAGTGGTTTTATCTATACACAGAGATACAGATAAAGATTGAACTTAACAAAACTTCAACATTTAAAAAACGCAAGCATAACAGAAAATGGTTTCAGCTAAAATGTGATTTAAGGTGTCTCGATCTGCAACACACGGTAATTTTCACTGCCCGCCTTTTCTCTCTAGTGGTTTGTCACTTGGCTAGTACGCCCAGAAATCTTGATTAAAATCCCTTTAACTGTAGTATTTGCAAATAAGTGCAGGTTAAACTCAATCACTAACATTCATTTAATGACATAGATTAACAGAATAGTTGAGGTTGGAAGGGATCTCTGGAGATGACCTAGCCCAACCCCCCCTACTCAAGCAGGGTCACCTAGAGCATGCTGCCTACGACCATGTTCAGAAGGTATTTGAGTATTTCCAAGGATGGAGACTCCACAACCTCCCTGGGCAACCTGTGCCAGTGCTCAGTCACCCTCACAGTGAAAACGTGTTTGCTGATGTTCAGACAGCACCTCCTGTTTTTCAGTTTGTGCCCACTGCCTCTGGTCCTGTCTCTGGACACTGCTGAAAAGAGCCTGGCGCCCTCCCTTCAGGTATTTATATACACTGATGAGATCTCCCCAATCCTTCTCTTCTCCAGGCTGAACAGCTCCAACCCTCTCAGCCTTTCCTCAATGTGAGATGCTTCAGTCCCTCCATCATCTTAGTGGCTCCTTACTGAACTCTCTCCAATAGCTCCATGTCTCTCTTGTACTGAGGAGCCCAGGACTGGACACTAGAGGCACTAGACATAATAACTTGCAATGACTTATGAGATAAAACTCATTGCAAAAATATTTGATAATACATTTTTAAAAATCAATTTTATTGTGATTTCAGTGGAAACTAGACTTACATGAATGACCAGCTCTTTCTCTAGATGGCTATAGGCACCTAGCAATTCCTGCATGTTATTTTTCCTTATGTGCCTTATCTCACACTTTATCATCACTGAATTATAACAGCCCTGGTCCCTCCTGATCTTTAAAAATGACCCCTGAAATTTCCACAAATCTCTCTAATTCTCATTGGTCTAAATTTAGTGTCATCTGGACATTTTGCCTCTTCACTGTTAATCCCCGGCTTCTGCAAAATCAGTCCTCTTCTACGGACTTTGGGATTCGTTTCTGTGGTTTCATTAAGTTGCAAGTGACTTTCTCTTTGCTTGGCAGGTTTCCTAACTGTAGCACTATTTTGCCTTATATTGGATGGTCACTTACTTTAATAGCCTTCTGAAGTGTAAGAAGGGTGGCCTTGTTTTCTTCTTAAAAGGTTGGGAGGGAGAAAGGAGTTGTCACTTATTGGAAGCACTGATTCAGTGCACCGATTCCAGGTTTAATTTTGAATTAAGACGCTATGGAGCTTGAAGACATGTTTAAAATTATGCACATGGTTAAGCGCTTTGTTGCCTTCGAGCATGAATGACTACAGATCAACACAGTGATAAAAACAGGCAACTTTAATGATTCAGTGGTTCTCTGAAATAATTTTCTTTTAAAAGTGGAACAAAACTTACTATAACAAATTATTTCAGTCACAGTGGCTTAAAATTCTGAAACGGCAGCAACTTATTCAACCTTCCTGTTACCTTGATGTGTCAAAGTCAGGAGTTTTGTTACAATTTTAAGCAGCAACTTTCTGTCTCCCAGTTTTTGTTTCAGGCTGAAAATGTTTTTGACCCTGTAGCTATTTGGTAACATGTTACTCTTTTAGGCTAGAAGTCCCAAAAGCCAACAGTTTACAGCTCTTTGTAGAAGTTACTTGGTTTGTACAATCTCTTATTAAGATTGATAAAAGTAAGACATTTTATTTTTTCGTTGTAATATATCTTGTAATAAGATACATACATGTGTACGTATATAATATATAAAGATATATGTACATATATATGCCTTTGTAATACATGAGGAGCAGCTGCTTACCCAAGTAGGCCACCCAAGTTAGCAGCGTGTAGTAATCTGCAGTGTGTCTCAGATGTGTGTGTCACCACAATAACTTTCAAGGTACAGTTTTGCCTTGCAGATTATCAATCTGTCTGAGCATTCTCCTTTGGGACATGAAAATATTTCCATTTCATTTCCATTTAATTTTAAATGGGATGTTTGGTAGAAGGTTATTCAAATCAGGCTGTTAAACTCAGCACTTTGCATTGATGTGGGAACTGCTGAAATGAAAGCTAAAGGAGCCAATCTCAGGTGAGCAGAAAGGGGTCCAGTGCAGTGGGTCTGGTGGAAAGTATGGCTGCATTAAATTTTAGTTTATTTCTTACTTGCCCAGAGAGTGAAGAGTTAAACAAAGAATCAAAATACTGAGCTAGTGGTACTGGGATCAGTTCTTAGAGGAGACAACACTTTGATGCAGCAGTTTTGTTTCATGGATCACACCATTGCCCGTTTGCGGTCTCAGAGCAATGCTGCAGCAAATACAGCCCTGATGTGTTAAAGTAATATTGGAAAGGATACGTATTGTTTCCAACTGCCCTTCTGTGAAAGGGAAGGAGCCAGAACCATGGTTCCCAGCAACAACAGTTCTTGAACAGCCCCACTAGCTTCAGCTGGATTGATCAAAAAATGGCCTGAGTATTCCCAGGTGCAAATCTCAGTAAGACTGCTCACATGCTGACAGTTCGGCAGCTATTCTATACATTGTTATACCATTGCCAGAGTGTCTAGAAAGCCAAGACTTAGGACTATACCTAGCTTCCACTGGAGTGGAAGGACAAGAGTCTGTCCCTCATAGGTGACTGTGCAGGCAAGTTCACCTTTAATTATAGGTGATTACAGGACAGTAGGATGAGTGTATTTGCATCTTTTTTCTCTCCATTTTTCTTTTTCTAGCCTGAAGTTAGAAGAACAAACACATTTGCTCATCTCTTCACCTGCAAAATAAACTATACTTTTGTCCTTTTCAGTCACATAAAGCGTCTTACTGTCATGCAGTTCTGAAAATGCCATAAACATTAGCTTAATAAATAGAAAAACAGGACCAGCTTGCCATATGACATGGAAATAGATGCCTATAAGACTGCAAGATCAGTCCAAAATTATATAGCCTAAGTACATTTCAGGAAATCTTTTTTGTAAGATTCTGTCACCAGGATAAATTATTTTAAAAGCCACACTGTCTTCCACATTTGATTTTGAGACTAATATTCGGAGGCTGAGATATTAACAGGCTTATAATTAGTAAAAAATGGTAAAAAGGGAAAAGAGAGTGTTTACTATACCTTTTGTACTTGAGTCAGACATCATTTCCCAATTACTGGCCTCTAAAGGCCGGATATGTACCAGTAATTCCACACATAGTAACAATTCTTCTTTTGACACTTGCCATTCATAGCTGCATCTTTGTGTACATTTTCTGTCTTCCTTGACTGCCCCTTACCTGGTGAAATGGTTTTTCAAGGCAGTTTTCCATCAGCAACTGTCTGGCAACTGTTGCGTGCTGATCTTTGTGCTCCAGCCGTGCCTATGGCAATTCTCAAAATGGTGAGAAATACCTGCTTCCAAAATGCGAACGTGTCTCACTCTCTTAGCTTCTCTGCTCAGTTCTTGTCTTTTTACCCACCCCTCACCTCAGCATGATCTGGGATTTAACTCGTACATATGATTTTTGTATTTTTCATTATTCTTTCCTTTAAGAAGGAAATGTAAAAACCCATATCAAAGGAACATTGCCTGTGTCCCACTGAAGTGCTGAAATGACAAGTAAAGGACATTTAACATTGCTAGAATAATTTAAATGCAGCCTTATTTCAAATATGAAATACTTTCTTTCCTTTTCTGATACGTTTTGCAAATATGTGTATTTTTTATATATATATGGACATGCATACATAAAAGCTTTTCTGTAACACACATCACCACCTACTATATGTTGCTTCACAGACTCTCCTGCTCTCTCCTAAAAGAAAGTCCTGACTCCACCTCTTTCTTTCACTCCAGCTGCCCCTTTCACCTCACTGCCTTGACCTCTCTTCTTCCACTCCTTTCTTATATCCTTTCCCTACTTCTTCTATAACAAACTGAAATTGTCTTCACAAAGATCTCCTGCTGTCCCTCACAATAAATGCTTATCTCTGCTTTCCAGGACCTCACTGCTACTGTGGCAGGTGGTGATTGTATTCTCTCTTTTTTTGGGGTTGGTTTTTTTTTTTTTGTCTATCTTGCTTATTTTCTGCAAGTCATGAAGGGAACTGCATCATTATTTGCAGAATCAAGACTACTTTTATGAGAGGGTGTACAGTGCATTTAAATGTGCAATATAGCCAATGTAGCAGTGAGGTAGAACTTTTTTTTTCTTTTTTTTCATATACCCGAACTATGTGGAAAAATGATACTATGTGGTCTTTTGACAGGCAAATGCAACAAAATAGAATACTTCAGCAACTTACCTGAAAGGAAAGAAAGTTGGCATTAAATGGACAGATTCGCTGATGAACTTTAGGATTTAAAATGGCAAACAGATTATGCTATACATTTATCAGTTATTAGTCATCTCGTCATCTGCGGTTAATCCTGCCTGTATCAGCAGCTTGAGTATTCTCCTTTGGTACCTGATTATATCTTGTCTATTTAATAAGATAGGGAAAGAGGTAAGGGGAAAAGAAGTTAGCGTGGGGGGAGCTCAGCTCTTACGAGCCATCCCATTCAAATGACACGTTGCGTGTATTTCTCATGAGCTCGGCGAGGCGCCAGAAGAGCTTGAACTGAGTCAGGACTAAAAAACCTTGCCTCTTTCCGCCAGCTACTTCAGTTTGGCCTAGCACAAGTTACCGCCTCTGCCTGCGACCTCCCTTGCCCTAGGCGGTGCGCTACTGCAGCTGCTGCACGCCGGCCGCAGAGATGCGGTAGCGCGGGAGGCCGCCGGTACCGTGGGATGTTTCCACGGCCGGGGCAGCCGCGCGGGGCGCGGGCGCTGTCCCTGGTGCTGAACCAGGCCGCGGGCTNTAATAGCAGCCTGCTGTTCTGTACGTGCCAGGTCTATTGTGAGAAGTCCTTGCCCTTGCTTGTACGTTGTTTACCGGACAATTTGTCCCTTGGAAATGGATGTGGCAATTTCCTTTTGTCATGCGTGAAATGAATAAAGAGGGATATCCAGAGAAGGAACGGGAGATATGCTGAAACACGTAAGCCACATGCGTACTCCAGAGCTCTGTATCCTCCAACAGCCTGATGATATAAACAAAACTTGAACCGAAACAGCCTGTTCCTTAGCAGATGCAAACCAGTTTCACTGAATTTGCCTTTTGTTTCTCACTCAGACTCTGATTAGTCAGACTGTGAGTCACAGCTGTTCACTCTAAGATAATAACCTTTCACCTACAATGAAACAATTTGGTGTACCAAAGTATTTTCTGTAAGACATACTAGTCATATACTTTACGTGGTATTTAACAGTGGTTTGCTCAAATTCTGTGCTTGAATAAGCAGAAATTTTCAGTACCTAGAGTACCGAGCACACCGCACTGAGTAGAATTTCAGAGACATTCGGTCTGGAAAGTATTTCATAGAATCATAGAATCATTAAGGTTGGAAAGGACCTCTAAGATCATCAAGTCCAACCATCAACTAACACCACCGTGACTCCTAAACTAGGCCCTGGAGTGCCACGTCTACACCTTTTTTGAACGCCTCCAGGGTTGACGACTCCACCACCTCTCTGGGCAGCCTGTTCCAATGCCTAACCACTCTTTCAGTAAAGAAATTCTTCCTGATGTCCAATCTAAATCTCCCCTGATGCAACTTGAAGCCATTCCCTCTCGTCCTATCGCTAGTTTCTTGGGAGAAGAGTCCAGCATCCGCTTCACTACAACCTCCCTTCAGGTAGTTGTAGAGAGCGATAAGGTCTCCCCTCAGCCTCCTCTTCTCCAAACTAAACAACCCCAGTTCTCTCAGCTGCTCCTCATTAAGTCTTGTTTTCTAGACCCTTCACCAGCCTCGTTGCCCTTCTCTGGACATGCTCCAGCNGGCAGCTCTCCAGCCACTCTTCCCCAAGCCTGTAGTGTTGCATGGGGTTGTTGTGGCCCAAGTGCAGGACCCGGCACTTGGCCTTGTTGAACCTCATGCAGTTGGCCTCAGCCCATCGATGCAGCCTGTCCAGATCCCTCTGCAGGGCCTTCCTTCCCTCGAGCAGATCGACACTCCCACCCAGCTTGGTGTCATCTGCAAACTTGCTGAGGGTGCACTCAATCCCCTCATCCAGATCATTGATGAAGACAATTTTTAGCACTTGACCCCTTATTCTAGCGTCTAACTGACATGTGAGTTTTCTTTTTTAAAAAAACCAAGCAAACACCTAATTCTCATTCTTCCAGAGGAAAAAAATGGAAATTGATTCTTTGTGTCCTCTTTATTTCATGTCTTAATTCTTCTTACAGGAACCATATGACAAGAGAGAGAAAAAGTATACTGAGTATTGTAATTTGTGTCTTGTACAAAATGGTTTTTTGGTCCTTGCTCCTTAGATTTTTGTCTTTCCTGTGTTATACTGTGTCACCACCTATTCTTGTTAATTATCCTAGATCTTATCCACTAACCAAATTGTACAATAGCTGGCTTGACAGGAACAAGAATATTAGCAACAATAATGGCAAGAAGATCATAATGGAGACTATAGGTGGATGGAATGATTTTATATACACATTGCTCTGAGTTGGATGACTTCCACAGAGAAAATTCTAAAATAGGGAAAGAATACAGTACTATTAGTAGCTTTGCATGAAAATGTTGCAGAAGGACAATATGCATTGATCAAGAGACCACACACACACACACACACATATATATTAATGATGTCTCTGAACCATCTGTAATTTCTTTTTGCAGTTAGGTGGTTAGGTGTTGTGGTTTTTATTTGTTTGTATCATATCCTATTCAGGGATTCAGTCAAAAGTCAAGCTAGTGAAAGATGCAAAGTGGTAAGATGACTCAAAGGCACCGGCTCCTTCTATGTTCAAAGATTCATCTCCTAAGGTCTCCTTTACACATGAGGATAGTTGATATAAATTAATGACAAATGTGAATTTCAAGTAAGTTCAGAACACTACATTAAAGCCTCCTTTTTCTGATAAAAATTATCTACACATGTAGAATATAGTTTAACTAAAAAGTAATGCTTTAAAAGCTACAATAGACCAATGGTCCCAAGTTACAGGGTCTATCTGGTAAATCCTAAAACAATATGCTTCTCTTCTACACATACATTAGAGGAAGATTTCCCCAGGTAAATCCAGGGAAGGATACAAATAAATGCATTACAAAGGTGGGGTCGCTGAGATTGAACAAGCCTGGAGTTGGAGACTTAGGCTGGGAGTCATCGGTGGGGTATCAAGAGACAGCTTGAATGAAGAAGTAGGAACAGGAAACTCAGGTGTTTGGGCAAAGAAACTAGGAAGGGAGATAGAAAGGCAATGAAGGTGACCCTGACTCAAGCTCAGTGGGGAAATGGCATGGAGATTGGAGCCAATGTGAAAACTCAAAAGCAGGCGTAGTAGGTAAGGAGACTAGAACTAAGGAGAAGATGGCAAAGATTAATAAGGATAAGGGCATGATATGGATGGGTGAATGAAACTGCTCCTTTTTGAAGGGGTAAAAAAATCTGTGCCTGCCAGAGCACACTCTCTTCTTCACCAGAAGGTGATGCCAGAGGTTTGCCATTTTTCTGGCAAAGTACTATGCAACAGTTCCCTGTAGGTTGATTCACAAAGAAAATGCCAGCTTTGGTACGATGACATTTTTACTGTAAGTGTCAGAATTCTTTGTGTTCAGCTGAGAACTGGAAGTTTGTTAATATCTGAAAGTGTTAACATGATACTGTAAGAGGGAGTTTCAGTGGCTGGGGGGTGGACAGGGATGAAGCACTCAAGCTACTATGCAAAAAACTAGAAAATTATGATGCATGTAATACACACAAGAAAACATTAAGATTCAAGAACTCAAAACCCAGCAATTTTTTGCTGTTCCACTTTCTGTTTGGCTCTTTGGTGGTATCATTAGGACACATTCCTTAATTATTCCCATCCACCTCTTTCAACAGGAAGTCTTACCTCATTGAGGGCACACAGTGGAAACTTTTTTCTGGGGATAAATTAAGGTTGTGTAATGAAGACACTGTTTTGTGTCTGGATTTGTCCCTTTTGTCACAGATATTGGACAAAGCACACTAGGAAATCAAGCAGAATGTTGCAAAAGGGGGAAAGATGTCATATGGTTAAGATGTATATGCTTCTCCATTGAACATGGTTGCTTCTTCCAGTCTTGATGCTAATGAGTCACTTAGAATTAATGAAAAAAAATAGTTTGTGTTGCATTTACTGCATGAGCACTAGTAGAGTCCTGCCTGCCTATGTAAACCAACATCTAATGATAAATATGCAAATAGTCATGTTGTAGGAACTGCCAGCGAAGCAGCCAAAAGGAATTTTTTTAACCTTAATCTCTCTGCTTGCTTTCCCATCTGTAAGATCTCTTGTTGTCTCGTTTACCCTCTATTTACATGGGTATTATGAAAATAAATGATTTACGAAGCACTTAGCGATTCAAGAGATGAATGCTTTAGAAAAGTTAATGAGCAAATTCATAGAAGGGTTTAAATAATGTGAAGCAAATGAGGACCATTCATCGAATGACAGCAGACAAAATATATATCAATAACAAGGTAACACGACAATCAGTTATATATTCTCAGTAAAACAGGGTTGGTATGGAAAGAAACGCCGCCAACCTATTTTAGTGAAATTAAAGACTAACAGAATTTGTAGACTCAAAGGAACCAAATTAATGGTCCATAAGTAACCTTAATTCTGGTATTTCCTGACACTGATATGCTCAACTTTGCACCTTAAAGAGGTTCTTTTAGTATTTTTTGTGTATGTGACATATTTTCATAATATGTTTTCATTTTCATAAAACCTGTCTTTCCTCATGTTTGACAAAGAAATTACCCTGGAAAACACTTAAAATGCTTCCTTGTTAACAAAAATTCTAAATTCTTGCAGACTAAGCAGACTGCCACAGTTAACGAGATTTCCATATGCCATTCAAAATGCTAGCTTAGTGGAACAAAGCCTTGTCTCGTTCATGAATACAGCTATCTTCTGCCCCTTGTCTCGACCATGAAGTCTGGAACTGTGAGAACTTTCCCCCAGAGCTTTACACTTCTATTATCTCTTGAACAACCAAATACATAGCGTGCTACAGGTACTTCCATGGATTACTCCATCTGCAGAAAAATCCTTCAAGAGTTGAGGTCATATAGCTTTTGTAAGGGCAGTCTTTCTACTGCCATGAAAACAAAGACACCCAGAGCCATTAAACCCCAGCTAATCCCATGTACTATGCGTCCAGAGCTCTAAAAAATAACAAGATTCAAGGATGGAAAGTGTCTGCTGACATATTTTTGGTAGATATTGTAGACAGGAGTAGGCAATGAGTGAGGAAAGTGAAATGAAACTAGAAAATTTCAATCCATGGTGATGAATTCGGAATAGCAGCACACAGCCTAGCAGTTTCTGTATTTCAGGTGTTGCAAGGTTACCTTGACTTGAAACCCTCTTATAAAGAGGCTAAACAGATTGTGGCCCTCTGTTGCACTGGTAATATGTTTCTATCTTTTCTGCCCTGGGTAAAAGAAGTAGCCATTATACTTCTAATGGCTAATTAGCAACACCTTGTGATGTAATATGATGGGATTATTTTTAATGTAATCATCTACACTGCAGGGAAGTTTGGAGACCTCACTCAGTGTGCACTGTCATGGTGCTGAGCACTAGAGAAACATAAAAGAGACAGACGGCCCTGCTCTGAAGAACTTATTGCCTAAAATAAGACTTTTTGTCTTCTGTTTTTAAAACCAAGTTCCTTTGTCAATATTGTCTCTATCATGAGTGGCTGAGAAGGGATAAAACAGGAAAGAAGCATACAAAATATACTTAAAATGCAATAGATTTTTCTAGTCTCATGGCTGGAAAATCTGGTCTCAGTTTCCAAACTAGGAAGGAGACTGCTGCTCCCACTATGTCATGTATCTAATCTGTTGTGAAGTTTCTCTCCCTACAGATGCTATAAGGGTTATTGGATGCCATACTAAGCATGCCCATGGTTATATACTGATGGTCTTGCGTTTCAGAGAGGATGATGCTATGGGGGAAGGCAGGAGAAATTCTGTCTTTCGTAAAAAGGAGGTTTTGCTTTGTCAACCTTTTGCATATGTCTGTTGTTCAGGGCAATCAGTGTACGTTTCAGAGAACAGCATTTATTATATAGGTTTACAGTGCACCTTGCGATTCAGACCCAGATCCACAGCTAGCTGGACAGACTGTGCAAAACTATGTTTTGAAAGTGCCATCTAGTGGCTCCATAGGGGTTTTTTTTGTGTTGGAAAATGAAGTTCATCTCCCTGAAATTTGGGGGCAGACCAAAGGCTATGCTGGCTTCTCGAGTCAAGGCAGTCAGCGGTGAGACCTCGGTAGCTATTCGCAGCCTGCAATAAGCGGTGCAAATGCTGTAACCTGGCCCAGCTAGAAGACATGATCAGAACAGGGAAACCTGTGCAAATGCCCCCAGGAATGGGGATGTGAACCTAGCTGCTGCACCTGGATCTGAAAATGGAAGTGTGTGCAGAGTTATACAAATAAAAGGCACATAGAAATAACAGAGTTTTAGTTTTCTGTTGTCAGGCCCTCTATTTTTTCCAGGAAGACAACAGCCCCTAAATCCCCAGCTTAAGCTGATTAGTAGCAGAGATGCTTTTCTGAATTGCTATTCTTAAATACCTTAAAATTTGACTGCAAGGCTCTAAGGGTCTTCAGAGAGCATGAAAATCACTGATGCGCTTTATTTTCTTAGAAATATAGGGACAAAACAACTGGGTCAAAATGGATGGGGCAGATTTTTAGCAAACCAGTGGCAGTTTCATTCAGATGCACCACATGGCTTTGTGACTAGAAAACTGGAGAAAGGAAACCAAACTTTGTTTTCAACCAGATTTTATTGACACAAACCCAAAAGCTTTGTAGCTCTGCATAACAACTTCAAACTGAATTCACTGTTTCCCAAGAGTCACTGAATTCTATGCAGGCTCTTGGTAGCGTTATTATTGTATAGTTTAGAGTTCTTAGTTCGGCAGTAGTTCCTCATAGGAATCATCACTTTGACTACTGATCCCTTTCTACAACTGAAAAAGGCATAGTAAGCCAATATAAATCACTGTATTATTTCATCTTTTTACAGTTTCAGAAGACCACAAATCATTCTCAGAAGTTATAATTTTAATTTACTTGCCACTTATTTAAGGCTCAAATTTTCTTCTGGATTGTTCTCTTGTGGCTGGAATAAATGGACAATTGATTCCTGGTTCCACTTATGCACATCCATCAGAATGAGCGAAGCTCTGCAGAAAGACAAACTCTGCGAGAAGCAGTTAGATAAGCAGAAATTTTATACTCCTTTATAACTTAAAGGTAATGTACAACTGTCTTGAAACTGGTCCTGTATTATATTTTATTCAATAGCAAGTGGGTTTTTCTGCAGTTCTACTTTCCTGTGGCCCTGGTAGTTGAATATATAATGAAATATATGATTCACAGAAATACCTTGTTTAGCTCCAGTTATGCACTTAAATCTTGCCACTTCCACGTGGTTCATACAAATGTTTAGTTAAACACATGTTGATTATTTTTTTTCCTGGATATACATCCTCTTCTGAATTGGGGTCAGTGTACTAACGACTGCGCTACACATAAAAATAGATGTTCGTGTTGTTGCTATATCTGTTTTTAATAATTTAGGAGACACCCAGGCACCATGGTGTTGAGGCCTAGACATACTTCTTAACCTTCTAAGACCCAAATAAATGATGTAACATATGATAAAAATACAAAAAGAAAGGAAAAGAACCCACAAAGAACCATCAGCACAGGAATCTTAAAGTCCCATGGAAATAATTCTGTTAATTTAGTTCAAGATTACACATTCCCGATCTTTACAGCTGAAATTAGTTACATCTGGAACATTAAGAGGGAACACCAATTTTTTTTATTTTGATAGATATTTTGGTATTAAACCCAATGATGCCCCTTGAAATGAGGAATATGTGAGTGATAAGGAGCCATAAGGCTGGAGAGGAAGGCTGGGTTTTTTCTTAATTCTACTGATGCATAAAGTCACGCTAAAAATTGATGTATTCCTGCCTCTCCCACACAAATACTTTGGATATTCATTCTCTAATCAAAAGCATTATCAAATGAAAGAAACTCTTCCCAGAAAACATTTTCAAAAAGCAAAGTTTTTTCCCTGAAAGTTTAAAAAAAGAAGAAGTCTTCATCTCACCACAGACCATTTGTCAAAGCAAACTGCAGATGCTTCCTCAAGTTCTAGTCATATGACCCTTAATTTAAAATGTGTTTCTTTTTAAAACGTGGCCTATAAACATGCTTGGGGGGAGCTGAACACAGTCATTTAGGAAACAGAAACTTGAGACATGTGGTTGAAATACGGTTGGGAGAAAACCAGAATGCATCGCATTAGTGACATTGAGAGTAATTTCAAAGGCAATTTTCTAACTATTTTCTCTTTGAATGGGATCCTGGGGAGCCAGGGGACAAAGGCAACAAGGTACATGGCCAACAAGCTAATTGACCTTACAGTTTGTCATTTATTGTTTGTACTTAGCTTTAAGTTTGTAAAACAAACCCTTCTGAGGTAAAGCACTCAATTGAACAGCTGTCAAACTGTGTATCTGGTGTTCTAATCTTCAGGATGACCAAGGAAATGGTGCTTTTCCTGTATATATCTACTGCCTATAGGTGATCAATTAATAAACTGATAGAGTTTGTTATATTAGTTGGTGTATTTCACAAAGAGGAAAACAAAAAAGTGTAACCAGTACAAAATCTTATACTGAGATATTGCAGTCTGAGTCCCTTTTAATTGTTGCATTAATTGTCAGCCTCAACAGAGGAAGGACTGAAGGGGTGATAAGGCAGGACACCAGATTTGAATCTCTCGTTGCTGAAGAACTCATTGTGTTTAGGGATCTGCCACTGCCTCTGCCAGTCTGAAAAGAAAGCTTTGCTGTCGGGAGCCTACTGTTTACTGTCAGCATACCCCACACCGAGAAATAAAGAGAAGGAAATTGGTGTACTATAAAATAGTTTCATCTTTATGTTTTGCACATTTCACAGTGGCTAGTCCAGTAGAGGAAGGGAAGTTCCACATCAAGCTGATATTTAACACTTCCTAGCCAAAATGAGGCCCAGGCATTGCTCCTTCCTTTTCTATAGCCAAAGTGCATTTGTGTAAGAGGCTGGTCTCTTATACGGCTTACGCAGACTTGACAAATACATCATGATGAAACACAAGCCTTCTGTCTAATCATACATGCACACATACAGCCTTGGCTGGGGCTAGCAGGACCTTTTATCACTTAGCCATGATGTGGTGTAAGGACACGTTGCTTCAGGAGAGAAAAGATTCCTTGGTGGACTGAGTGATTGGCAGGTCTCGCCAGGAGCTGTAACGTACCCTCGGGCACCACCTGCCCGCTCTGCTTCCACAGGGTGGGAGAGGGACCTCTGGGCAAAAATCCATGCCCTTTCCCAACTCATTGGTTCCCGAAGGGAAGGTGTCTAAGGAGCAGACTCCAATTTCCTCTATGCTGAGGCTCTTATGTCTTGTAACCATAGCAAGGGGGAACAAGGAAAATATATTCACTTCAGGTCCCTTGTGTAGTCATATTAGCCAGCCACAGCCTTGCCCTGGGGAGCCTTAGCCGATAGATTTTTTTTTTTTTCTTTTCCTCATGATGCCATGGAATGAGAGGTGGCCTCTAACTTTACGCAGTGCTCTGTAGTGCACTATGCATTGGATTGTCATTTGAGAAACAGTAGCATTAATTAATTATGGACAGAAGTCCAAGCTTCTGCCTCTCTTATTTTCTTAGGAGGGGGATGTTTTCAGGGCCTCTATGTCAAAAATTGTTCACATCCTTTTAAAATACCACACTACTGTACACATCTTTCTTAAATCACTTCCCCAAGGTCCAGGTATTAGTCCAAGTTAGGTATGCAGCTGGCTCCTTGCTTTCAGAGCTCTGCTCTGGGTCATGGCCAAGCCCCTTACAAATACATTGTTGGAGGTTTTCTACAGGCAGTAAAGAGAGGCTACCGTAACCACTCATCAGTTAATTTACTGGAAACCTGGAGACTTCTGCAACTGGCCAAATATTCTTTCTGGAGAGACACAACATTCCCTAACATAAAATAATTAAAAAGGCATTACAATTTGCCATATGATGTATCCAGATTGATAGCAGTATAAAGAACACTCTTTTTAACTTTTGCCATTGTAGATTACAAATTCTGCCAAAAAGTTGTTAAAGGCAGTAGGTGTGTATGGGAATGGCACCAATTATTTAGTCATCCTAAAGATCAGAACTTTGGAAGAAATTTTGGCTAGTGAAATGAAGACCATCTTCCCTTCCCTCATTCTCTTGTTTTGTTTACAGGAGAATGTAGAATCAATAAAAATTCAATAAAAATTCAGAAGGTGAAGGTAAATTTAATAAATTGGATACAGTGAGTTCTAAGGGATTTTCTCTAAAACTTTCGTCATATATTGACAGAATAGAAGGGCACAGACCGATTGCAACAAGTATTTGGTGCGTTAAGGACTAAAAATGTCTTCGGGTTAAGAATAAGAAAAGTACGTGTTTTACAGCAGATAGTGGGATGGTACCTGGAAGTGATATTTCAAATCTAGTCCAGACTTGCTGCAGAGTGCTTATGGATTGCAGACTTTATAAGGAAGAGCATTCACTGAAAAAGTAAACAGGAAACCACATTTTAAAAATGATAGCTGAACATATGGAAGTTTTCACATGTATGATGTGAAGCAAGGAGTGTGTGTGTTACTAACAGGCAGCGCTATAGCTGATTCTGTATCACAACAGGCCTGTATCGTAACAGACTCCAAAGCACTATTCTAGCCTTAAGTGTAGTAAAGAGCACATGTCTCAAGTCAGATCAAGACAAGAGCTGGGGAGCCACTCTGTAATGATGTACAGATACGTGTGTTTTGACCTACAATGTTTATTATTTGGATGTGTTTCTTTTATCTAGTAAGAGGCTATGGAGAAAAAGCAAGCAGGAATATTCACAAATGGCCCAAAGGCAGCCATCTACCAGCAAACACTCGAGATTTCATAAAGGAAAAATGCTCAAAATACTAACTTCGAAAACTGTTGTTCCTTCACCAGTTAAGAGCAAAGTTGGCTTTGCTCATACAAGCTGAGACTAGCAGCATTCAAAAGTAAAGTGGGTGTTTTTGGAGTAAAAAGGACTTTCAACAGGGTCTCTCTTAAGAAGGAGAGGAATTTGGAAAAATCAAGAAAGGAGTATCTGTAGAAGGCATAAAAGTTTCCCTTGCAGAGCTGTGCTATTATGTGATGTCTGCAGCTGCAGATACACTCATGCTGGGATGTCTGAGTTGCAGGTTATCTGCCTAAGTTATTACACAGGGGCGACAAAAGCGCTAGACCCTGAGCAGCAGGATCCTATGCAGACTGCTCAGCCTCCCGATTACCCAAACGGCTTCTTCAGTCGGGACGCCATCACTCTGAAGGCACGCAGAAAACACCAGTGCGAGTTTAACAGGAGGTGGCCGGAGATGCTTCCGTAGGGCTGCGCGTTTAGGCTTACTGAAGCCGGTGTCCCTGATGAGCGGATATAGCAGCTACAGCCGCCGTGAGGGAATGCACGGTGCTGTCTGCTAGATTAAATAGAAGTTTAAAAAACAAACAAACCAACCGTCTCACCTACTAGTTGGGGATTGTTGCCAGGGCCGTGCATGCGTGCGTGAGCCTGAGCCTCTGTGCCATTCCAGCAGTTACTGAGGTGCCGTTACCAGAAGTTGTCCCTCCACACTCTCCCATGTTTAATAAGCTGTGCAAATGGATCAGTTAAATGATCAACCAGCCTGTTTAAGCCAGGAGGTAACATCATTAAATTTTCTGCTCCATCTTGCACTTACCGAGGCATGTCCC
>WAAD01031569.1:125793-146775 GCA_013389945.1 Fregata magnificens
GCGGCGGCGGCAACGGGCGCCCGGCAGAGGGCGCTGTTGTGGCGGCGGCCGGCACCTATTCCACAGGCGTGTGCTCTACACACGCCTGGTTGTCTACGCACGTTGATCCGTATGTTTGGTGCGGCGTCGTCCTCCCCCCGCTTCAGTTCGTGGGTTTTATTCTACTTAACTAGACAACCGGGGAACATTCCGCCTCCTTCGCCCAGGGCTGGGCGGGAGGGTGAGGCCGGCCTGGGGCCTGGTGCGGGGCCTCTCCGGCCGCCCCCAGCCTCCCGCAGCAGCAGAGCGAAAGAGAAAGGCCTTGTGGTTTTTCTCCCACCTGGCAGCTGTCTCCAAAGGAATAGCATAAATAGGTCACTTCTATTTTTTTTTTTTTTTTTTTTTTTAAGGAGAATGGCAAGGCAGTTTGCTACCAAGTGTCTCATTATTCAGTAATTACTGCAATTGTCACCGTTCCCTCGCCTCTGGACCCCGTTGTTTGTGACGGCCGCTCTCCTGCGCAAAAGCTTTTGGTGGGACAGAGATGGTGAACAGGTTTTGTGCCGGCCCACACAGCACTGAGTTTCGCACGGCACCCCTTCTATCCCCCTCTCAGTTTTCTGGATGGCCGCTAATAGCGTATAAGAATAAAGGATGCCCTTTGTGCCGTTTGGGGTTGCTGTAAGCTGTCACAAGTGTGTTTTATAGAGGCTGATTTTAATTTTGCCACCCAGGAGAGTAATAGTCCCAAGGAAATGAAGCGTCTTTCTGCTATTGTTATATATCCGAAGGAAGAATCCTGGCACATAATTGGCTAAAAAATAGTAGTGTGATGAGTCAATAAATTTCTATTGTGTAGCTTTCTCTGGGTGAACAATACTATGTTCTGGGGTAGTGTTAGACAATTAGTTCACATATCATACAAATAAGCACATCCTAGATGGATACATGTGGGGGTAGTAGGAATTATTCATCTCTGGCCAATCAGACAGCAGTTTTTATTTATTTCAGTGTTTAACAGAATACCTCTCTGGGCTCTGGGAGACCTTGCGAGCAATTGAAAATACAATAACTTTAGAAGGAAAGCCAGCAGTTTTTCCTCACTTGCAATCCAGAATAATAATATATGACAAAATATCCTGTTCCCACAACTATTAGCCTTTCTATCCCCAAGTTTGTAAATAGATAGCTGTGCAGGATCGACAGGCCTCTTCGCAGAGTATGTCCCGCCATGGGGCTCCCTGCCCTTTTTCTCTAGTGGAAGAGTTTTTGGCATTAGCGTTTCCACCAGTACAAGGCAGAGAGAGAGATGAGTCTTTTCCCGGGTCCATCAGAAATGAGTAATAAGGCCAGAACCTTCGTTTGTGTAAATGCAACTGGCGGTATTGAGGGAAGTAGGATGAAACAGACTGAAAATCAGTCATATTGTTTCTTCCGAATTTCAAGCATCAGCTCCCTCCATAGTGCTATTTAAAGTCAAAATACTGTATTTTCAACTATATGCGCTAAAAACATTTACAAGGAACGTACCTTCATCTTTGAGTGGTACTCACCATTTCACTTGAGTTGTTTGGAGTAGTTCTGTGTAAATTCCTGCCATTATTTTTATTGTTTTGTGTTACAATAGTGCCTAGAAATCTGAACTATTTTGCTAGATGCTGTTCAAATGCGTCCTAAAGGACAATCCCTTCCCAGAAGGTTTGCAGGCTAGTTCCTTACCCTGAGAATAGAATTTAATTCCTGGATTTCATTTCTTGGTACATTTGAGTTCTTGGATCTCAAGAAAACTTATTTTTTCTCTGTTCTCGTTTAATCTACTAGTTACTGCCTAATTAGAAGTTAATGTTTTTTGAAGGGGGACTACCAAGAGAGTTTTCAAGCAACTTGAAGCATGCAGGATTCTGTGAACTAAGTCTCTACAGATGGTGTATGCCTACAGACCCGACTAGATATCTCTAAGGCATTAAGGAAAAGTTTAATATTTTTCATTTTGTGCAGAGAGATTAGTGGTCCCCAGCTGCGCCTGAGACCATCCATTCTTCACAGCTGGTCATTCTTATTAATCCCCAGGAAATGGCCCATGTTCTAATTTGTTGATTTTTAAATACAAACTAAGCAAAATCCATTTTAACACGGTAGTGCAAAAATTGAAATCATACTTTGTGATGGATCACATTTGTGTAGAAGTAACTTGTGTGGGTAAAAAAATAATACCCTAGGTTCACCTCTGGTGTTTATTTTGAAGTGTCACAGTAAATGTAATGGGAGAACATAAGCATCCTGGACACCCTTCTTAATGAACCCAAATGCGTTTTTAGTCTGACTGTTGTTTTTTGTCTTCACGTGGGAAGAGAGATGTCAGCACAGAAAAGCGCCGGGCCGTTATGACAATTGGGATTAACAGGCCAGAAGCTAGCAATGCTGTAAACCAGGAAACTGCTGCTTTATTTTTACTGACGTTCAGTATGTTTGAAGTGGATTGCTCTAGCTGTGTTTCCTGAAAAAGGTGAAGTTTCTTAGGACTGTCAGGCCTGACAGTGAATGGTCAGCAGATTACTACAGTGAGAGCTCATTATGGGTCTTGTGTGCTTTCTAGCCAGATAAGTCTGGGTGAAAACCAGTTCCAGTTTCTCTATTCCTCAGGTGCATATTCTCCAATTGTAGGGACTGTGCCTGGCCATCTTTGTTGCAATGCAGGTCCTCTTAGTTTGCGTGCCCGAGGTCTTAAAGCAGGTACTAAACGTCTCCTAGTTCCCTCCCAGCCAGTGCTTGGCTTTTTTCAGACTTCTAATTACTTGAGCACTCTAATTTATCATCCTGCTGGTCAAGAACGAATCACAGCTAAAGTAGAAAGTGCACGCTTTGCAAAAGAACTTGCTAAAAGCACAGGCTTTTCTCATAAGCCACATAAGACAGTTACAGCAGAGCGAGCAGCAGGGGAATATAAACTCCCAGCCCTGACCTTAATGCTCCAGAGGCTTCTGAGGACTTTGGTCACTATGCTTGAGAAAAATATGCAGAGCCATTCTTCTTCCTGCTTCTCCAACTGCAGTATTTCTTTCAAGCCCCACTCCAGCTCTCTTCCTTAGTTGCATCTGTGTTTAAAAGTAGTTCGCTTGTGAATGCTCTTCTTTTCCTGGCTTTTTGCTGGGGAGTTTTTACCGTACCAGCTCTTCCTTAGGGATAGCTAGGCAGAGAGTTGGGTTCTAGCCGTGTTGAATCCCTTTCTTCCACTGTGGCAGAGCCATTCTGCTGGCACTTGGCAATGATGGCTCGCGTTTACTTTGCCAGATGTAATGAACAAGGTATATGACCAGTGTTAGCTGTCAAGGGGATGCTTTAACACACAGTGATTCTTGTAATTGTAAATGATATTTCACCAGGAAAGAAAAACAAAAGAATTATTCTCTAAACAGTGTGAGATTATTTTCTTCTTTTTTTTCTTCTTTTCTTGCCAAAGCAAGATTGAAATTTGGACTTTTCAGTATAAAAAACCCTCTGTCCTGATCTCTCCATCGCTGAAGATGCTAAAATGGTTGGGCAATAGGAAATAAAAAGGCCTGAATGAATTAATTTTGCACCTCTACTGTCTCCTTGCCCTTCCTAAAACACGATTACATAAATGAATAATGAAATATGATTTGCATCTCTGTACATTACATAAATGAGTAATAAAATATGATTTGCATCTATTTAAGGCAAAAAGTTCTTAATCCTCTACATTTTTCAACAACTGGATGAAAATGGGCATGTGAAAAGCTTAGGTTATGAAATACTTAACATTTTTCTTAGAAGTCTGTTTGTGCATTGAAATTAAAATTGAGGCTGGGTGAAACATTTAAAAACACCATACTGATTTGCTTTGGTGTTTGCTGTAAAATGCGTCTTTGATTTGTTTTGAGCTAGTAAGTCTTGTTTTTGTTCTCTTTAAAGATGTAGAGCAGCATGTTAATAAGAAAATTCAGTATCTGATTCTCATCCATTGTAAGACAGTGTGGCTTTCTTTATTTCCTCCCGCAAAGAGTCTAGCCGGGTAATTATTTTAATTACAGTGATTGAGGTCCTACGTGACTTCTGAGAATGTTTATTGTCCTTGCGTGGAGGCATAGCTTATATGAAATAGCAGAAAACCCTAGTGACTTATTTAATTCCATGCTAGCACGTCTGTGAGGATGAAACATAGGACGCATCTCAGCTACCAAATTAGTTTGGAGCAGGGGTGTATTTCAGAAGCCTAGCTCCTGGACGTCCTCTCTTACTGTGTTTTCTTTCATGTCTTAAGTATACAAGCTGAGTTGCTTCCACATGACGCTGAACTGGAAGATGCACTTCAGTGGCTACGCTCCAACCACTGACCAGTGTTCTGTCCATGGGATCACACCAGAACTAAAGGAAAGTAAAACCCCCTTGAAATGTGTGTAGCGCAGACCTTGGATCCTTAGCACCAATTTTGGGCTGCTCTACTTGTTAGTGTAGCCATAGCCAGGGGCACGTGAATATGAAACCCAAAATAGGGAAAGAGAGCGTGCATGTTATTTAATTTGTCCATCTTATTCATACTATATTAATTTATCTTGAAAGTTTAGCAGTGGAATAGTGGACAGGTGATATGTAAAACCCAGCTCTGGAAACTGCAACCCTGCACCCCACTTCAAAGAATATATCAAAGAACTTTTGTGAATTGTCGAACAAAGATAGCAAAACAGGGAGAGACGTTATTAATTGCTAATTAGAAGTAAGTGCCCTGCCGTTGTCTAGGTGGGGAACATTTGTATCTATTGTTTATCATTAAAGTTTTAAGAATGCTTGCCGCAGTTCCTGCAGTGTTAGTTCAAAGGCAGTTATTTACATTTGCAGGGTAAAATCTTGGCAATGATACCTTGCATTTGGTTCAGTAGGACCAGCGCTTATAACTAATTGCTGTTATTATTATATTATTTTTTTGCATGTATGCTCTTGTCCTCTGGTTTACCTTAGAAACTATCCAGCCTCAGAGCTGATTTTATCACTGCTGTAAATGCAAAGAGAGTAAATTGAAGGTATATTCTGCCCCCAAATTAACTAAGTTAGCACTTGAATCTCTTTTCTGTAATTTAAAATACTATGAAAGATATGCATATGGACATATGTGTGATGTATATGGGCACATATGCATAAGCTCTGCACCCTAGAGTATCAAACATTGATTATTAGCCTTTTAAATATCAATAATAAAAATGGAGTAATTCCTTTTTATATAGTGGATTTTCAACACACTTTACATATACAAACTAAGTGAGCGGCACTCACTTGGTGTTTCTGAACTGGAAAAGTCCAAATCCAATCTTCCTGTTGTTTTTGAGAGAAAACAGATATTTCGGGGTAGAAGCAGTTTGAACACCCAACCTAACATTACAGTTCTAAGTTTGGAGATGGCCAGGCTTTTGCAAGCTAGTCTTCTCCAGTGAAGTTCGTTTTGCTAAATTTAGTGAATCAAATGAAAAAAACAAATGAAAATTTGATCTGTCTTTACTTTGATTTATACCGAAAAAGAATGTAGCCAACTGTATAATTGCTTATTGCCCAGTAACTGCAGATACGAGCACCCTGCTGGTTGCAACCTGCTGGGATCTTAGCTTTTCTATGATTTTTATTTGAACTGAAGTCATATATGTGGCAGTATAGTGACTAGCAAGGAACATGTTTGTGATGTAAGTCATCCTACTTCTCAAAGACACTCAAAAATGATGAGTTCATCAGCCTTGTGATTTATCATCCCATGAGTGTCAGAGGAGACGGCCTGGAGCTTCAGGAAGAACAGCTCCCCTCCCCTCCCAGCCCTGGAACAGTTTTGTTCCTTCACTCCAAGAAAAATATGCTGGGCCAAACTTCTGTAGACAATATCGTCATTTACCTTCGTAGAGTTACAGCCTCTATGAATTTAGCTGTCTTTTTCTGCTCTCATGTCTCATGGTTTCTGTAGTGTGATTCACAATATCTTTTTTTTTTCTTCCTGCAAAGCTAGTTAACCCTAAAATCTTGAAAAACACAGATATGCCTGTTATTCGGAATGACATCACATTATCTGCAAAAAAAAAAAAAAAAAAAAAAAAATTTGTTTTCCTGATGTTACCAGCTGCTTCTGAAAAGATAAGTCACAAGATTGTTTGTTTATGTTTTGTTTTGTGGGAGACTATTTCTTAGGTTTTGGAGTGCCTAAGCTGACGGCATCCTTACACAGTCTGACATCAACAAATGCAAAATTGCTCTGCTTGCGCTTTAAACTAGCCAGTCATCATGACCTTTTGGCTCAGACAGAGCTGTTGTCTGTATGCCTTTGGGACAGTTGCTGGCATCCTGGGAGTGAGGTAGAGAAAGCCTTTAACCTGTTGCAAGTGTCTGAATGAGCATGGCCTGAGATACCTTACAGAAGTGTAACGCAAAGGAGTACTGACTACCTATTCAGAAAAAGCCCAAACCCCTTCTAAAATACCTTAACTTGAGCATTCTGAAACAAGAACACTGGGAATGGCAAGTAGTTTTTGAAAACTTCACCCTGAGTTTAACTGCTCACTTTTTTTCTCAGTTTCTAGACTTATTCAGGTTATTCCATTCTTTATCCAGGTTATTCTATTTTATAATGCTTACGACATGATAACAATACTAATATGTACACAATTACAAAGCCATGCCACTTCTTATCCAAAGGGAAAAGAGGTGAAAGGAAGGAACTGGAAGCAGTGGTATTGTAAGTCCTACAAATTTATGAAAATTATTGTAACAAACTTTAAAAAAAGAAAAAATGGAAAAAAAGAAAGGGACTTGTGTGTGATTTAGAGCTTTATTTTGTTGGGGCATATGTATGAGTTCTGTATAGCACACAAGTGAACTAAAGTGAGAAAATTATAACATTGAATTTTGTAGCCTTTCACGATGATTCTGTCTGTTAAACTGTCAAGGGAAATTCCTGCTTTCCTTTTACGTTTTAGAGATTTTTTTTTTTTTTTTGGTGTGTTGTCATACAATCTGGTATTAAAGTAAATGCTGTGCTCTGATTTCCATCAGTGTTGTTTAATCAGCAGCTGAGTTGTCTTGCAGCACCTAAAAATAACAATACCTCAGTCACCCAAAAATGAATTTAGTTTTCTCTGTCTGGCCTGGTTGCATGGACAGAGGAGGTATACCCCCAGTGATGAAGAAATATGGCTGTGGATTAGGAGGGGATATATTTCTGGCATACACTGTCAAAACTCTCTGGAAATATATTATACTTTTTATTCTGTGTATCCGTCCTTAAAATGAAGGGCACATGGCACTTACATGCCTGCAGTCTCCCTTTGTATTTTGTGGTATATATGCAGCCTTGAGAAGCGCATACCATCGTCCCTTGTCCAAAACGCTCGAATTACATCATTTGCCTAACCTCCCTTTGGGTACCCCTTCATCTTGGCACCAGTCATTGCAAGGCTTGCTTTGGCTCTGTGCTTGTTCTCTTTTCAATGACATGTCTCTGTGGAATGTAGTATCTCTTCAGGGCATAATCAGTCAGGGTGCAAGAAAAGAACATGGGACAGATTACCAGAAAAATCACTGCAATGCTGATATCTTGCTGATAGGCAAGAATCTCCAAGATGCAGCATAGCAAGCATCTTATTTCATTTAATTGTTGTATTTGCTTTTTGGGAAGCAATGTCTTAATCACAGTGAGCGCATGCTAGACCCCTCTAGTCTTGTCACAGCACCGATGGTTGCAGCACCAAGACATTTGGCATCTTCTCTACCTTTCAGGGAGATGTGGTTTTTGCATGGATGCTCCACAGTGACAATTATTTCTTCCCACTGCTTCTTAGGAGGGGTAGCAGCAATTTCTGGCAGCGAAACTGTGTGGTAGACTGTAATTGAGGTGTTCCATATGGTGGACATGGACCCTTTGGGCCTTAGGGAGCCTGTCCTCCTGCAGGTTTGTTCAGGATGCAGACTGGGAGTTAAAAGTTTTGCCAGTAGACCCCTGGCTCCACAGACATCCTGGAGAGGTCGAGTTTCATAGTTCTTCCAACTCTGTCATTGCTGTTGGTCTGCATCTGGAAGAAAACTCCTTTCTTCATGCCACTTTTGAATGGGAATTTGTTCTTTAAAATCTCTTTCTGGAGTCCTGCACATACACGCATCCGTGAACTAAGAATTTGGACCTGCCTCTGTGTCCTCGGACATTACCCGCTGGTTTTGGATAGATGCGAGAGAAACAGCCCTACACCACTAAACTATGAATTCTGTGGTGTTAAACGTAGATCTGAACTCGAGAATGGAGGTGAGGAGTGCACTACAGAGAACTGCCTTTGCCTCTTATTCGCAAAATATGTCATCTTGGATGACCTCTAAGTTTGTTGGCCAAAACACTTTAGACCTCCTTTGGTACATTACATTGTTCTTCCCAGTTCAGACAACTGGGTTTAATTTTCAACACATAATTATTCTACACTTCTTTGTGCATTCCCTCTTCATCTCCCCAAAACTAAATGCATTTTGACAGTTACTACCAAGAAATAAAAGATGTTATATTCCGTGGTTCGTTGGATGCAGTACTGGAAAGTGAATCATTCCTTTCCTGCATAAGTGCTACCATACACTGTATTGACTCTTGATTTGGAATATATAACTGTGTGTTTTGCCTCATCCTGTATGTCCCTAGGAATCTTAAAAGTTCAAAGGCTCTGGCTAGAACATACATTTGAACATTATTAGGTCTGGTCTACAGTGAGTGGCTTAATAGCCCTAGAGCCTACTTCAGATACAGTCATTTTTAAAACCTGCTTAACTGCAGGTTTTCACAGACAGAGATTTAATACTCTTGAACAGTAGTTCTTGGAGACTCTTTTAGCTAGAATATGCATTATTTCTTTCAACCATTTATGAAACTTTCTTCTTTTTTTTTTTTTTCCTTTTTTAGATTTCTACACCTGATATTTTCTTCACCTCATTCATACTCTAAGCTTGAATAAAAAGTTAATTTTGTAACACCATCTCTTTAGCATTCGTGGGTGAAAAAAATCTTGGTTATCTTTTAATCCATTTTCAATTTGGGATGCAGGTAGGCGTTTAGGTTTATACAGCTGTCGCTGACTCTCAGTGTTCATGAAGCGCTCCTTTTTAATGTCTTCCAAAAAGTGGTTTCATGAGAGATTTGCATATGCATTTATTAATCTGCCACAGCACTGGGACTAACTCATGTGCTGAGATATTTTTCTCTTCTTTCAAGAACATTTTTGAACTCTGTTTTGACCATCTCAAGTATAAAGAACCAGCATGGCTTTTTTGTATGTGGTTTTTCCACTTTTCAATATAAGGGCCTTTCGCTATGCTCAGGGGAATACATCCTCATCTTTCACAACATGCCCAAGAAAGGTTCAGAAGATAGTCCAAAGGCATGAATTCATTCTTAACCTATTGGCAGGCAAAACACCTCGTTAGGAGTCAACATACTGTCTTTCCAGGAGAATCCCTGTCCTGGAGCAGAACATCCTTCGTTGTTCGTTATGGGGCGACATGACTTTGCGTCGCTCCCATTACAGGAAAACAAAATCTGTTTCATCTTCTCTTCCTGATGTCATACGTACAGTGACAAAGCTTCAACCTCAATCTACTTTTTTTTTTTTTTTTTTTTTNAACAGATTGAGTCAGCTGTTTGTATCCTTGTTTGTAACCTGGCTTTAGCTGGCCCCATAAGCTGGTAGCACTTTGCGTCAGGCATTCAGTCTTTGTAGGCTTCTTTCTTTTGGCTTTCCTTTACACATCTGTGTCTGGAAAGGGTGCTTTCTTCCTTGGGGGAAGATGAAGTACCTCACTCTTCTCTCATTGTAATACTTTACCATACGTGCAGTAGCTGAGCAATAGGGATCCCAACAAAGAGGAAGAATGCCATTTATCTGTGAATGAAGTTCTTTGGATGTGTTTACCGTTCCCTGGAGAGATGTGCTTTTTGCCATCCATCATCCATCCCTGTGTTGTTCAGATCATGGATTTCGACCTGTCCGCTTGCACAGCAGTGGGCCACGTTTTCTGGTGGTACACCTTGGCACATCTCTGTACTTGAGGGGATATGCTGACTGCCGCCGGGGCAGGGCCTTGCGCAAAACTTTTCTTAGCCCCAGAGATAGAGCTGTTTGCCTGGGGTGAAGACAGAGGTGTTCATTTAAAAGTTTAGGAGTCACGATTCATGACTCCCGTAACAGCTGCTGAGGCACGTACTTATGCAATTGAAAAGGCCCTCAGGAGGTGGCGAACATCTGGCAAACCCACATTAGGAAAGAGGCTTGTCCCCTCATTGCTGCCTTGGGTTAGAGAGCACTAAAATAAGGAGTGGAAAAAGGAACTATTAGGCTATGAGAGAAGAATTAAGGTTGTCTGTACAACTTTATCCTCTGCCCTCTTTTATATCCGCTAGTGCTTTACCACTCACTAGTTCTCCAATAAGCTGTTTAAGAGATGTAGAAAAAATCTTAGGTGTGCATTTAGTCTATTGCAGTGTTAAGGAAATGGATGTTACTGAGCACGTAGTACTGTTAGTGAGAAGTGGAGTGCTGCTGCAAGCTGCTTAGAGTATCCTATGACTTTTCCCTGCAGTCTTGAGATACAAGTTATACCTTTGTAAGGACCTTTGAATTTCCACAGTGGCATAAACAGGCATTAGTGTAAGTAAGAACAGAGTGATTTGTCTTCTCTTGCTTATATTTTATACAGCTGAAAGAGAGAGCTCTATTAAAACCGTTACTTCCCGTGTAAATATCTTAATTTATGAGTCAGATTTTCAGCTAGTTTAAATTAGTGTACTCTCAATGATATCTCAAGGAAACTACCCCAATCTACTGGCCCTATTTCTCTAAAAATTACTTATTTATAGGGCCCAAAGCTGCATTTTATAATTCAAATAATTTCTAAATGAAACTAAAACACTTGAAAGCAGGATACATGATTAGCCTGTACTGAAGAATTTATTTCTAGCTGTTAGGTTTTTTCACTGTGTTTGCACAGGTCTATCAAACATAATAAGCCATTATGAAATGTTGTAGTCTGACCTAAAATCAGTTTCAGAAGTCAGGAAGCTGCTAGGAACCCCTTCTGCAGAGAAGCAAATGACTGGAGAAAGCTGGACTCAGTTGCAAAAAATGCGCAGTGACCACACTGAGGCTTTGACAGCCAGGGAGCTGAAAGTGTGGAATATCAACCTGGTGTCATCCATAGTTAAAGTTGCTCCCATTGAGGCAGAGCTGCAGGTCTTACATGGCTTGGGTAATGTATTTGCAGATTTTTAAAACTGGGAGAGTTTGACTCGCTATGAATTAAACTGTACACTTTATTATAGACAATAGACATCGCTGCACTTTTCCTATTAATTCCTTTTGAAAATAATGCCTTCCTAGCTCTGTGCTGCAGACAGTGAATGGGTTGGAAAAAAGTGATGATTGCCTAAGATTTATATGTAAATTTTTCTAATCCAAATCTGTTGCCTCAAATGTTCATACTTTTTTCTCCCCCAAATTCTGAATTAAGCAATCAGGGCAACATAAATTTCCAAATAAAAGCAAACAGTGTCCTTTCAGCCTCCCCCAAAACAGCTCTTGGACAACCTCTGAGGAAAAAGAAATGTTAACGATGCTTAAAGCTGCGCTGACGCAAAAATGAAGCTTTCCTGGGTTCGCTGCTGCACAGTCTCACTTTTCCACGATGTTTTGTAGGAGGTAATTTCTGTGCTGGTTATGATTTGAAAGGGCTGGCCCGCAACCCGACCTCAATCAAATTGGAACAACATGTCACCAAAGGTCCTGGTCCCATGGTATGTGCTTGGAAATACAACTCCCTAGTGTGGAGAGGTTTCTGGCAATTCAGTGAAACTAAACTCAATTTCCATGGTTAGAAATTGCTGCAGGAGCATTTCATTGTGTTGCAGTTGTCGTGCTCTGTATGTTTGTGTGTGTGTGTGTGGGGGGGTGCGCGCTTGCATGTGTGTCTGTTGCTGCTTTACTGCTAACAGTTAGGGCAACTCTGAAAGTTTGATTTGTGGACAGAAATGACAAATTTCTGTTAAATTATTGACACAGAAGGGAAAATACTTTTCTCCTTTGAAGTTAACTAAAACCAAATGGGATTGTTTCCCCAAGGGAAAAGTAGGAGTTTAATTATGATGCATCCCCTCCCAGAAATCTTTCAAATTATACATACTGTACCCTCTGTTTATATAAATATGAATTACATGATTGTGAGTACAGGGTCATTTGTAGTTCAAATGGAAATGCAATGCTGCTAGGCAGAGGCTATGGAGAGATCGAGGGGATTCTAGGATCTGCCATTTAACCTTTTTCAAATAGGGTATGTTAAGTGGCTTTGAGTAGATCTGCAAGAAAGGTTTGGCCCAGCATGAAATGGAGACACCCTACTTTTGCTGGTAAATCTGGATTTCCATGCAGCTTTAAATGAAGGGGAAGAGGCCGGTCAATTCTTATTTACATGGTGTGCTCTGATTGTACATTGTTGTTGATGGTGACAACCAACAGTTTATGCTCTGCATTAAATTTCCTTATGTGTTTTCATCCAGCTGTGAAGTTCAAATTTTGCAAGGGATGTTTTCCCACATGCAGGATAACAAATTTGTCAGATTGACCTAAGGGTTGTTCTTTTCCAGTTTGCCAGTGATTTCTTTTTCATTTCAGCTAACTTAATAATAGTTGGTTTAAATGTCATTAAGCCATAAATAAATAGTCTTCTGAAACGTTTTTCTCTGTCATACCATCGTGTTTCTGTGTGTCAGTGGAAATACATATTTCTGCCTGGGTGTCTTTCTGTCTTTTAAGCTGAGAGATTATCACATTTAATTTCATCACAGGACATTCAGTTACATTTTTGCTCTTATTTTCTATATCCTTGCACTTCACTTTCTACTGCCTTATGTCTCCTGCAAATTCCCTGAGGAAACTTGGACAGAATTGATAGAGTTCCCTAATTTAGTAGCTCTGGGCAGTCCAAATGTGATGCATATAAAGTAGGAATGTCATGACTATTGCCTTGTAGACAAAAAGTTTTGTTCCCAATCTGTTCACCCCCACAATTTCATCAGAGTTTTCCCAAAAGCCTTGCAAGCTTTGGGTAGTCTGTGGCTTATTTAATCTCTAAGAATGCCTCCTCTCCACAAAATTTCCCACTTAGATGAGCTTTTCTACTGCATATGGGAATTAATCATCATTGGATATGTGTGGTGTCCCCTAAAGATTGTCAGGATCAGCCTAACGTGTATGTTCTGTCTTCCTGAGACCGAGAGTTAGACTGAAGCCGCAGAAAACTGTTTGATGTTGATTTGGAGATACTTCTTAGCGTGGGCAAAGAAGACATGGCATCCGGCAAGACCTCCTGAGCCAGTTCTTCAGGTGACCTCTTTTTGCAGCATTGGTGGCATGCAGGGTGCAGGGTTTGTCTGGTGTGTTAAAAGATGTAATTCACTCCTCTGCTCTTGCGGGTGGAGTCCTTTCCATGGCGTCTCCAGCAAAGATGTTAGGAGAGCTGTCCCTGCCTCGCAGGGGAATAAAGGCTCACTGCAGAGCCAAACGCTCCTAAAAACAGTGACCTCTACTTTCAGAGCTGGCCGTGAAAGGACTTCTGTCTTACCAAAGAGGCTTGGGACACACTAGCCTGTTACCGGCAGGGAGTGTTGGGCAAGTGGCTTTTTCCACTGCTTCTGACCTATTTGCTGCCGCATGTCCCATGATCGTTCTCCGTTCTTTATAAATCATTTTAGATGGTATCAAGGGACATGTTTACATTTCCGTTAGCAGTGAATTTGCCAGAGGAACATTCATAATGGCCTGTTAATAAAAAGAATGTAGGTGGATACAGTTTCAGAAAGCAAACGCTTGAATTAGATACACAGGTATCAGGATTGCATTCATAGGTATCAGTATCTATTGACCCAACACTATATCTGCTATATCTCTTCTGGTCTCACCTCAGGTAATGTTAGAGCCAGCCAGGTCAGTAGGTTTTTCCAGTTGAAATGGAAACAGGGCAGTTGTATCACCTGAAATTTGTAACAGCTTCTCTCATTTGGAGATCACACCTGGTTTTTGGCAGACAAAGCTATGTAACTAATACAGAGGGTTTGCTTCCTGAAAGTTAGTTTTCCAGATGCTTTATTCATGTAATCCTGAGAATCTTAGCCTCAACATACTTCCACTGAGCAAAAACCTGGGCTGTTTAAAGCTGTGCATGGATCATTGCAAACGGCATCACACTCCTGTTCTTTCTTTTGCTGAAGGCAATAAGAAATCTTCTGCAGGCTTCTGAACGAGTTTGACGTTGCTTAATGAAAGGTATAGGCTAAGAGCTGTACACTGTTTTTAAAGTACTGGCCTGTTGAGAATATGGATTGCATTTTGTGACTCTTTACTCTCCACTTGCAGAATCTGCAGCATCAATTAAGAAGCATGAGTATAAACTGACCATGAATAACTTTAGGCGGGAAGTAGGAGGGTTCCCAGTATCAGAACTCTGGGCTTTTGGAACAGCTTTCCAATAGGAGTAGTGGAGGCAAGAACAAATTGACTAAATACTTGAAAGATGAACCATGATATATTAATGAACAGAACAGTATGAAATGAGTACGCCAGAAGTGTAAAACTCTGTGGGCTGGTTGTGGGACACGATCACACAAGTTATTTCTCTACTAAGTAATCAGCGATGCTCGGTGCTTAGCACTGTCCATTTATGCCTAGTTATCACAGAGATATTGCAATGTGAAATTTGAGCACAATGGGAGGAATCAAGCCAAGCTGTTAAACAAGATGATATTCTACCAGTTATCACTCTCTATCTTTACTGTAGGAACAGGGTTATGGGTCTGTGATATCTAGCCAAAACCATAATGCAGAAAAGAACTTGATTATGTGAATTCAGTCAGTGGTCATATTTGCATTATCCTGCATTTTTAGATCATCCCCCTACTCTAGTCTTCATATTTTATATAATGGCATTGAGCTCCTTCTGCAGTCCAGTATCCAGCCCCCTCTCACACTCCCAGCTCAAACCCATCCTTTCCACATATTCTTGCACTCTGAGCTCAGCTACAGTAGCCACGGTGGTGTTCAGCTTAAGTCCTGTGAAATCCAGTGCTCCTTCTCCCCTTTACCATCTCCCTGCAACCAATTGTAGCCTGCCTGATTCCCTCCAGCTCCCGCCAGGCAAAAGTGACAAGATTCTCTTTGTCAGTAAAGACATGTTAGGAAGAACTAAGGTAGGTAGGAAATAGAGAGAGAAAGATCCAGCCTTTTGAAAATGCTATCTGGGCATTTTACAAACATTTTCACATTTGCACAGTAGCACGCTGAACCTTAACTCTGTCATCTCCTTCATTATTTAGCTCTACAGCTTTAATGGAACACTTTCTTAATGAACCACAGTAGAAGAAGTAATTACTTTTGGCTGAGTATTTATCAATGGTAATTTAAATGATGTTTTGTTCTTTGTCAGATTTGTGCATTAAATTCAAAGCTCAGTTCGGTTCTGAAGAGTGACTCAATGGAAAAGGCAGTGAGAAAACTTCATGTTCGTGGACTTTCTTGCTCAGTTTACAAGTAAAAATGGAGTGTTTTTTCTAGCTGCTAGCACCTAAAAATCTTAACCTGGGCTGGGAAAGTCAAAGAGGTTTCTCTCTGCTATCTACATGACAACCAGTAACGAAGTCCCTATTATCCAAACTGCAGTTTGTGCAGCTGCATTGTTTAAAATAGAGAATTTCAGCTTGTGATGGTTGGGTCTTAGAGACTCCACAGATGGCTTCTAAGCCTCTGTGAAAAGTAACTAAGAAAAGCGGGTTTGGTAGTAGGCTTAAATTTACTTTCAGAGCTGCACTTTTCCTACTGGGAAAAAAAAAACAAAAACCAACTTTAGCAATCCGCAAACTAAAAAAAAATGAAAATCATTTGTCTAAGGTTTATCCTACAGTCACATGGATGTTAACAGCCAAAAGACTAACAGACTTTACACAGCTGTTACTGGGGAGAGATGTGGCATTGTGTAGATGCACCTGAGGATGTATTTGGGCTTGCAGTTGTATTTAGCCTGTGTAGGGAGGCTTCTGTGTCGGAGTTTAGAAATACACATCTGTTAACTCTTGCTTAAGATCAGTTAAAACCTTGGCATCGGGTGAGTGTTTATTGGATTACCTTTTCCCTCATACAGGTCTGATTAAATGGGAGTGGCTCTCATTCAGTTTTAGTACACTTCTAGGTGTTTGGGATGTATCACACTAGAGCAGTCTCCAATAAGCTAAGCAAACTGTACTAATAAAAACATAAACTGGTCAAAACAAATCCAGGATCAGCATGCACAGCTGATGTGCAATGGCTGCAAACAGAATTACTGCAATGCACAAACTTGCAAATACTCCAGGTCAGGGGCAGCTCTGAGGTCTTGGATGAAATCTTTGCATCCTCCATCCTATTTATGCACTAAAGTATGTTTCTGTGGAATTAGGTTCTTCTATAAAAACAGTATATAAATGTATATATATGTATGTGTTTTTTAAAAATTTGAATGGCATTCTTCCTCACAGAAGTTTTCCTAAGCAGGGGCTGTTGAAAGAAGCAGGTATGCAGCGCTGGTGGACTTGAAGTATTTCTTCTAGCTGACCAACACACTTTGGAGGAAAGAGCTCTTTGGAGTCCTCTGCGTTGCTTCAGTGCGCTTTTGAGAAAGTGTCTATAGAAAAGGCAAATGCTGAATATCTAAAAATGCTGTTAGATTCACAGTCTCTTCTGTGTACATATGCACACACACAGATTTTACATAGGCAAAACCTTTATCTCGCTGCAAATTGCATTCTTAAACCTACAGGTGCCTGGTTTACGTATGCTCTAGGTTTGCAAACTTAAGGTTGCAAACCCGTTGGAGCATAAGACCTAAACTCTCATGATTTGCCACCCTTACTTTTTCTTTTGTCAGCTTTTTTAATTGCCAGCTTTTTAAGGCAAGCTTGAAAAAGAAGAAACCTTACAATCACTTCAGTTAATATAGTGATAAGTGCAAAGAGGCTGAATTTGAATGGACCTTGAACATGTGCTGGCAACGTTAGCAAGGGGCTTTGTTAATATATGGCAATCCAAGATGACTGTAAATTATAATCAGTCAGAGCCGTCAACAGGAAAAGAAGGAGATAATTTGCAAATGCTGTTATGCTGGGTTTGGGAAGGGATGTCAGAAAAGACCAGCATTTGGTCTATTTTGCAGTGGACTGAATGGATCCATGATGCTGCTAAAAAGGTCAAATGTACTGAAAGTGAAACAAAGGAGAGTTGTTTATTAGGTCAGTTAAATACTCTAAGTAATTAGTTTGAATATAGTCATAAAAGTGTATTTTTGAGTTTGTGGTTTCAGCATACCAATTTGCAGTGGCAATGAGTAAAAAGACACCTTTTAAAAGATACTAAAGTGCTTGTTGCATGAAGATACGCTCATATACATGGGATTTTCTGAAGTTCTTAAATTGCCCAATTCCTATTTATATTAATGGGAACCCCTGATGTGATTTTTGGAAACTCTTCTCGTGCCTCACAGCATGTTTGGTCCTTAAATATGTTTAAAAATACAGACTAAATGACTGAACTAATATTATTTCACCCACTTGTTTACTACCTGATGTGAATAACTTATAACTTTCCTTTGGATTTTATGTTTATGGCTAATATTCACAGATGTCGCAGTCACTATACAGGTGTCAGAGGCTACCAAGACAGGTATCCTGGTGAAGGAGCAGTGGTGTACTTAGGGTGATTTGGCCATGGGGTCAAAGGGAGGAGAATTAGGAGGTGCTGGCTTCCTACACGTGAGGGATGGGAACTTCTGTGTCCACTCCTCAAACAGACAGGGGAAAACCCCAGGCAGCCCAAAACAGAACCAGCAAGGCTTTTGGGTAAGGGGTAATAGCAGGGGGAAGTTGTGGAAGCAGTTTTTCAGAGCTGTTTTGAGGACAAGCTGTGACTTCAGTAGCTGGTTTTGTTGAACCAGCTCTAATAGCCCCCAGTGCATCTCTGGCGATACCCACACTCAGTTTTTCCTCCCGCTCCAGTCCCTCCAGCTCTTGCATTGATTGTATCTTATTATTCTTCTGCAACTCTTCCCATTCTCTCTGCCCTGGAAAAGACTCAAAAGCTTTTGTAAAGTAAATAGTTCACTTACAGGGCTACCACGACGTAGGATGTTTCATTTATTCAGTTACTGTTAATTTAAATAATCAACTGTTAATTTAAATTCCACTAAAGGCATGCTTAGCAATTGTAACTACAACTAACAAATATTCGTCAACTAAAATTCTATCAGTTTTTCCAGCAAAAATAGTTTGTGCACAGACAATGAAAATGGAAACTAAAAAATGTTAAATGTGTTTAATTAAAGTTATGGCACAGAGCACTATGATAGCTTATCCACAACTAACACTAAAGATAGCTTTCAATTTTAATAAACAAACAAAGCAAACCTCTTGTCCCAGTGTTTTGCATACCACATCCTTTAAAGACAGAGATACCTGGGAAATCCTGTGGAAGCAGAGTGCATGAAAGCATGTTATTGAGGTATTTTGTTTTGTTGTCCTTTTGGGAAATATGTTATGGAGGGGGTGGAGTTGTAAGGTTATGGAGCCTCAGGTAGGATTTGCAGAAGCAAAGGTAAGTTTGAGGAACAGAGTGTTGGGAAGAGGTAGGGTTCAGGGAAGGGGGCGGAAAGGCTCAGTCCTGCAAACTTGTGCTGCTTCCTATACTGGCAGCAATACTCAGTCCTGTTCGCTCTGCTATTTCAAGCAGTAAAGCCCATGTCATTTTTGGAAGGGGCCTGGGATGAGAGGCAAGTAGCCATATAACAACTGCTGGAAATTATTTGGGAGCTGGGAAGTGTTGGATCTCTGTCTCTTTATTTCCTGACTCTCTTCTTTGGAGAGTGGTGTTTTCATGGCTCGTGCGTGTCCTTGGCTTTCCGACTGGGCCACACGTCCAGAGCTCACATCGTCTCCCATGAAGGCATGCCCACCAACAAGTAGACAGCACTACCTAATAACTGTCAGAGGAGTTAATAGCTTCTTACCAAACACGTTATTTATTTGTGTATCATTGACTATTTACCAGGAAGCTTTATACAGTCTACGCCGTTTTGAGACACCTTAAGAAAAAATATTTGCTTAAGAGCAAGAAGGGGAGAACTGTAGGCTGTCTCTTATGGAAATCCCCCTGATGTTTGGAAAGTCCTTTGGTGGGAGATAAAGGGAAGTTTTGGCTAGTTGTTGCTACTACCGTTTGCTTAGTGTATCTTAGCTGAATTTTCTGTAATTCATGCATGCCTTGAACTAAAAAAAAAAAACTTTTGTGAAGAGTTGTCATGTTGCAACTGTACTTCACAGCAGAGAGTTGTGCGCTCTGACTTAAATTGCCAAAGATTTTATTGATGACACCGTAGTATAGTCAACATACAGGCTACTATGTAAAGGAAGTAGTTGATCAAGGATATATCTAATTATTCATTTGTTAGCAGCCTGGTTTCTTCTAATACTTTCTTGGATCTGAGTTACGGTCAGATATTGAAGATGATGACGACTGTAGGGTGCCTGGGAATACAAAGCACTTTCACCACACTGGCTTCAATATGTTGTCATGTTATAATTATTATAGTTTATTCATTGTCACTAACCTGTTTAAATATTTGAGAACAAAGTGGTGTGGTTATATAAAACTTTGTGCAAGAAAACACAACGCTCAAGATCTCTTTTAAGCACTGCTCTTGTCATCTGCAGTCCCCTTTGATCCCAACCACATATCCGCATAGTAGCTTTGAGGATCTGTGAACCATTTCTCCCTTTCTCCCTGTTTCAGATTGCGGCTGATGCTCGTTAGCACACTTCAGAGCATCTCTTTGAAGGAACATGGTGGTGACAGTGGCTGATAAAAGCCCAAATGCTCAAAAACCTTGGGGGGCGGGGGGGGGGAGGAAATCCATATGTCAGAATCCTGTCAGCTTGAATCTGTTATTGAAGGAAAAATAGGCTAATGTTTAGGGCATTGGTTGGGAATCAGAAAAACAGGATTCAGCTCTCGGTTTCCCATCTAACCGTGGAAGGACTGTTTCATTCTCCCTGTTCCTTAGCTCTCCAGGTGAAAATGGGTCTTTTCTTTCTCACAGCAGCTTGTAAGAGTGATTTCATTAAGTGTTGGGACAGCTAGGCACTCTGGTGGTGGTAGGAGTTCAGATGGGTGCGATTGGAGGTAAAAGGTGGGGGTGTCCTCTGGTGCATGAGTGATTCAGCCCCAAACGATGCCTGTTGGTAGGACAGGGGGATAGCTGTGTGCTTACTGCTAGTAACTCCCGAGAGCTTCGATGTCAGAGCAAAGCAGCAGTGCAGTAGCTTAGCAAGTCATAGAGCAGCCGCATGGAAGACCACATTGACCTGTTGGACTTATTCCCAGCAACATCAGCTCATCTCAGCATGTAATTGTAATAGAGCCCTGACTCTGGAGAGTTACACACAGAATCGTATAGGTTGGAAAAGACCTTTAAGATCATCGAGTCCAACCGTAAAGCTAACGCTGCTGGTTCACAACTAAACCATGTCCCTAAGCACCACACCCAAACGTCTTTTAAATACCTCCAGGGATGGTGACTCAACCACTTCCCCAGGCAGCCTGTTCCAACCCCTGACAAACCTTTCAGTGAAGTAATATTTCCTAATATCCAGTCTACACCTCCCCTGGCGCAACTTGAGGCCATTTCCTCTCGTTCTATCACTCGTTACTTGGGAGAAGAGACCAACCCCCACCTCGCTACAACCTCCTTTCGGGTAGTTGTAGAGAGCGATAAGGTCTCCCCTCAGCCTCCTTTTCTCCAGACTAGACAACCCCAGTTCCCTCAGCCACTCCTCACAGGACTTGTTCTCTAGACCCTTCACCAGCTTCGTTGCCCTTCTCTGGACACGCTCCAGCACCTCAAGGTCCTTCTTGTAGTGAG
>WAAD01031569.1:147491-157987 GCA_013389945.1 Fregata magnificens
GCCCCCCCCCCCCCCCAGGTGAGCCTGATAAATGATGGAAAGTGGCTTGGAAGTTGTTATGGGAAAGCAGGTCTTACTCCATGGATTACAGAGATTCCCAGCAGGTCTCTGTTTTTTACTTCTGACAGTTTTGTAGAGCCAAGAAGGCAGAGAGGATGTGAGCTGGAAACTCCTACTCCACAGCGTTGGCCTCATGATTTACTAATTTACAGCTTCTGTAAAATGCTGTTGATTGCCTCAAGTCTACAAAAACGTGTTTCAGGGCATAATATGGACTAATGATGCATTTTTGCCGATGGAAGCCTGTGAAGGAATGGGCACTATCTGAGTCTGGAAATCCAGGCTGAGTTCATACTACTGACAAATAACTTGGAAATGAGTATCATATATCACTGGTGGGAGGAAAACACAGGAGTCAGCACTGTCATTTTTAGAGTTGTTGTTATAACATGAACCTGCAATTGACATTATACATAACTTTTTGCCTCTTCAAATGTGAAACTGAAGGGCAAATACTGAAAAAGCTTTCTAATGATAGTGCTCAATTGTGTAGAGTGTTCCTGGCATTAACCTAAATAAAAGAAAGAGTCTATAATATCTGTACGCTTTTGTTCTTGGAAAGGGTTCCTCTGATTGCCAGTGGTACTGTCTGACTGCCCAAACGAAGTGATCCCCCAGGAGCTTTGGATCTCAGTCCAGGCAGCCAGCCTTGAGTCCTCACCTTGCCAAGCAGCGCTCCCCATGGCCAATGTTACTGCTGAGTGAAGCCAGGGCTACTGCTGAGTGACCTGCATAGGGAAATAAATGGGCTTTCACATGAATCTTTTGATGGTGCCACCTTTAGGGCTCCTCTATGAAGACAACGCTATGCAAAAATATTGATATACATGTTAAAAATAACTTGTCATGTCTATTTTTAGGGAAGGGATTGAATATTTGTTTGCAGAGTCCAGCCTCATAGGGCCCTGAATCCAAAACTGAGGCCTCTTGGCCCTTTCGTGATGCAAACAGTTATTTAAAATATACATCTGGCACAGTGCAAAGAGAGAACATCCAACATCTGTCACATTCCATTATCTTGCCTTGCTGCTATTAGGCTATTATTAGTATTTAAACTAAATACATCTTCCCGCAGGCTGCTAACCATAATACCTCCTTCAAGTACCCATTCCTTTTATTGCCGCAAACTGTTCTGAACATCACATAAATGAAACTGGAACATCACTTGATGGACTGTTATCATATTTTATTGCTTTATTTTATTTTAAATGGGAGGAAACAAAACTTGCCAAATGTTGTCGTATGGTTTGAAGAAAATGAAATGGATTTCCATATCGTTTTGGGCGAGGGAAGTGAACAGAGGCTTTTCTAATGGAGATCAGCTGCAGGCGTTTGGTTCCACACTAACAAGGGCCCATATGCTGTCACTGGTGTATTGGTTTTGTCTTGGGGCTGTGAGACTCTGGAATGACTGGTTGGGGTTTTTTTTTGTTTTGTTTTGTTTTTTTTTAAACTGTCTTGTATAATTAATTATCTGCCTCCTCTATCTCTTCAAAGCTGAGTGAAATAAAGACGTTGTAAGAGACTAGAATTACTCTGAGCAAGAAGTTAGCTAAGAAATGTTTCCCTCCCAAGTCGAACACTGTGTTTCCACTGGGAGCTCTGCTCAGCAGTTAGAAAAAACTGCCTCAAACCTCGGGTAGCCTTTTGAAATGAGTTGTGTTTTTAATTCGCATCAGCACAGATCACAGCTGCTTGCCCAGGGCCGAGAGCGGTGCCCTTCCCTAGGCTGCCACGAAGGATGCTCGCAAAGCAGCCGGCCTGCATCACAGTTTGGCAGGCGCTCACGCTACATCTGTGCCCGTACATCAAGCAGTGCCCTCTTATGTTCCTAGGTCCTGGGACAGGATCGTCCGCATGGTTGAACACAGCGGTCTCGGGCATTATTTTGGCCTGGGCCAGGTAGCGCGGTCTCAAATGGTTCCCAAGATGGGTGGATGCTAGCGCAGACCGGCGGCAGTCCCGGGGAGTAAGGGAGCAGCAGTGTGGACATGAGCCTTCCCTGCCAGGGGGGTCAGTCCCAGAGAGCAGTCCTGACAACATTTAATTTTGAAGCAGGGAAAGTGAGGGCCCTGCAGCCCTAGGTGCATCTGGAGGGGCTGCCCCACCACCCCAGCTCAATGAGCTAGAGGGTAGCCACGGTGCTCTGGCTAGAAAGCCTGGGCAGAGCATCATGCTAATGCAACTGTGCAGCTTCTGGTGTCGGAGCTGTGGCATTCAGAGTTACACCGAATATCTCGAAAGTGCCTGGAAATGACCTTTTAATTGCATGTTTCTGAGGCTGTCGGTTTTTTGCTGGAAGAATCACCTGGCACAGAGTAGAATAAGCTATTTGAAGTTGGCCGTGTGTCAGTCTGACAGCGAAGGATCAGTAAGGTGCAGAGACCTTGTGCTGACCGTGACCATCTGCACAGTGCAAAAAAGAGGATGTGGCTCCGGAGCTGCCGTAGCAGCTCTCCCCTCTCCCGAAAACTCCTCTGAGCTGAGCTGCCTTCTCAGCGCAGGCAAGGTACTCCTACGCACCGGAGGTACTTGGTTTTAAGCTAATCCTATCTTCTAGTTGACATTATTTATTTATTGTTTTACATTATTTATTATAGCACTGTACTTGTTAAATATGAAAACAGTACCAATACGTTAGGGGTTGCTCTTTCTGCCCCGTGCAAGTCACGCTTTTATGTATGAGCAGACTCACGCGGACCCGGAGCAGATCCGCTGCCCGGGTCGCTCTGGAATGGCTTGCAGGGGCCGGGGCTGGCAAGGGCAGGTCTTACCTGCTTTTCAGTGCCATGATTGCAAGCCTGCACCCACAGTCATGCTGACCTCTGTGGGTGTGCTAGCTTTAGGAAGCAGTCACACTGTGTTACAGCCCAACGACACAGAGTTGCCGTGTCCCAGCTGGCTTTCCCAGCTCGAGCGCTGGCAGCCGTAACCTCTCAGCCTGCATCCCCTGGGGGCTCAGAAAGGTCTGGGCTGCCGGCATCCCGCAGGAGGGATGGAGGCTTCGGAGCTTGTGTGCGAGCTGGCCGAGACAGAAAATTTGAGCTCTGCTTTGGGCCAACAGTGCAACAAAGACAAGCCTTGCATTACAGGCATGCTGTTGCTCTGGAAACTTGAAGCCTCCCATAAGCAATGCAATTACTAGCTGGTTATCACTTTTGCTTCACCAAGGAGGAGATTTTGTTAATTTAGAGAAGGCTAAGAACACAGAAATAGATTTTCTTACAAGGCTTCCTCCTAATAGCCTTTAAAGAAACCACATTTCTTTCTCTGTGATCACTGTAGGACCTACCTCCAGAAGGCAAATGTATAAAATCTTTTCTACCAGCCTCTAAGCACTTCCTGTAGAAAGAAAAAAGACGACTCTCTTTTCTGAGTTACCTCATCTTGAGCTGGCATGGAAACTTGTTTAGTCCACAGTAGCAGCTGCATCTCTTCAGCTTAAATTGATATACGGCGGCTGCTGCTTACCTCAGCTTTTCTCCTGACTTGTTAACAAAATGATTATTGCAACGTGCACCTCTTAAATCTAAATGTTAAATGGTGTTTGGGAACAACTCATGTCCCCTTTCCTCCTGGCTGGATTAGTTCCCTTAAGGAACTAATCTGTAAGGCTATTAGCCGTGACAGTAAGTACAGGTGTTGAAAAATGTCCTCTTTGGGGGATGAGGGAGTGTTTTGTTCCTGAAATACGAAAGAAAAGGCTGAGCTATAAGACAATAGGGTTTTTAAAGTTTTTTAAGCCGCTACAGTTCTTGATGTCTAAAAATGCCTTTGTAGACTTGCTGCCCTGTGCAGTGTCTTCTGAGACCCTGCTTTTTCCTAAAATACCCATGTTTGGGTTGGCACTGTATGAGGTGCCTTTTAAAGCGAATGTGAATGAAGGCAAGCGGTGTCTTCTGAATGTCCGTAAGCAGCAAAGAATGGTAGGAAATGTGTTTTATCCCCCAGAGCCTGAGGAGGCCACAAGGCAGAAAACCCCTTGGTAGCAGCAAGAAGGGGGCACGGTGGCAGCAGCGAAGCCTCGGAGATGGCCGAGGGTGGAAGAAGGCACCGAGCTGCCCGCCGCACTCTCTGCAGCTGCCGAACCCAGGAGGGAGATATCCACCGGGGTTGGGGTGGGATGGGTGCGAGGCTGCTTGGCTTTCTGGTATGAAACGACTACTGAGCCTAATGCAGCAGGGTCTCCGGCACTTATTTTTGTTTAGGGACCATTGCCTTTGAAGACTCGCCCCTGTGTTCAAATAGGTGAGGGAAAGGCAGTCTGAGTACAGCTGCCTCTACAACGGGATGCTGCGGGGAATGGCATTTGTATTTTCAAGCTTAAATACTCTGGCAGTCCCCGCTGTGGCCTCATGCTATTTGGGTCTATCCCAATTTTATTGAAAAGTGTTGTTGAAAAGACATATTTTGCATACTGGTCAGAGCAGACCTTGTCAGAGTTACTTTAAATAAGATTTCAGGACTTTTTTTTCCCCCAGTTTTGTTCTCTCCAGGATATTTTCCAGTCCCATTCTGCAATATTTGTTAGCAATTTTAACAGCTGTTCTTTCCTTAATTATTACCATTGGTCTTGTTTGGTTTCTTCTGTTCCAAAGCAAAAGGTGATGACCAGGCCCTTGTATCTCAAAAATACGCTTTTTCCTTTGTCTGTATAAAATGTGTAACATCTGGGGGAAAACACCTGAACCCCATCCTTATCACGTTGAGATAGAAGTTATTCACTCATTCTAGTTAAGTGGCTAACACAGAGTCCTGCAGTGTCTTGGGTATCTTTCCCCCTTCAAGAAAATATGAAGACATAAAACAAAAACCTGTGCGTGTTGAGCGTACGGCTTTATAATGAATAGATTGTTTGGATTAAGACCTTCCTAAACTTGTGAAGTGTAACTCCCACGTGATAACACACAGCACGTTCTGAGGTCATCCATGGTATTTGAAACCATTCGTTTTTCCAGCTTTCCAGTTTCTTTACTCAATTGCAACGGCCTTTACGAGCTCAGGGAGCTCATCGTTTGAAATACCCACTGGCACAAGGGCAGAAATGGCAGCTCCTACAAGCTTCGAAAGAACTTTCAACACTTGAAAGGAAGGCTCTTCTGTTAATTTAGCCCCTTCTGTTAATTTGCCAATGTTTAAAGCTGAACTGCCCTAACAGAAAAGCTTTCTGCTTCCATGTGACTCTATGAAAAAAGAACAAACATAAATTAATTGCTAAACAAAAATGTAAGCCAGAGTTAGGGTTACTAATGCATGTTTATTAATTTAAAGCATTAGAACTTAAATCCAGATCAAATATTTGAAAATGGAGGGTCTGGTAATGATCTACATATGGACTCTCCTTTACCTCTTCATCCTTTCCCAACCTTAACCTATCATATAGACATCTTGGCATTCATTCATTATACATCACATGAGCCTAAAGGTCATGCTAAAACCACAGTCTTCCAGTCCATCCTCACATTAAGCGCTACCTCAATCAGTGTTTAATTTTTTCTGCTTAGCACGCCAGACAACACACGTGGAGGGACATCAGCTGACAGCTCGCCCGCTGACACCAGCCGAGGATGGGGTGAGGACCTCTCCTCCTCTCGTCGTCTGTTTTTGCAGCGTTCACATGCTCGCAGCCAGGGACCTCTCTAGTTTTCATGGTTCAGAAGAAATTCAGTTCTTTCTCTGAGACCCTGCTGGAGGACACAAACTCTAGCTGAAGCCCTCTACGCAGGCTGGACGCAGCACTGTGTCTTTTGTGCTGGTGTAATCATTACACAGCAAAGGTGGGCATATCTGCACAGCAGCAGCAGGTCTGATGACGACACAGGTACGCCTGCAACCCAGCTTATATGGATTGCAAGATGCATCTTTGCTACTGTTGTTACCTATGGCAGCTGTATGCGGGCTAAAGGTAGACTCTTACCTCGTGTTGGCTAATATATGTCTACACTTACTGACCTTTCACTTTTTATATGTAGAATTTAGATTGATGTAACTACCTTTCTAGTTTACTAAGTCTAATTCACAGCCTGTACAAAGCAGATTTTGCTGTTTCCCTTTTATAGCTGATGATTTACTTTCCTCAGTTTTAAACAGTAAAAGCATTACTAGCAAAAATAAAATGAAAAGCAAATACCATGAAAAGACTCAGAGAAAATATATTAATGATATGATATATTAATATTTATTTAATTGCTGCCATTTCAGGTCAGTTTCCCTTAATACTTGATACTGTTGACTTCAAATAAACTTTAAGCTATAATTGTTCGCACATAAGTATATCCTTGATAGGGTGGAGATGGTGGCCAGGGTTGGAACAGAGTTGGAATTGTTTGTGAAATGCATACTGGCACTTACTTCACTTTTAACTGTTTGCTTTTGCAAGGATAGCAGTCCAGTCATGTTGTTGAATTAATATTTATAACCATTTTTTTAAGTGTTCTGATCTGGGAAATCATCGTTGCATATTTTTAGATGAGATTTCTGAGTAAAGAAAGCAGTGGTTTGGTATGTGCAAATAAGATGATGTTACTATTTTTCAACTGTCTCTACTTGCAGTGGAGAAAGTAAGTTCAGCAAGCGAAAGGAAAAATTTGAGCTTTCATAGCAAATACTGTTTTTAGCCTGCTTCGATCTTTGAACTAAGATTATACTCAACCACTCTTTCCCACTTCACAAGCGGACCTTGGAAACCAGTACACTAAAATTAGGAGGCATGTTTGCATTTTCAACCTCGCTGAGTGCAGCACTGCAAATAGTCCGTTCTAGCTATGTCGTTATTGTACAACATAGGGTGGTGGTTTTTTTTTTTTTTTTTTAGCAAGCAAACGTCATTCTTATTACTTACAGCTCTTCCATGTTGCTTTAAAAAAATACCTGCCTTTGCTTGGCAATACGAGTACGAAGACAGAAGCTGCCCTTACTGCAGCGTCCTTGCTGACCCCGTAAGCGCAGGAGCCTGGGTTTGTCGGAGGCGCTTTGGCAGCCGACGGTTCAGCTGGAGGGAAGGTGGGAATGCAAAGTCATAAAAGTCAAATGTCTTTTCTGTTTTCAGGAGGTAGAGAAGGGATCACTAGAATAGTAAGTCCTACGCTATATTTAAAAGTAAGCTATTCATCCTGAAAAAAAATTAAATTCAAGCTATATCATTCTGCTAGAGTCACGTAATCCTGGTACCTGGGAAGTTGTACACCTAAGAGTATTGACAAAGGTTTTGCATATAGCTCCTCATGAATACAGACGAGATGGTGTATTTTAAGGCATAGTAATGGAACCTCTCTTTTTTTTTTGGTTGGTTGGTTTTTTGTTCTGAAAGCTTGCAGCTAAAGTTAAATTACCTCTTTAGCATTTCAGTGCTTCATATGCGAGGAACTGCTCCTCACAACTTGTGCATAAAACAACCAAGAAACCTAATTTGCTTAAATAAGAGCGAGGAACGATTCGCTAAATGAAGACAACTGAAAACCTCAACGAATCCTTTTCTACCAGAAACAGGTAGCCCGGCTTTTAAGTGCATACAACCTAAACACTGGCACTGCCAGAAGAAATTAACTGCTGTAGTTAATCCTCGCTGGCACCAGGCCACACCTTGGAACGGGAGTCCTGTGGGGTACGGGCTCTGTTCACGGCCACGTGTACAATACGTTCCCCACGAAGCACTGAGCAGGTGCGGGCCTTTGAATACAGACTGAACTTTGGCTTACGGGCAGAAGATTAAATAAGGATATTTCTGGGGGAGGGAGGAGACCTNAAAAAGGGTTTATTGCTAACTTGCCAACGAGGGAACCTTCCAGGAACAGACCCGAGTTTCTCCACTTTGCCACCAGATGTCCGTCATGAGCAGGGAAATCTGACGACCTGAACGATACCCAAGAGCCTGCATCCACAGCGTTTTTGAAGATAAGACAGTGGAAGGAAAGTTTGAGTGAAAGTACATGTTACTGCAGAGTTTTGGATGGCGGATATGCTACGAAGGCTCCTTGGCAAGCAAAAAATTCTGCCCGTATACAATATGTTTAATTAACTCTTAAAACTTGTGTGTGTCAGCCTGCAGCAGTTGCCGAATACAGAGCCTTTGCACTCCTCCGGAGACTTAGGTATTCAGCTCTCCCCCAAAATGTTAAAATCCTCTGCAGAAACTTGCCCTTTCAGATGGCAGGAGTATCTGAAATCTGTCACTGTAGGTGACCTCTGTAAGAAGACTTAATTCTTTCACCCCTCAGCGAGTTGCTGAGTGACACAGTGACTTTCCCAGGTCTGATAACGTTAGCTGGAACCCACAGTAAAGCATACACATCTACACCTGAGAGACATTTCCAGGGATAAGTAGTGTACATCTCTGGGAAGCACTGCTGAAAAAAAGTGAAAGACTGAAGTTAAACTTAACAAAGCATGCAATGGCTTCCTAAGGAGGGTGTTAGCTTCCTAGCTACACACGGGAACTTACCTTAAGAATAAGGTAACTCAACAGGAAAGTACTGGAAGGTTTGCTGTGTGTCCCTGTCCACAGACTGCATCAAACTCAGATGCCCAAATGCTGCCAACTGTTATTACAGCTGCTATTTATTGCAGTAACCTCTATGCAAATGGCAATATTTCAAATGCTTTTCTTTCAGAATAAAAGCGTATAGGTGATACACATTTGAGCACCGGAGAAGCAGAAACGCCCAACAGCTGCCCTGGAGTTCAACGCTGTCTGTTGCTAAATGTGCGCCATCTCTGCCCGACTTCAAGAGGAGCAGGGGACGCTTCGGATGGAAGGGTTCATTCTTCAGAGATAACCGAATAATGGGACACTTCCCTCTGTCGCTGTCAAAACAGGAAGCAGAGGCTACAAAGCTCTGCTGGAGACAGCGACATGAACTACATCCCAACAGGCTCAGAGACTGGGAAGTGAATGGCACAGAAGCAGCTGCTCTCTTCCCTCACCACCTGCGGGATAGGTACCTGCCTGAGAAATCTCCCTCACTGACATCAGGGCTCCTGCGCTTCCTCCCAGCCTCCAAATGTCCCTCCTAAGGCGGCTATAAAATGCCTCCTTGGCGGGCTGAGAGGGACACAGGACAGCTTGTGCACCAGGCTCTCCTCCTGGGAGCCTGGGTTTTCCCAGTGGGATCCCACACCGCCTCGCAGAAGGAGAGGGGTGGGGTGTTGCTCACCTCCTCTCTGGGAGCGAGCCCTCCTCTCCCCGTTTAATCAAAGCAGCCCCATTGCTCTAAGCTGAGAACAGCGGATAAACGAATCAGCAGTACAAAAGTTTCCCTGGACATTCCCTTCCCCCGTCCTTAGGGGATGACACAGACCTCCTTCATGAAGGACATGGGGTCCAGTATAGCAAAAGGAGCGTGTTGGGTCCATGCTGTCACATGCACCCTCACTTTCAAATTCTGAGTCTCTTCACAAACTGGGAAAAAAACCCCAGGGGGACAGTTGCAAAAGCAACTTCCATGCTGTTCCCTCCTGCCCCCACGATATCTATACTCAAACCTCCTAAAAGATGCCTTTTTCCCTTCCAAAACAAGCTTTCAAATACCCAGTATTAAGGTGTTCCTTGACCGGTGCAGTTAAAACACCCATCTGTAACCTTGCTTTCACATAAGCGAAGGCTCGGTGCAACCTCCACTTCTGAAAATAACATATTCTGTCTTGAACATTCTCAGCTGTGTCTCTGGGAAACTGAGTATGAGCTTATTGCCAGATTCTGATTCTAATAAAGTTAATGGAAATTTTGCCAGTGACTTCAAATGGTCCAGATATTATTCTCGGGGCCAACTCCTATGAAATTATCCCAGTTCAAACCTAGAGCAATTGCACTGATTTCAGCAGGGCTAGCCTGGATTTACTCATCCAACCCGAGCAAGATCCATGAAGTCAGTGATCAGCATATGGAAGAGCTGCTTCTCGCTCAACCTAACTGCCGTTACTAGAGTGTTGGATGGTGGGTTTTTTTCTCTTTTATGAAAGGGCTGGAATCAGAGCTGCAACCTTAGACCTTTACGGTAGGAACGGGTATGATCTTTTAGAGCAGCATAACCTGTTTCACAGTACGCGGACGCAGGTCGGTACTCGACCGACGAGGGCTGGCGGGGGGGGGTACCTGTACCTAGCCGTTTACCAATGCTCCACGCTCAGTTTTGCAAGGTATTCCAGAAAAAGCTGTAGGATGCTGTAACCCGTTAAAATGAGCCGTAAGGCTTTTTCAGATTTAGAAGAGGCAGCAGCCCACCTCTTTTCAGGACAAATAACCTACATCCTCTGAGGGCTGGGAGCAGGCGGGGTGGCCGAAATCCTTCTTGTGAAAAGAATCAAGCCAGCGGAGACGCAAGGCTGAGGCGGCCGGCGCCGCTGTTATTTCGCGGAGCGCCGCTCCAGCGCAGCAAACCGCTGACAACCGACGGGGCCGGCGCTTCTCAACCTGCTCCGCCGCCCCCCCCGCCGGCCCG